>JACJUM010005601.1:9432743-10006457 GCA_020976665.1 Heortia vitessoides | reverse complement strand
ATAGTATAAAAGTCTGAAATATTACAATGATCAGTTTCTATGTACTATACTACAACTATACTCAAGTGCAAACTATACTCAACTTTATGATGTAGGTGTAAATTCGATTGCCACTACGGTCTCTTTCAGAAAGTGAAAATTATTTATATAATTATTTGTATTATTATGTAAATCTTTTCTTGGTGATTACTATTATTCATGAATGTATATACACATGTTGCTTTACACGTTAGAGGGTAAAACAGATACTGATGATATGTGGTATGTGTTTGAATGAGAGAACATTACATATGAGTTACGAGTATTTATTTAAATATTTAATTTTATCATTATCATACCAGCCATTGGAAGTCCACTGCTAGACTTGCTAGGCTTCTCTAAGAAAAAAGGTTAATTTATTTAATTTATACATATTTAATTTGTGCAATTTTTAACGCAACGGTACCTATGCTCAGAGAGTTCAAAAAACATAAATTATAAACTTTTTCTTCAACTTTGAAAATCAATGTTTCAAATACATAAATACTTCAGTCATTCTTATTAACTCTCATCATATCAGCAACTGGACATCCAATGTTGGACATAGGCTTCCTCAAGGAAATGGTAATTTTTCTATACATTTAATAAAAATTCTAGCTTTGCAGTGGCAATGTCCATAGCTGGCTTGTGCGTTTTACCTACAATGATTCGCACAGTATCTGTCGGTTCCAGTACCATAGTCGCCTATTACTTCACCTGGCATAAGGTGAGGTTTTATCTGACAGTAAATGCCTACCATCATTCCCTTGAAAAAGAACTGACAGTTTTTAAAAGAACAAAACTTAAGTAAAAATCTCAAGCAGGTTGGTATATTTTAAATAAATGAAGAATACCTTATTGGGTGAAATCCCGATCCTCCCAAAAGCGATCCAAGTGGCCGAGTTCGAAATTGTAAATGCGTGCATTGTCAGAATTTCCATTTACTTTAATGTAATTACATTCAAAATCTGAAAGTAGAAAGCTTCACTTTTACATTTGGAAGGCATCACGCCCTTTAATTTGAAGATCCCGCGCTCCAAATTCCCACAGGCTACAACCGTTTTGGTCTTCTTCAGTGCCTTCCACCCATTCATTAACTTCGCATGTCAGACCGGCCGATTATTGCAATTATTTAAATTCACACCTTTGACGCGAAAAAACCTCTTTTTGTGCGTACATTTCGCAACAGCGAGGAAATGACGTCTCATTCGAAAGGTGTAATTTGGGCCAACCTTGCGCGTCAGGGTTGTGCCAGATTTGTGCTTCTGACACCAAGATGGTATGCGACGTTGTATTGACCGTTTGTGTATTACAAAAATATATTAGGGGATCAATCTGTAAATCTTTACATATATATATATATACATAAAGCTGACTGATTGACTGACATATGTACGCAGGGTCTAAACTATAAGGGCTAGAAACTTGAAATTTTGCACAGGGGTTTCTTCTATAATGTCCCTTAAGTACGACTCACTAAAAAGGAATTTTTGTAAATTCACCCCTAAAGGAGGTAAAACGGCAGTGCATAGTTTCTATGGAACTTTGTATCACAGTTAATGATATATTGATGATAATTGTTTATGAAGTTATTCGAATGATTTTCAGTAAGAAGGAGTATTTTTCCATCCCTTAAGGAGGTAAAGGGGGAACAAAGTTAGTATGAAAGATTCCTGACTTTTAAAGTTATTCTCACAAACTCATAAAAGGAGAAGCTGACTGACTGACTGCCATATCAACGCAGGACAAACCACGGGGCACTGCTAGTAATAAAAAATTGAGCAAAATTTTTGTATTATATTCATATTGAGTAGTAATACATAAAGATAAATGACTAAAATACTATTCCTTCTGTGGTTAGTCGTACCGTAGGATATAATGCTGCTGACATGCATTAATATAATCTTAGACTTAGGTAAAATGTATTGTAGTTCAACACAGAGTTGAAATGCTGTTGACGTCCTATAGGAGGTCTGAAAGCTAGAACATGTTTAGATACACATGTTTATTATATCTCATAATCATAATAATGTGTACATTATTATGGTTATTTGGTGCTAAAATGTATTTTGGCACCGAATGAAGGTTGAAACTCGTCTGACCAAAATATTTTTAACATATATAATTTTTAAAAATATGGTTCTGAGAAAAATTAGATTTATATTGATAATTACACTGATTTAATATTTCAGCATATATTTTTACATACATACATACAAAGAGATATAGATAGAGAGATGCAGAGACTATAGATCATCACTACAGAGACTATAGGTCATTACATCTTTTACACCAACTAAATCTCTTATCACACTATTCTTTGATCTATCTCTCAAACTCACACTATACATACTGTTGTTATAAATGTCAGAGTGTATATCTGTTTATATATTTGATGTCCTTTTAAGATTATATGGTACGCCATAGAATCTTAACAAAGCTATACGATCCTTATGAAATGTGGATAACCGAAACCCAAAAGGAGGAATATATATCCTCCCTTTTGAAAATTTGATAGAGATATACCAGGTGCCGTAAGACTGAGGTACCGGAACCGACAGATGGCGGTATGTCCAAGCGAAACAGCGCAGTCAAAATTCTTCAGGGTGGGAGTGCGTGGCAGCATCCTCGTCGTGCAGCTACGTTCTACGATTGCCGATACGTCTACCCAGCACGGCTATTATGGGCTAAATTTTGCTCGATTATGGGCTTTTTTGGGAAGGCCTTTGTCCACCAGTGGAGAACGGCAAAGTTCTACGGCTACTGTGATGATGAAGATGGTGAAAAAGTTGTAGTGAGTGTCGTCAAATGTACATTTTGTAAAAGTTTTACTAATCTGTATTTGTTAAAATGTCTGCCGATAATTATAATAAAATAAAATAAATAAACTAGTCTTCTTGCTTTAGAATAGTATATGACTGATCAGAATTCAAACTTAAACAATAAATGGTTAATGTTCCATTCCAACTCTACACTTGCGCGTGATAAAGCTATCCGTGATTTGTATCCACAACTATTTCAGGAATCTGCGGTTAAAAAACTTGGCTACATAATGACCTTCCAGTTGACCTTTATGTCTAGACTTTAACTAAGTTTTAGATAAACATTTTTCATCTGAACTAAATAAATATCATGACAGTTCGATTTAGTACGTCAAAATTTCTTATTTCAGTTTATAAAAACAAAGCCTTTTAATACAACACACAAGATAAATAATTGTGAAATGTTTAGAAAGCAGCAATAGGTTCTGCTTTCTCATACTTAGTATAAAAGTATTTTAAAAGTACCTTACAAGATTTATTTGTCAACTCAGCTTACTTTGACTCATAAAGATAACTTTGAAATCCAAGTGAAAATTTATGAACAGCTTCATAGAGAAAAGTCAAAGTTAGCCCTTTGTGTAAAATAACCCGTACCTACGGCTTCACGTAATTTATAAGTATTCTGAACACTTAAAATATTTTAAAGCACATTATCCAAGTATTCTGTTGAGTTATTCTCCAATTTTTCAACACATGAACGGACTTTAATTGGTATTGATTCGCTTTGTCCAAGTTTTAGTTATGGCCCCAGTTTGTTCCAAAATGGAGTGTTGCACCTATTGTGTGGTTACTCACTGTGGTGCTCACTGTTACTCATTCTGTGTTCAGTCTAGGATAATAGCCTTTGTTGTGACGAACACTTGAATGCAATAAAATTATAATGGGGTGACGCACAACACTCGCCTGAATCTGAAAGATAAATAACGTTTTGAATTAGCATAATATTCAAGAATGGCCTTTGATTGTGCTAGCTTAAATGGACATCGGAAGAGTTGGACTTCATTTCAGATCGCCTATTAAGTAAATACTATTGGGTACCGTCAGGGTTTAATAGTACCTTACTCAGTATTGGGTGTTGTAAGAAGCGACTTCAGCAAACGTATTGCTAAGGCCTACTACCGCTTGAAAAAATAGATTATTGATTAAACTGCTTGGGTATTAATCTAAAGTCTAAACTAAACTTTAACTATTAAGACAACGGTTTGTTAATGCCGACGTTGGTATGGGTTCCAATAATACCTACCTTTATTATTGGATCCCTTTTCATCAGTTTTTTAAACAGGTTTATTTCTGGTGACTCGCGTAACCTGCAATAAATTTAGTTTTAAAACCCGTCTGGTGCTAGAAAATTGTATGTAAGTATGAAAGTACTCGATTGACCTATTTGTTTAAATGACTCTTACTCCATAAGGTTGTCAGGGTTATTGATCAGTTTTTTTTTGCGTTTTTCGGGCTGCCGTCACGAAGCTATGCTCTGTGATTGCCGCTATGTATGTTTGGGTGGCAGCTTTGAGCTTAATACTACTACTGATGTAATAATTAAGTAATTACTTCAATTGGCATTATTATGAAGCAAATTACCGTTTATTTTACGGTTATCCTCAGATCCAAGGTAATATACTGAATAAGTATTTATCGAAATTAAAATAAAATTACACACTTAATTCTTTGAATTACCTTCACACACGCTATTTTCTGATATCAAAGCGACATTAACGGATAAAGAAATCACCAAAAAAACATCTTAAGGTTTATTACACACGCACCGACGCCAGACACAGCCGATAAAGAGATCGCAACGAACAGAGAGATCGATATCTCAACTCCGTATTTTTACCATTGTAAATTTTTATTACCCCACATTTCGCACAATTGGTGGCGAATCTCCCGACTGTAACTGCGTCATTTGACGAAATTCTCTTTTAGCGCTATGTTTCCATATAATTTTGTTTCTTTTATTACACGTAATAAGCTTTAATTTGCGTTAATGTGTCAAAAATAGAAGTACATGTTTATGCGTTGCGGGCACGTTGCGAATTTTTGTAACGGTTGAAGTTGTGGTTATTATTATTAATGCAATTGCAATGTATTTTTTTTTATTACTAGCTATGCCTGCGACTTCTTCTACCTGTTTTAGGTTACACGTCACCACCGTACCCGCTCCGTCCCTTGCGCCGTTTCACTTGCGTTAACTTTAATTTCAAATTTTGTAATAACTCTTTAAATATTTACTGTTTAATTTTATCTCTTGTCGCCATACTTCCATAAAATCTATCATCTCCTACTTTTAAGTGTAATTTTACCCTCATGAGAATATTTTATAAAACAAACTTTGGAAGTCATATTTATTCTTATCGAATCAACAACTTAAAAAATAAGTTTCAAGCTATTTGCATTACAAACTAGCCTATGTCCTTTCTGAGTTATATCCAACAAATTAAACAGTTAAAGTTCGTACAGAATCGCCCCGTCTCTATCCGTGTGATTTAAGCTTGCCAGATATTTAAATTCTCAGGTGGTAATAATTTTGAGTTATTAGTTATTATGTTTATACAATATGGAGACAACATAGCGGAAAATATTTTGTGAAAGTATCGAAAAACAAAATAATTATCTGTTCCAAAAAAATTTATAAGTACAGAACTATGGTCATGTATGTATGTACGGGATTTCATGTTTTGATGATTTGTTCGTAATGTATTGAGTGGGATAATTTGATTTTAGATTTAGCAGATAGTTAAGTATATTCAACAGAAACTGTTAATAAATTTTATCAGATTTGTTAAAGTGGTCCTCTGTTGTCTGGCGTCTATAACATAAGTGTTATAAGCGACTTATGTTATAGACTGCACATGTTATAGCATGGAATCAGGTCAGAGTATGAGATATTGTAGAAATTTATTTAAAAAATATGTTTTCAGGTCGATAGTAGTATAGTGAATTTATCAAAATAGTTTAAAAATATAAGTTTAATGGAAAGATTAATAATAATAGCCCTCGTGTACTACGCCCGTACCATTTACGCTCGTATATATAAAGACCTAGAAATGTTGAAGAAGACATACTTTTCTTGTTTCGTTAACGTAATATCCAGGCATACTTTTCTTACTTCATTCGTACTAGCAGCAGATTAAATCAATAGATTTTGTTTAATTCCGAAGAAAAGAGGAGGTAGAAGTGAATATATAAAAGTAAATCTTTATATTACTCTCATTTCCTTATCATCTTTGACTATAGCATTTTTTGTAGACAAGCTCTATTTGGCCTATTCAGGTATGGAATCTAGAGTCGACGGCGGCCCTAACAACAGAGGCTTAACCATCAGTCACAACATGGCCGGAACTGTCGGCCGTTGTCGACACACCGCCGTCACTTGATGAATGCCCGAACTTAACCCACTTGACAACTCATTTTCTTGTTACAGATTCCATTACCAAACCCAAATAACATAGTAGCAGAAACCACCTTCGCAATCCACCAGTAATAGTAGCCGTATTCATACAACCACCATTATTTTCTGTCTCGCAGCAAGGCAAAAACAATCAATAAAAATAAATCATTTAAATAACCATAAACACGTATTACAATGCGCCGACATTACATCTCCTAATGATTTCGCTAACGAATCATTGAGAGTGGTCGGATCGCGTGCGCGAGTACTGGCACAGTCAACTACTCGATAGTAAGATATGGACGATTTCAAATTAACTACTAGCTTTGTGATTTATTTACTAGATTAAAGAGATACCGGTAGAGTGACGTGAGGTTCCGGCAGAGTTGAATAGAATCTTCAACTTCACCAGGTGTCGTAGGCAACTAAAGTATCAGAACCTACAGTTGGCGGGATATCCATCCGAGACGGTGTAGCTCAAATGCATAGGGTGGGTTTGGGCAGCAGCATCACGTTGCCAAGACTGCGCTCTACGATTGCTAACACACTTGCCCAGCGCAGCAATTATAGGCAAAATTCCCCTTTTCTTGCGGAGGCCTATGTCTAGCAGTGGACATTCAATGGCTATAATGATGATGATGATGACTAGCTTTCCAGTTACACTGATACCGACACGGACATCAGAGGCGACGCGGGTCTAGGGAGACGTATTTTTCTCTAGTACTCGTTATTCAAGCGTTTATATTCACATTCATTCCATTAAGCATTACGAGGTTAGTAACACCTGTAATCTGCTTAAAGAAATCTATTTTAATCAAAGTTATTCAATGATTTACTTTAATAGAGAATATCATTACTAACAGTCGATGACTAGTATCAGAGATGTACAATTTAGCTGGAGGTATAGCAAGTGGGATGTCTCTCTAAGTTGTGAAAGTAACAATAAAAATTATAGGTTATCACCTAAAAACGAATATATATATACATATATATATATTTATTTATATGGTTCTTATAAAAGAAAAAATTCAAAAACTGCGTGAAATATTTTAAGTTTAAGAATACTTAACAACCATATAATACTGGCAATTATGTGTGATGTTAGATTAAAAAAGTTTAGATTGTCTAAATCTATTTATATACACGCAAGAAAAAAGAACTAAGCATATTGTACATCATGAAACATTAGAATAATATTTTTTTATTTCTTTAACATAATTTTATTAAATTAAATATATATAATTTAATCTTTATTATACCAATCTCTATGAAATAGTCATCATTAAGACAGGAAAACGGTCGGGTCAGCTAGTTCAGATAAGTAAGAAATTTTAAATGATTACTGAGAGCTACAGTAACTTTATCTTTCCTGACACAGATCTGGGAAAAGTCAATGTAATGAAATGTTCAATGTAATAAAATTATTCTAACTAAAGGTGATCAATAAATATAAGATCACAATCTAACGGAATGGACACCTCCTACGTCGACCGTGTGCATTAACAATAGATACGACAATAGTTTTGGATTGACTTGAAAATGGTTTATAAAAATCTATTATCCTTGACCTTCTCGAGTCTTAGTTCTGATACTACTCCTACGTTGACTATGGCTCGCGTCCGCTACGATCTAATCTCATCGTAGTTGTGTGCTCCTGTCCGTGTGTGCGTGCGCGCGGTGGTAATAATATGAAAGTGTTGCGAGCCCCGCCCTGCCCGCGGGCCGATAGTGCTCCATTTGCATCTGCTCGAGTATTTCTGAGGCTGGTCTATGGATTATCTGTTTTAGAACTACTTGGTGTTTTCATTGTTGTAATGCTTTATGTGATTAAAAAGTATATATACTCGATAGAGTAGTAAAGGATATTATTAGACTAGTTATTATAAAACTTATTGGCTTCGCATAGACGCAATGCGAATTCCTAATATGATTGTGGAGCGATTAATAATACTGCATTAGTTTTATATAATTAGATTAGATTATAAGTAATTATGTTATTGAAATTATTTTTTTCTGAAAAATGACAACAATTTCCGTTATTTAAAACAGGTCCCTCTTTGTAATAAATATGTCATTGCAGACTTTTTTATAAATATTCATGAGATACAAAGTTTTTTTTTCTCAAAACTTTTAATATTGCTCTATGTAATCACCAATTTCAATCTCCTTCATAGTTTGTGGGTTCATTACACGACTGAACTGCACGAGCTTTTGAAATTTCATTTTGTGGTGCGGATCTGATCTGTTTGCTTTGTAAAAGTAAAACGAGAAGTGACCCTAATTTCATACGGGAGCGTCTCGGTAGAAAACGTATAAAAACGTGAATTAATAAGTTCATCATTGTAATGGCGATAATAAGTAAAATTCTAACATCGTCCTCTGTATACCTACATGCTGGATAGCGAACAATCTCGGAGTACTATAAGCTATAGGAAAATAGAGTAAATTCTATTTTCCGATAGCTTATAGAAAATAGTAATATATATACTAGCTCATAGAAAAAAGGCTGCAGAGAGACGAGAAGCCGAAGACAGACGAGAAAAACTAGGCAGCACTTAGTTAACTCCATTAACTCAACTTGACTCCCGGTAGAAGACAATAAAAATATGCTGTCGGGGTAGGATGAATACGTTCAAAGGGAACTTGACCCTAAATACCGACAAAAATTGTAATCCTATGTAACTAAGATATTATGACGTCGGAACTAGATAGAGACAGTCATATTATATTAGAATAGAGCAAGAAATCTGACCACCTCATTCATAAATAGTTTTTTATTAATTAAGTCGACACACACGCATACGTGCTGTGAGATATGGCAGAGTAGAATAGTACCTCCCTCTGAACTAGGTAGCGTAAGAGGCGACTTAGTGACCAGAACCGGCAGATGGCGGTATATCCATCCAATACAGTGTAGCTCAAATGCATAGGGTGGAGATGGGCAGCGGCATCACCGTCGCGAAACCTGCGCTCTGCGATTACCAATACGTTTGCCGAGCACGGCAATTATGGAAGAAATTCCTGCTATCTACGGGAGGCCTATATTCAGCAGTGGACGTCCAATGGCTCTAATTATTGATAATAAAAATAAACACGCATGTGGTCCTCGAGACGTAAACATCACCGAACAAGGATATCACTAGCGCGTTGCCAACCTTGTGACTTGAAGATATTATGTCACATTGCCCAGTAATTTGACTGTCTGTCACACCCTTCATACTGAAGAATGCATTAATGCCGGCGAACTTTTTATGTGGTTCACATTTATTTTAAAGATATATTATTCAATTAAAAGTATCTAGAATTTTGTGTTAAGAAAATATAAGCTTTCGAGTCCCTTTATATCCCTATATATTCAAAATGTACTATTACTATATGATATGTCTCATTAATTCCGACTCACCATCTCAAATTCCGTAAATCGGTCCAGTCATAAATCCAAAGTTTATATCCGGATATTGTCTTTCGCTACCACAAACGGAGTTTTTTGACTTACGACTTCGTGATCTACCGACAATTTACACCGATGCATTGTTAAAATTTATACGGCTATTATCAATAAACGGGATAAGATTACGGTATTAAGTCAGCCAACAACTGGGCAATAAATTATACCGTTTCAGTGGAAGGACTGCCCATAATAGTACCGTGTCATAAAGCAATTTTCACGTCAACTACCCATGGAGTATGGCCGGATTTGATGAATGAACTCACTTTTGAAATATAGGAGCCAAACTTCACTTATTTTATAGTGTGTGGTATTTAACTTATCAAATTACTAACTCTAGCCATTTCTCAGTGACAGGCCACAAGTGTCTTATTAAATGCTTGACACGTTAATAAACTGGCATGTAATTTCAAATGGTTTTCTAGACTTGTCTTATCATGACTTGTCTTGACTAACTATCTAATATTTTTATGTAAATTGTTAAAAAAAATGTAAAAAGAAGCGGACAACAGTGGTAATAAAAATAATAGTTTAAAATAAAAAAGAATAACTTCACCTACAACAAAATTACTTTTAAAGGCTTTAAAACGCGGTTTGTTTTTTTTTTTACATTTGTTAGACGCTAAAAATGGTTTTATTATGAGTAGTGAAATTAGATTGTAGAAATATTATAAAATATAATGACTACACAGTAATAACACTAATTGAGTGAGGGTTATTTAATTTAATCTTGCTTATAATACAGCATTTACGTGAAACTTATAGTTCACTAGCAGCGCACGGCGGTTTCACTCACGTAATTCCCCTTACCGTGATAATATATGTTATAAATAGGGATACAAGTGTTACTTATGACAACTGCTGATAATTTATATTTCTATTCATTAAAGCGTTTTTGAAATTAGTTCTATTATTGCTAAGATTGTTTGTTACAAACGAGCAAAAATCAGATTTGTGGAAATGCCGTGTGTTATCATCAGAGTAGAATAGGACCTGCCTCTATACCAACTGTCGTAAAACGCAAGTTTTACACAGAGTTACGGGAATCGGCACATAACGGTATATCGAGCCGGGACGAAATGAGCATTCCCAATGTCAAGCTATGCTGGTTGCCCAAACACTTGCCCAGAGCTCCAATTATACGTAAACTTTCCCTTTCCGTGGGAAGGCCTTTCTTTATACAGCATTTGTCGTTTTGCTGGTGTTTTGTTATTTTATTGGACAAGGACATCAAACCAGCATACAGCCCACGTGACAGTAAGCGTCTCAGCGACCTCGATCATCTTAAGGATCACTAGTGCGGTGCCAACCTTTTGACTTGAAGATATTATGTCTCATTAACCAGTAATTTCTCCCTTCAAAACGTAACCCAACAATTCGAATACTGCTATTTCCTGATAGAAATAGGTGAGAGTGAGGTACTAACGCAGGCTATTACTGTCAATCTCATGCTATGATAATGATATCTGATTTCGATCTACAATTAGTTTATAATTAAGGCTAATACTTTTAATTAATGTGACTCAATTATTTAACAGCTAAGTTTCACTTTTGTTTTATTTGGATAAAGACCAAAACAAAAATGAAACGAAACTTAGACAGATTTAAGTCATTGGAGAGTTACGCCTTAAACGTCTAACAAGAGCAAAAGAAAGAGCTGGTTTTAGAGTAAAGCGCTTAGGTTACAATGACATTCTTTTTAATTATTTTATTTTATTATAAAGAGTGAAAGTATGTACATAACGAATAATTAACTTTTTATTGATGTTTGGTAAATTGAATTAAAGTTTGTTCTATTATATGTAGTTATTATAAATATGCCAGAGATATAAGGTACCAGAACCAACAGATAGCGGTATATCTATCCGTGACAGTGTAGCTCAAATGCACAGGGCGGGGACGGGCAGCAGCGTCTTCGTGGCGAAAGCTGTGATTTACGATTACCAACACGCTAGCCAAGTGCGGCAATTATGGGCAAAAATCCCCCTTTTCTTGGAGAGGCTTATGTTCCGGACTAATAATGAAATATAAACAAAACAATATCGAAAAATAGACACAAAGAAAAAATTTAATAGGTACAAAAAAGACGTCTAAGAAGATAGGCACGTTGACGTTCTAAAGATGTAGATAAAAACGAACCATTATTTGACGGTTACTATAGTGCGGTTCTCTTGGTCTGCTCGATGTCTTAATATCTTAATTTAAAGCAATCCTAAAAGTAACCGCCAACAGTCTCGATAAGGACTCGTTATTCCTAAATAAGTGCTCCCTCTTTGTTTTTATAAAACTAGGTAAGCGTCACCACAGCCTATAGACGCTTGAATTATCACAAGGATATCACTAGCGCGTTGCCAACCTTGTGCCTTTAAAGTATCATTACCCACTAATTTCTCTGCCGCGCTCACCTTTCAAACCGGAACACAACAATGCGAATACTGCTATTAAGCAGTAGAAATAGGTGAGAGTGAGTAGACATTGTACGTAGACAACCTGCACATGAGGTCTACCTCATGCGAAGTCTTCTTTTTCTGTACTCAGTATCTGAGTACATATTCTAGCATTCAAATCCATGAACAGTTGCGCTATACTTATTTAATTATTATATAAACTTGAAAAGCCTACCAAATTGTGATTGACGAAACTATAGGCATAGATATTAGGCAACGGATGAATTATTACAAAACCCCGCTTGCAGATGGTGCGAAAATTTTGCAGAGAAACGTGACGAAGTAAACAATTTTCTTGTAATGATAAAGTAAGGCCTACTCAACTGTAACCACCGATTCAGCGATTTTACAGTAGGCACAGCGTTACTGGCGGTGGATGTAACTGCTTGCGAAATAACAAATCTCTGTGGCTGTATCCGAACGTTTTGTAAAAAGATGTGACAAATTGTGTAAACAATTTTCACGGTGGTCTAATTGTGTAAATAGGATCAAATCGCGTTCGCTGCGGTTTTTTAACCTTGGCAATTTCTTGGGAAAATTGCTAATAGATTTCATTGTGAGATACCTACGCCGGTCGTTTGTTACGACAATTCTGTTGATGATTCTGTTCGATTTGTCATGTCTACCGTCGCCAGTCATAAACGTATCAAAAAGTTACAAGTATAAACTATCCGCGCTGCTATTCACGAATATTTGAGAAACATTTAATTTAAATATGTAGCTTTTATGTGTTTATTCTAGCGGATTATATATATAACTTAAAAAATAAACAAAACTTCAGCTCGTTTAAATAAATGGAAGTAAAAGTCAATATGAACTATTTTCAAACATTTTTATTTATATATAACATGTTTTGATACTTATGTTTTATTGAAATAGTTAAATAAAGCTATTTTTGTATAAGATCAACGTTTTTCAATTAACAAATAACCTAATTATTTACATGACAACAATTAAAACTATTGAAAAAGTGTGGTAAAAAAATTATTGTTATATAATAATAATAATATATCATAATAAAACAAATTAACCGAGCAACGATAAATAGTTTTATTACGACAAATTTGTAATACATACTAATAAATCACAAAATAGTTCACAATAATCGTTGTAATTAAAAGTCTATAACCATACAACTATTATATTAATTTTTATTTATTTGTAGCTAACCACTAATCGAGCGCAAGAATGGCCGACCGCAAATTTTAATTGTACCAAACATTTAATACCTTCCTGGTTGCATTTGCTTCATATTTTCTTGGAACAACGTCCTTGCTTCAAGCATTTTTTAGCTTACTCTTTGATGGTAACTTTGACATGAGGAATGCAGACCGTGGCCGGTCGCGACACCAAACGTGACTCTTAACCGGGCAAACGGCCAGAATAGCACGAACTGCCAACCTCTTTACCCTCCCCTTTTCATGTCTTACATATCTTAGACTCAGAGACGGGTGGTAGATCCGGTTGTAATGGTTATAACATAATCCCAACCGTTGTCATCTCAATGCCGTCTGGAACACGAACATCCGAATTTTTTCTTCGCGTCGGTTAATGATTATTAATTGTTTATTGTTAATGTGGCTTTGTCAATCGAAACTTATTAGCGTCATGTTGTATCTATAAAATAACTATTGGGGTCAGTGTAGGTATATGACCTTTAAATATTAGTTGACGTGACTATTTGTAATAGGAGTTGTTTTTATTGTAATTAGATTTGTGTGAAGTACTTTGTAAATAATACATAACGACTAATGCGACTGTGATATATAATGTATATATCTTGTCGATTCAAGACGTATGGAATAATAATAATAAATACATTCATATAACATCCCATATATACCTGACTCTGTGATAAGTCGCTCAGAGAACTTGTGTTACAGACTTAAGTCAAGAAAGGAATCACAAGTATAATAATTATTTAACACCCACATACATTTGAAACAGATTTGTGGCTTACATTATAAATTAACTTTATGTTTTGATATGTTGTTCTGTCACAATTGAAAACAATTATTAGCTGTTGAAGAACTTCAGCTAATCTTCAACCGTTCAAAATACTAAATTAAGTGCGTACCAATAAAACTTTTCTGAAGTACAAATATTTTATTTTCTTATAGTCCAGTGTATTGATAAACTTTTATTTAATTGCTATCATAGAATACATTAAGTATGTATAATAGGTATCTTAAAAAGTGAAATAGGCCCCGATTGAATGGTATTTTCATCCAAATCAGCATAGCTCATAATCAGTGCAGAGACAGGCAGCAGCATTACCATCACAAAGTGATGCTTCTGCAATTACCATCACTCCAGGCCAGCGCTGCAGTAAAGGGCTATATTCCCTCTCCTTTACAGTGATGATAAAACCAAATAAAAATAAATTCCCACAACATCTCATACACTGTCCTGTCTCCGTAGTGAGCCACTAAAAACACTTATGTAAAGAACATTAGACAACAGAATAATCATAAATATACTACTTAAATACATATATAACACCCAGACACAGAACAAGCACTAATATTATTATATAAATATTTTCTCTAGGTAGGAATCGAACCCATGACTCTTGGAGCACAAGATAGTTTCACAACCATCTACGCCATCGGGCCCGTCAAATGATGATGATAATGATGAATCAAATGAATATGTAAGTAGTCGTTCTGGACGAATACCTAATCCCGACACTATTTGCACAAAAGTGGATCTACATTCGTGCAAACAATAACTTATAATGCTTTTGTACATTCGCTGACATTAATGTACTACATTTTACTACAATCATACGTCGGTGGTTTATAGTCCAACTTAATAAGAGCCATCAAATGATGTGATTCTACTGGAGACGATGCACAACACTTGAGGTCACTGTTGTCTGGTTACTGTAAGGTTGGTCGGGAGTCGTGACCGAGTGCATGCAAATAATTATGATTGATGAATATCTTTCGGCGAAATGTAACTGAGTGTACGAGTGTCCTTGCAAGCACCTGTATGAGTTACTCTGGCTGACCAAAATGTAGTAGATCTTGATTGATAGTCTCCAGTTCGGGCTATTTATCACAAATAACAATGTATTGCTAACGGATCCGTTTATTTTAGGGTTCCGTGTCTAAGTCATGACATTGTATTATAATAAATTTCATAAATTTTGTTAGCTTTCTAGTATAATAAAATAATAAAAAATAAAAAAAAACACAGAAAGTAAAACTGACCTCTAGGATATTTTTAATGTTTAATTTATAATATTTTATATTATAATTATTTTTGGATATTATGGTGGTAGTGAAACTTTAACCAAAATTGAGTAGCTCTGAAGTGTTTTTTTATATATATTTTTTAAAATTGTATTGTATAAAGTTTCTACATTTTATAAAATATTTCTATTACATTAGTTAATAACAAACTCACCTGATAAAAGAAATAGCATAAAGCTTTTTTCTTATTAATTACTATTATTTAAATTACAATATGAATGTTCGAATCTATCTATCTTGCTGTATTATTTTGTCATATAACAGCCAGTCATAGACTCATACAAGTCCACAGATAACAGTTAAATGAAGTGTTTACTATGTGTACACTTATAAAAAATTACCAAATGCCTTAAATTTATCCAACATTGGACGACAATACAAAAAAAAACGTGATTCTCTTAAAAATAATGAAAATCGTTATATCAAACGATGGGCCCGATGGCACAGATTGTAGTTATCCTATCTTGTGCGCTAAAGGTCGTTCGATCCTCTACTCAGGATAATTATTTATATGATGATTTTTGTATTTGTTCTGTGTCTAGGTGTTGATTATAAGTAAAAAATTTTGTTAATTTTCTATTACTTGATGTCCGCAATACAAATGCTTTGATCGACTTATATCGGTCTCAGGTCAATGCATAACAAATGCATGTTGTGTCAATTTATTTATGGTTTCCGCGAGTAGACCTGTCTGTTTCATTTCACTGCAGTAGATGGTAGTTGATTTTTATGGACGTATCATAAGGATGAAGTCTTAAGTAACAATAATCAGGCATAATGATCTGTTACAAAATTAAGATATTAAAAACTACAATCCAATCAAAATAGTCGTTAGATACCGGCATTGTAGAATTGTATTGTGTCAGAAAACCGGAACCGATAGAAGGCGGTATATCCGTCCAAAATAGTTTAGATCAAATGTAGTAGTGCGGAGTTGGGCTGCAGTATTACCATCCCGAAGAAACGCTTTGAGATTGCCACCACGACTGCCCAGGAGGCAGTTATGGGCTACATCCCCCTTTCTTGGGGAGTAAGTTACGTCGGACATTCTACATGTATTATGATGATAAATCAAATCAACAGCGGATTAGCTCAGATGAGATTATGATCAGAAATGGTAGTAGAGCTGAAAAAAATCGAGAAGGATAAAGACTGCAGGTCTCTGTAGAAAAAGCTTGGGGATTTCCAGATACACTGTATAAATAGATTTGGGAGGCTTATAAAAGCATCCTAGAGGAAATAAGCTTTGGATCCAAAATGATGGACCAAAAAGTTTTAAGCTTTACCAAGCAATTTTCTATCTGTCGTTAACATGTCACGATTTCTATAAATATGTTTCATTAGTTAAAAAGAGAGGTGCTAAACATGTTTTACCTAGTACAATAATATGTCGAAAATAAATGTGGAAGAACGATTCAAAAAATCATTGATATGATTAACGCTATCCAACAACATTTAAAAATATATTTTAAACATGTTAACGTATAAAGAAATCAATACAAATGAAAAACAAAACATAAAAGAAAAGATGACGTCACCACAAAGCCGGGAATTCTAAAATACCCTCATGCACTTACTTCCTCATACTTTCTTGTGCCATTAAAAAAGTTATCCGCAATTGTGAAACTGACGATTCTAAAATAACTCTTATAATTGGACGAACGTCCTTCAAGGCAACGTGTCTGTCGGGTAAGTTCCTTTATAGAAACCGGATTTCGACCTTTCTAGGAAACTTTTTAGGCCTGGCCTTTACAAGGACGTATGGCAATTATGAACATGGAAAAAGTTATTTTTTATATCCTCACATGCATCCTTTTCCTTGTATGGATCACTAATCAATTACGACCTTTGGTAATGTAAAGAATTTATAATTATTTTCAGTTGTGCAATTTGAAATGTAAACTACCTTTTGTACTTGTTGAGTGTCAATTTGATGATTCACCATTTAAAGTATGCGAAATTATTTTATATAGAATGACCCGTTATGGACAAAATCTGGGCCTAGGTATTTGAGAGGGCCATATGTTTTACACTTAAAAACGTCTACATAATTAATAATATGTCGTGGGGTACCGATAGAGAAATATAGTACCTCCCCCTGTACCAGGTGTCGTAAAAGACAACTAAGGTACGAGAACCGACAGAAGGCGGTATATCCATCTGAAACAATGCAGCTCAAATGCACAGGGCGGGGATGGGCAGCAGCATCCCCGTCGCGAAAGCTGCACTCTGCGATTTCCAACACGCTTTCCCAGCGCAGCAACTATGAGCAAAATTCCCTGTTCCTTGGGGTCTATGTCTAGCAGTAGACTTTTAATAGCTGGTATGATGATGATTTTGATGTAATTAATTAAGAACGCTCCCTGGTTCACCTGCGTTGTTTCCTTTCCCGTAAGAATATAGAGAAAGTATAGCTTGAATTACTTGCTTTTTATGCAAGTTTACGTTCAACGATGAGTTTCATATATATTCTTTAATAAGTGAGTCCGACTAGGATTTTGTGTGAACTTTTCTTTTTAAGGAAATATGAAAATAATAAAAATCAAAAAATTCTTTAACTTGTTACTAATAAATTTTTAAATTTATTGCTAAGTTAAAAATACTTTGTGCTATGGTTTAAATAATTCAATATAGAACAAATAATTATGTATTGGTAAAATAATAAGTGATTTATTAGTAAAGCTATGAATAATAAAGGAAATGTATTGATTGATGAAGGTTACTCAGCTAGCTGATACTGATTAAGCAATATCTTGATAAAATAAAAATTGATCGCTGAACATGCATACATTTTGTAACAATATTTATATGAAGAAAAATCAGAATGCAACAAAGCTGCTGAATGTATTTGAGCTGGACTGCACGAACCTGACACTCACTAATGTTCAACAGTTCAATGTTAGTGATTTTAATTATTTTTAATAGTGTAGGAATCAAATCCACGGACTTAGCACCCCAATTTCCGTTCTTAATCAGCACGCTAATCAGATGAAGACTGTTAGTTACTATCTATCTCATAAAAATTCACCGTGATGCATGTTTGGCTTAAACCTACTAAGATAAAATCAGTAAAAAAAATATTGATTAAGATCTAAAGCAAAATTTTAAGCTGATGGAAGACACACTTTACCCTTGCTTACATTAAAAGAAGCATAATGTTTTTATGTACCTCTGGGTTCAAAATGAAGCCGGTTCGTATAATCCTTTAAAGCTGAGACAAGTTTGAATCTTTAGGTTATCATTTGCCTTTGATATGAATCAGGTAAGATAATGAAATAAAATAAATATAGTTTTACTATGGTAACTAGGTCTACTGCAATTAATATTTTGTTCATTACAAATGTATTTTTTATAATAGTTATTAAAACAATACGCGTAGTTCTTTCATTTCTAAGAATTAATAAAAAGAAAACACAAACCCTTCTAGCTTACAGTATAGACACAATAAATATATTTAAGCTTTTTAAATTGCCAAGATTTATGACGCACACGCCAACAGCCGATTCCATTTAACCCTAAAACAGCTACTGCCTTTTACCGGCGGTATAAAATATGGTGATTACTGTTGTTGGCCAGTTTACAGAACGCAAATGACCCTTTCACCTGCGTGCACAAATCTTTTGTAACTCGCTCCACTTTAATTAAGACATTCTGTTAAAGGTGACAAAGAAATACTTTGTGTTCGCACCGACATTGCCATATGAGATTTTTTTTGTGTATTGTGATCACTATAAAACTAAACTGTGGGCTATATATTCATTCGATGACTGATGATGATTGATATTAAATTTTGAAGTTGATAACATGCCGATTTAAATAAAATAAAGGTGATTTTTTTTATATATCTTAAAACGTCAAACAAGTATACCGCTTGCATGGCATCAGACGTCACCGCAGGCTATAGACACATGTGTTATCGCAAGGATATCACGAGCGCATAGCCAACCTTGTGACCTGAAGATGTTATGTCATTTTACCAAACGGTACACTGCCTCTCTCATTCTTCAAACTGCGAACACAACAATGCGAATATTGCTGTTTGATGATGAAATTGGTAAAAGTGAAGTACCAACCAAAGTTTATATTACGTCTACCTTTAGTAATCTGAAACTTTTCTGAACACTACAATAAAAATAGGAATATCAGTATTTTATTGTATAATATTTACTGAAGACATGCCCATTCTTGAGACAGGAGCAAATGAATTTTGAAAGTGTAATAAATACTCGTATGACTGCAGTGTGAAATCACATTATAGGAATTTTCTTAGAACTCTTCATATAAATACACACTAATGTAGTATTGCAGTGATCGTAAAAGGATTTCAAATAAATTTTGACTACTTTTATGATACATAAAAGTATACCTACTGCATTATTATAAATGCAATTGTATTTATGTCTATTTTTACCTATATCGTTTTACTGTTTAAATAATAATTAATCAAAATTGGTACGTTGCTAGCTTAGGGTCTAGAAAATAACCTGGGCTTCTTATAGTCTTGTAATTCTCCTGTAAAATTCCTGTGGGACGTAATTTTAAGTAAGGTCTATTAGATCGATTCCGAGCGGGACACCAGTCTTAAGTAATATTATGAAGAGGATCTCAAAATCTACACGACGGATTTTAATAATTTTTTCTTTATTAGAAAAACATTTTTTTTTATAATAACATAGACAATGTGGTATATTTTTTAAATTCCTAAAATCCCTATCTAAAATGCTTTTGTATAAAAAGGGCAAGATTTGTATTTATGAATTTTTTTAACAAAAAACTTAAGACTACTGTATTAATTTTTAAAAGTTTTTTTTATATAAAAAGGTGTATTATCAACAGGTAATTCAAACTATATTTTATACCTGAATATTCATGGAACAATACGTAAGTATAAAACCGCTGTATTCAGTTAGTATCTTACTTATTAATACAATCTTGTCTGCAATATGTTATTGATACGTTGCTTTAAAAAAAAACATTTATTGACTATTCGAAAAGATATTAAAATGCTGAGCACAGCAAAATAACTAGCATGAGACAAGAGTCAAGAAAAAAAAGGAAGGATGCAAAGAAAAACTGATCAATTAAACAAGACGGAGAACGGAATATGATATGACTTGGTTTTATTAAAAAGAAAATAAGCTAGTCTTCCAACAGGACCTAGTAGTGACGCGGGTAATATTAGTAATTCGTAGTACATATTTGCATCAGATATATTGTAACTTTAACATAAACTGAGTGTCATATTTTATAATTTCGGTCTAAATAAACCTCCTTTATTACTAGAATAGAAAGCTGGTCAGATCACGTAGGTACATCACGCGCACTATTTCAAAGCTTAGCCTGTCCTGTCGGCATTAGTCTGAAAGGTGAATTCCGCCCACGCGGGAGGAGCATTATCCTCACATAAATCAGCCTTGCACCACTTCTCACTATCATGTAACATCGATAAGGACTTGCGAGAATAGCTTTTGTTAGAATGTTTGATGCGTCATCACTTACAGTTCTAGCAAACATCAGAAAATATGACAGTATATATTTTGTTGGAAAGGCTGTTGCTGTAAGCGAAGCTAAAAACAGCTTCAACAGGATTTTTTTATTAATTTATAAATATAATATAAATTTTATTTATTGGTTTATGAATATATTATAATGAGACATTAATAATGATTTTTTAGATCAACAAAACAAAAAACGATTCTTATGTATTAGATGAGACTGTACTACTACTGTGATATTTAGTCGCGTCAAACATTAAAAGAACCGTCACAATTTGAAGAGATGGCACTGTCTTCTCAGCATAATGGGATCACTACAATAAAGATACAACTTAATTGTTTTCTCTTAAATATTATCTTACAATGTTATTCTTTAAGTTTATAATTCCAACTGACTTCAACGCGAAACAATTTCAATTCAACTTAAAAATAAGCTTTACGTACGAGTATGTGCATCGTAAGCTAGATGCCTTTTTTAAGGACTGCAACAACAATGATAATTTAATAGCGAACGCAAATTAATAGCATCCAAGTGATAAGTTCACTCGTGTTAATTCAATGCGAGTTTAGATTTAATCATAGATCAGTTATATCCGATGGAGTTTCAGATAAAAATATCTTTATAGATTGACAAATAGCAATTTTCTGAAAGCATCTTACCCAAATTTTATTTATCAAATCAATTACAACTTTGTAATGGATTACAAAGTGACAATTTCTATTTTGTGTTTCATACTTTTTTCGCATGTGTACTTCTTTTCGAAAAGTGTAATTTACTAAAATATATAATCTTGTACTATGTAGGCAATTTCCTTAGATGAAATTCTCAACCACTGATAAAGTCTTACTGTTGACTGAAAATGAGCTTAATTTTTGATACAATAGATAAATTGATTTGATAGTAAGATTTAACTCTTTGATTTGATTTTGTGCCTACGTTAATATTTAATTGACAGGAAAATGGGTAATTTATAAAGAACATTTTTGCCTGCAAAAATTAATATCAGTATAATAATTATTTAATTAATGACATGTCGCAAAGATCCGTGGCTGAGATATCGTTGATATTGTTCGAGTGGCGTATAGTGATTATATTATTTGTCAACGTCCGCCGAACGTTATTTATGGGACTTGGCCCGCACCTAATTTGTTAAATTTATGACAATATGGACATATTACCAAAGTTTTCTTAGCTGATTAGGCCTATAATTATTTAATACTTCCTCAATATACAGTATGATTTTTTTATTCTGTGAGGTATTGGCAAAGTAGAATAGTACCTCCCACTGCACTAAGTGTCGCAAGGGACGACTTAGGTATCAGAACCGACAGATGGCGGTTTATCCATTCGAAACAGTGCAGCTTAAATACACTGGGCGGGGATAGGCAGCAGCATCCCCGTCGTATGATGTTGTTTTTTTTTATTAGTCCAGGTCAACAAACAAGCGTCACTTTAGCTTATAGACGCTTGTTATAGCACAAGGACAATACTAGCGCATTACCAACCTTGTAACTTAAAGATATTATGACACAATACCCAGTAATTTCACTGCCTCTCTCAACCTTTAGCACAGATGTAGACATTGCTATTTGGCGGTAGTAACAGGTGAAAGTGAAGTACCTTTGCAGACGAACTATGTATGAGGTCTACCTCTGTATACTATTATTGTAGTTTAAATTATCAAGTTGGTTAACAAGCATATGCCCCGCATGGTAAGCGTCACCGCGGCCTATACACGCTCAGACCATCAGAAAGACATTAATCACTAACACGTCGACAATCTTGTAACTTGAAGTGCCCTTAGACAACAGGGACACACAAATATAATATTTAAACCCAGACACAGAACAAAAACAAATATCATCAAATAGGTACCCTGGGTGGGGATCGAACCTACGGCCTGTGGCGAACAAGATAAGGATCATTACCGTCTGCCCTATACACCGATGTTTTAAAACTAGAAAAAAAAGTTGGACACCATTTATAAACCCGCCAGCCAGATGTACAAAATACACACAAACATATGCAAATAAGAAACCTTCGCGTATAGATCTTATCTCTTGCTCTTAGACTAATACTGTCTTACACTCGCTCATTGAAGGATTTCCGACACGTTTTTTATGCATCATTACTCATGTTTGTGTCAGATTCTGACACACGCTACATTTTTTTCTATACTCGTATATTTTTGTATAGAAAAACCAACACCCTCGCGCGTGCACAATTTTACTATAGAACTAGAGGTTTAACGATATAGCAGTGCCATCTAGTTTTACCCGCGCTGTACCTGTTCCCATTAATAATAAATAAATAATTAAATTAGCCTGATTTACTCCTTACAATATCAGTTATCTGTAAGTAAAAGTTAATTAAAATCGGTTAATCCATTTCAGAGATTAGCAGGAATAAACAGGCAGGCAGACAAAAAAATTTAATATATATGTTTTATTTTAATTTTAGTACCTTATATACTTTCATATTAATATGGTAAAATGCTGTTAGATTGTAGTTACATACAGACACATCAATTATATCTTTAAACAGAGAATATTAATTTTAATTATTTTTTTTATAATTAACATTGTTGTCATTAACATTACTTGTGACATCAATTTAAGTTATTATGTATTAAACTTAATTAATAAATCATTATTAAACGTTGTCAAAGAATACATTAAAATCCAGTTGAGATGCAAGGAGTGGGTTTGCATTTTATCTTGGTAAAATTTTAGAACACTATATAACACAGCTACATACATACATACATATCGCCTGTGTCTCATCGGGGTAGGTAAAGACTATGGATCCCCGCTTGTAACTTTTTGGCATACCTCTCTTGCTTCCCTTACTCGCATTAGTCTTTTCGTACACGCTTGTTTATTCTTGGTGGTGGCCCTTTTTACCTGGTTAAGGTATGTTAACCAGGGTCGTCCTATACCAAGTCTATATATTTGTGCAGTCAGTTCATCCATTCTTTCTACATGTCTAAACTATCTCAACATTCTTTTCTCTATTTTTGTCATTACATAATCTTTTAAACCACATCGATTTCTTATTACACTATTATTTAATTTATCTATCAAACACACCATTCTTAGTAATTTTAATAATTATTGTATTAATATCGCATGCAGCAGGCGTATTTTTAACAACGTTTAACAATGATTCAATATTTGCAATTGGTATATAAAGTCACACGGTTTATTTAAAACTATTTATTTCATAAAAATCTATTTTCCTAAATAAAATGTAATTCAAATTTTTAACACAAACAAAATCTTAACACTCTTTATTTTGCATTAAGAAGTATGCAGTCAGGTAAACCTTTACCATATTTCTGAGAACAACGCACATAAACCCTGCAGTCAAATAATTATTTACATTAATAATTTTCATTAATCACTAGTTTTAATAGATTCAAAGTCCGGTTCATTTTTCAACCGCTTACTCATAGCAGCAAACAAACTCAATAAATGCCCTATTCAATAATATTGAACCTCTCTGTTCAAGGGCAGTAATAACTCAGATGGTATCAAACAATTGAAGATTGCATATAAAGGTAACATTGTTAAGGCTAATTACTGCACCCGGTTTTGCCCGCCCACTGGCCCCTAGGGTCTACATTGTATCTCTATTTGAAGGAGAATCTATGGGTAATATTGTTAGTCAGTCTAGATATTATTTGCACACGAGTATACGGAACGGTCTATGCAATTGAACTTTCATTCAATATACGAGCCATTGAAAGTCCACTATTGGACATAGGCCTCTCCAGTGGGAATTTTACTGTTATTTGATGCATTGGGCAAGCGTGGTGGCAATCGTATAGTGCAGTTTTTGCGACAAAGCTGCTGCCCGTCCCCGCCCTGTGCCTTTGAGCTGCACTGTTTTGATTGGAAATAAAGCCATCGATCGGTTCTGATACGCCAGTTGCCTCAGTTGCCTGGTTGGTAATTCTGCCGGTACCTCACGACTAAATTAAACTTTAATGTAATGAAAAAAAACAAAATAAACGTAGTGTGTATTCGTGTTTATGCGCAACATTTTCTGTAGCAACAACGCCTATTTTATCATTTCATAACATCAGCCATTGGAAGTCAACTGCTTGGCGTATGGCTTATCAGGGGAAATAGGGTCATAATTGCTGCGCTGCGCAAGTATGTTGACAATCGCAGAATGCAGCTTTCGCGACGGGGATGCTGCTGCCCATCGTCGCCCTTTGTATTTGATCTATACTGTTTCGGGTTGTTATATATATTGTTATATATGTCAGTTTAGGTACCATATTCGCCTAATTTTAATTTAAATGTAACAAAAGAAAAATAATAAATAAGAGGTTAGCTTCGGGATTGGATTATTGGTTATTTTACAGGGTTCTATAATCATATTTGTTGTATAT
This sequence comes from Heortia vitessoides, assembly GCA_020976665.1. NCBI lineage: Eukaryota > Metazoa > Arthropoda > Insecta > Lepidoptera > Crambidae > Heortia > Heortia vitessoides. The sequence goes on along the minus strand of JACJUM010005601.1, from coordinate 9,981,179 downwards.
GGTTATCAAATGATTTTATAGAATACAGTGCTATCTGTAAACACAATTGTGTGGAGCAATTTTGGTTTTACTGTTTGCGTATAATTAGTTTGACGAATTAAATATCTATTATGTTTAATTTCAATCAAAGTTATAAACAAATTTCTATGAAAAACGTTTCATCATCATCATCATACCAGCCATTGAAAGACCACTGCTTGACATAGGACTCTCCAAGAAAGTAGGTTTTTTGCCCATAATTACTGCACTGGGCAATCGTGTTGGCAATGCAGAGCACAGCTATCTCAAAGGAGATGGTGCTGCTCGTCCCCGCCCTGTGCATTTGAACGATGCTGTTTCGGGTGGATATAACGCCATCTGCCGGTTTCGGTACCTTAGTCATCTCATATGATGTAGTGGGAGGTACAATTTTATTAGATTGGTACCTTACGGCACGTTTGCTTTAATGCGAAGTTGAACGATGTTAGCCGAATACGATAGTGTAGAGAGACACTTCGGCTTACCTCATCAAACTTTACCTCGCCTCGGGCGACTTCCATTTGTTGTCGGTTTTTGCGCCCGAGTCAAAGGGCCCGAAGTTGCACGACCGTACCTCTCTGCACTATTCGGCCGACTTCACTGCAGTACTCATTTTTTTTGCGCGGGACACAATTATGAGCAATATTCAGTGGTCACAGGAATTATGTTGTTCCTGGAAATTCTGCAAGCGGAGACAATTATTTGGGGCCCCAATGATAAATGTCATGTGTTCAAGACTGTCGGCGCCTTATAGCGAATGAGCTCATCGCGAAGTTGAACGGTAGTGTAGTGTCGCACTTCGGACTGTTGCCAAAGTATCTCGAGTACTTCGCCGAGGAACTTCGCGAGTAGTTTAGAGGAGGGGTTAAAGCAAACGTGCCGTGAGTAGTTACCACCAAAACATAATAATAGACTTAGGAGAATCACTGCTTGATGTAGGTAGAGTGAAAGTCTAAATCCAGAAGATTTCCTATAGCATCGGTTAAAATGTTCATCATCATATGAGCTGTAGGACGTCCACTGCTGGACATAGACCTCTCTAAGTGATTTCCAATAGGACCGATCGTACGCGGCCTGCGTATATTGCATCATACTACCATAAAGTCATGATTTTCAGAATAAATATGAATTACAGACATTTAATGTTACATAGTTAAGAGCATAATCTTGTTTATAGACCATTTAAAATGTTAAGAGCAAAATTAAATATTTATGTGTTAAACTGTCAGTGATAATTCAAAACCGTGCAAAATGCTTCAGTGAATAAAGTTCAAATTTCACCTTTTGTTATTGTAACTACGCGGTCTTGACCTATCCCGAACAAAATGTATTTTTTTTAATTACATCGGTCGTAATATTTTGATCAGACGTTGAAAGCTTACGTTGTTCTCGGATTTTATGGATTGGATTATTTGATTGTAAATGGTCGACGCATAACCAATGTCAGCACTCAAGGTGGATTTTTTCTTTTCAGTTCTACGGCCAATCTAGTGCAGGATTAAACGGTACACCGTTATCAATAATAATTGATTTGCAATTTTATATAAGCTATGTTGGTACCAACAAGTTTAACAAATATAAGTAAACGGAAAACCAAATTAATATATTTTCGTCTTCGCACTAACTTTCGGACAATGCAATGAAACAATTTATATCTCATGTGTCATGGGTCGTGTGTTCGATCCCCACCTAGGGCAAATACTATGATGATATTCATGTTTGTTGCAGTTACCAGTAGTCGTACTGATATTCTTCATCTTGCATCAGCGCTACGCGACCTGGATTGGTAGCAAACCCACCAAAATGGAAGAGCAACCATAATCTTCAGAAGATCGGCAACATTTTCACTTAACATGATAACATAATTGCCGTTTGCCCAATATGAAAGTCGCTGAGTTGCTGCCCTACAGTGGTGGTCATGGTAATCATACTTCGCTTAGGTTGAAGTGGCAGTGGGCAGGGCATTGCGTACGCAGAACAGATGGCCGATGGAGTCGTAAGGTTCTTTCTAAAGACCACGTACCAGCAAGCGCAGCGTAGGGCATCCACCCGCAAGATGGACAGACGATCTGTCTAAAACTGCAGAATCGCGCTGGACACAGGCCGCATACCACCAGTCTTACTGGGGTGGCCTTTGTGCAGCAGTGGACATCTTGTAGCTGATATGATGATGACGATTACATATTTCCTTAAGTATATTTGTTTTTTGTGGATCCTCTGACTGCGGCTAACGTAATTTCTGTGTCTGGGTATAGGAAATATGTATTTAAGTATTGTATTTGTGATTCCTTTGTTGTCTGATGTCCGTAACATAAGTGCTTGAAGTGACTTACCACAAAGTCAGGTCAAAGTATACTATGTTATAAAAATATTATTAACATATTATAGTGTGACTTACAAATCAAGTACAACATCACAAATAAATTATGATAGTTTTCTATGAAGGTATAAACGGTTAAAGGTATAAACGATGAAGTTATAAAGGTTTTTAAAACTATTTTAGCACTCATATAATAAATTATCTTTATTATTATTTTTTTAGCTCTTTCGTGAAATACCAGAGCTTTAAGCCTTAATCTAATCTATGGGTTTTTTTAATAGGCATAAACGCTTATTAAAATAATTTTGTTAGTGTTGCGGCGAGTAAACAAAATACATTTGCACTTCATAGCATGTCAGGTTCATATTTAGTGTTAAGTTTGTTAAACACCAGAGTACGTTGGTTCAAATTAACCTAATGCAGGCATACTAGGCGATGTCACTCAATAAGTAGCGATCTTATATCTGAGCGTTTCTAATCATTCTGTCAGATAGCTACCGAGATTACCAAACCGAACGACCGAAAAGACCAAACAATCTGTATTCTCAGACCTCTACGTGGAATTATTATCGAACTCAAATCCTCAAGCAGTCGCAACACAAGCACTTTCGAATCATCTATAATATAAAAATAATAACTTAATGTGTCTTACCAATAATGTTTAATGGCAGCGAAACGTGATCTCTTACCATTGGCCTTATAGCCAACCTAAAATAGCCCAACAAGCTATGGAGAGGGCAATACTCGCAGTTTCTTTGCGCGATTGAATTAGGAGATCCGTAATAGAACTGAGAGTAAAAGAAAGTTACCGATTTAGCCTGGCAGATTAGTAAGTTATAGTGGGAGTGGGTAGGGCGCTCAGTATGCAGAATCGAAGACTCCATCGTCTTAAGGGTCAGGAATGAAGACCACGTATGAGTAAGAGTCCACAGGGTGGATAGACATCTCGCTCATCGGTGGATAGACATCAGGATCTCGCTGGACGTACGAGTAGTCCGCTTACAACCGGTCCTATTAGATAGGCCAATTATATAAGCAGTGGACGTCCCACTGCTTATATAATGATGATGAAGAAATATTCCTAAGAATTATGTCATTTCATTCATATTTATAATATAACCGATCCTGATGATCAAATGGATCATAAGAGTTACTTAACAAGTATGTTTATCTTTAACTATACCTATCAACGTGGCAATATGTAGCGTGGCAATTATGTTCTCAATTATGTTCTATGTTATATGTAAAATTCTCAGTTATTTACAATACCAAATACTAGTAATTCATATTCAGGCGCAAGATATACTCAAAATTACAGCTTTGATTCGCAACTGTTTTAATATACGGCCTAAGAATACGACATACCGGCATAACAGCAGGTTTACGAATGCCTTATTAGCATTGCTAACTAATAAAACTACTTTATAACTGGCTTTAAAACGCTATCTTTTAAACTTTCAAAAACATTTTTTGTTAGACGTATTGGTTACTTTTCGGCAACCGTTATCAAGATTGATCTTAAGATGTTGTGTCAGGATATGAAAGTTAACATACCCTTAGTACTTAATTATTTTTAATTTTATAAGCTCGCGTCTCTAACCACGCAGTTGGTACTAACGGCATTTCGTAATCTTCCGGTACTGCTGGTGGCCTTCTCCAGTACAAAGCAATTTCATTCATACGCTAACGAACGAGCTCAAAAACGTCCATTTCACAACTGGTAAAAGTATACATCAAGAAAAAAAGCGGGCAAAATTAAAATTGCGTAATGTATTCGAAAATCACTACCAGTGCATTGCCGCCGGGTACGCGATTCAATATTCGGCATACAATGAGAAATAAGATTGCGTTCTTGTAATCGCCTATCAGAACTGGAACAGTGAAAACTGACAGCATCCGAAATGTCAACGGGGCCTTGCACCAAACACGTCAATTTAATTATTATTATTCGATATAAGTACGATAAGGTGACTTTCGCTTTACTTTTTAATCCGCAATTTGTGAACAAATTTTTTCACAATAGACGTTGCTAGTCTTTCTTTAACAATTTCAGGATCAAAATTAATCCTTATCCTCTCCTACAGTTCAAGATAAAACAAATATTCAACAATAAGATAAAAAAAGTTCAACAAATTTCATCAAAATCATACGTTCATCAAGTACACAATTAAGCCACAAGAGTCACAAACAGAGTAGCAATCGTGTCAATTTAGACTTCAAGATATACCTTCAAATTAATTATATAAGTACGTATGCTGATTATGAAGACTGAAAATATCTATAATGGGTCTACTTGAACAAAGTATAGTTATCATTGATTTTTTTTATTAGACTAGGCTGACATACAAGCGTACAACCCACCCTATGAACGATTCTGATGTTCCTAAAGTGAACCAACTCCGTTATCTAAATTAACCACATCCGTAGTTTGACTTGGAAAAAAGAATTTTCCCATTATTTAAATGTTTATTTTGTCACGAAAAACCTAAAACCTAAATATATTAAAAATATATCAATTAACGTGAAAAATCTATTGTAGAATTAGAAATAAACACAAACTACATTTTATACTTTTACTTACAAGATTTAAAGTTTTTGTCATTCTCCATCTCTAATATCTTCTATTTTCTCTAGGTCTTAAGCTATTCCGATGCTAAATTTCATTATCAGTGCATATTTATTGGACCTGACCGAGGTAAGTCGTTGAAAGCACTTGTGTTCATCAGACAAAACAAACATCAGACAGAGGAAACCAAATATAATACATAAATAAATACTTTTGACACAGAACAAACTTTTTAGGTTATTAACAGTATTTTAGCATCATTAGGAAAACAAGCCGACTAACGTATTTAACAGTCCGCAAAATGAAGCTGTTGAACCGATAGAGCTAATGACTTAATTAAATATCTCTTGGCATTTGTAAAGATATATACATATTAAGTAGGATACGTTATGTACACACGTGATGAAGTTTGTGAAATAACACAGTCGTCGATGTTACCCAATAATTTCTAGTCGATCTGACCTCGTCATGACGCGCGATGTCAACCGATCCTTCATGATAATAATTAAACGATACATTTACGCCGGTACAAGGCCACTAAATTATTTGTTTCATTGAGAGCGAGGCTACACAAAGTTTTCTTAAGGGTAAGTATTACGTTATTAATTGAACTAATATATTGATTCTGTATTTTACCTATCGTGGTACACAAATTTTATTAAAATTGTTTTTTGTCAGGAAAATATAAATATTATTAAATAAGTGTTTTGTGCGTCATTAGGTTTTTGTTAATTTAAATGGGGGAATATCAATATCAATGTGTTTGTTTCGTGAATATTATATATACTTAAGAAAATCTCATACGCCCGTGATAATGGCTTTGGGATGTGCTATTTTTGTTTAGATGACCATGTCAAGTCATAAATCATAGGCTAATCAGTTTCAATTATTGTTTAAATTTTTTTGATGTAATCTGAAGTATTGCATTTCTTAAAAATTTTACTTTTTTATATCAAAGATAAGTTTTTTTATGTATAGTCTTAGGTAAATCACTTAAACTGCTGAATATTTTGATGTTTGGTCTTAATTATTACGTTAGGAAGACGCTGTGGCAATCGCAGAGCCCTGTTTAATTAATAAATCCACACATTTTATGTATTACCTGGCTTCGAGATAAGCTGCTTAAAGCACTTGTGTTACGAGCATTAGACGACATCAGAATAAGTCGCTTAAAGTACAATAGACAACAGATGACACAAATCAAACATAGACCTAATAATTAAATGCATTTTTAACACCCAGACATAAAACAACAAAAAAATATTCTAGGTGAGAATCGAACCTACTTCCTTTGGCGTAAGATTGTGCGGCCCGTCAAATCATATTGGCGATTGTCGCCAAATATTGATAGATATATAACTAAACCCATTAGATTATCAATAAATAACATTATTTTACATTGTCAACATTACATAAGACGTTTTCTTGTCTTAACTATGTATATTTATCTTACTAGGTTAACAAACAAGCATACATTCCGCGCGATAATAAACGTCAGCGCAGTCTATAGACGCTCGTAATATCACAAGAATATCACTAATACGTGGCTAACCAGGTGACTTGAAGATATTATGTCATATTACCCTGTAATTGCACCGCCTCTCTCACCCTTCAAATCGATACACAATAATGCGAATACTGCAATTTGGCGGTAGAAATAGGTAATAGTGATATAAAACGCAGAGTAGAATTGTACTTCCCCCTGTACCAGGTGTCATCAGGGCCGACTAAGAGACCTGAACTGACAGATGGCGGTGTATCCATCCGGAATAGTGTATCCTCTTCGCGAAAGCTGCGCTCTGCAATTGCTAACACGCTTGCCCAGCGCGGCAATTATGGGTAAAATTTTCCCATCTCTCGGGGAGGCCTATGTCCAGCGGCGGACTTCCAATAGCTGATATAATGAGATACCAATGCAGACGACCTTTGTAATATACCGGTATATTTACCTCTAGTATTTCATGTCACAGCAACATATATTTTAACGTTTAAAATTTAAGTAGTTGAAGTTCCTTTTTTAGTATATAATTTCTTTACATGCCTAGCATAATTATTTACTTCCCTAGATGTATAATATTAGTTTAATTTCTTCATCAAATGCTTTCTAACGATAAACTTAGCCTTAACGCCACCGGCGTTAATGCGCACGCGCATCGAAGACATGTTATTATTTTTTCGTTATGGACAGAGTAATTCGTGTTACTCTCGTGATAATGGCTTTGGGATGTGCTATTTTTTGTTTAGATGACCATGTCAAGAATCATAAATCATAGGCTAATCAGTTTCAATTATTGTTTAGATTTGTTTGATGTAATCTGATTATTATTGCATTTCTTAACAATTTTTTTTTTTTATATCAAAGATAAGTTTTTTATATCTACAACCTGAGTTAAATCATTATCATTAATATTACGTAAGGTCGACGCTGTTGTAATCGCAGAGCCCTGCTTAATTCATAAATTTACACATCTCATGTATGACCTGGCTTCGAGATAAGTACCTTAAAGCATTTGTGTTACAATCATTATATGACAAAGAATCCCAAATCTAATACTTGTATTTAAACACATATAACCAACACTCAAACACAAAACACAAATAGTATCATACTAAAATTGACAAATTTGAGTGCATATCGAACCCATGACCTTTGCCGCATATTATAGGATTACAACTATCTGCGCCATCGAGCCCATCAAAAAAAGTTACCGATTGCTAATACTGTTGTATATACAGCCACCTGTCAGTTCCGATATTTCTACTTTCTTCTATTTTGGGGTTGCCTATGATTTATGATATGATAATGATGCATTCGTGTATTTCAACTATTTACAAGCAAAATTCAATTGAAACCAGTTTAACGGGTAAGCAGAGAAAATATAGCAAATAAACAGACACTTTTTAATTTATAATATTAAATTTTTCTACTGCAAAACGGAGTCTATGTTTAAAGGTAGACATCTGTGAAAATTCATACAATTCTTTGTTTTTGATAAATGTGAAGCGAAAAAGGCGTAAACTAACAAAATTGTATACAATATTTTGTGGCTTTCGTTAATTTCCTTTGTTATTTGAAGGGCCTGTGTCTATACTCTTAAGTGCAGCCACATAGCCAAACGACAAATGGCAAAACATAGTTTTATACAATCTTATTAATTGACAAGATGCCCATGTCAGTTTTAAATATATATATAAAGTTTAATTCTATTAAGACATGTACGCTATGTCTCATGAGATGCAATACTTAAAAGCTATAAATTACCATGAAATGAACTCCAAGAAATTATATTTATTCGATTAATGAATAAAGTTACTCGTTTTTTTCTATATGAACAGCTACGCCATTCCTTAGATTTCTCTTCTGTAAATGTATCTTCAAGTATGTAAAAATTGTCACTTATACTATTAAAGCTCACGCCCGGATTATCTGAATAATTGTATGTAATTAATGTGGATTAAGAGAGGAAGCATTAAAAATTATAGGGTTTTTATTTGTGCAATTAGTTATAATATCTCAATCTTATTGCAATCTGCATTTGCTCCGCAGTTAGTTTATGTTTGTTCAGTAGAAAATATTAGATCTGGTAAAAATAATAGATTCTAATTTTAATAATTCAGTAGTTTAAAAAAACAATTTTCTAATCTATGATTATCTTGATTAAAACCCATTGATTTGATTGAAGTTTAACTAGTCAAGTTCAATTACTAAATTTTTAAAAGGATTCAAATTAATTTCTGTATTCCGATTAAACTTATTGATAAACTCAAACAAATTCGATCTTTATCAATGAAATAAAACTGTCTAACTTATTTTTGAAAAAAAAAAAAAATTTATGTCATTTTTATGTATATAAGATATATTATTGGGGATTGTCAAAATAAACAAATTACGACATTTAAGTTTATTAATATCGCTCCATCAATTGTATCCTTTACTTTTCTCTATTTACACATACAAAATATCTTAGTCTCATACGCCATTGAATGACGCGTCAACCCAACGCGCCACAGATAAACAACTTACACATATAACTGACAAACGCGCGAAGCGCGGCAAATTCCTAGAATGAAATTTCATTTCATTACATGTATTTATCAATATTGACTCAGAATATAACAACTACGACACTTTTCTGATGAATGCAATAAATAAATATTCGGTTTAATTTATCTGATTATTCCAATAAAAGTTAAGTTTGTTGTTATTCATTTAAGAATATATCACAACTATGTTATAATCTGATTGAACTTATTTATTTCCTCATTTCTCTAGCGGCAAACAAGCATAAGGTGCTCGTAATAGCAACTGACCTGAGAATTCATCATCATCATCACACCAGCCATTGAAGTCCACTACTGGACAAAGGCTTTTCAAGAAATGAGGAATTTTGCCCGTAATTGCCGCGCTGACCAAGCATGGCAGCTTTCCCGATGGGGACGCTGTTTCGGATGGACATACCGCCATCTATTGGTTCTGGTACCTTAGTCTCCTATTACGACACCTGGTAGAGGAGGTACTAATCTAATCTGCCGGTACCTAATGGTCTCAGAATTAACGTTAGGAAATAATTAATTACTCACTTTTATAATTGACTATAATAATATTTAATTTCACTGCTTCCCTTTCCAACTAGAACATAGCAATTTGATGACTACTGTTTAGCGGTAGGAATAATTATACGCATTCGATTATTTTGTCTTTAGGCCCGACTAGTCTGTCTGTTCATCAAGAATAATTAAAAACCCGAACATTTCTGCTAGGATCGAACTAAAACGGAGTAGAACTCTTCAAATGATGTGCCCATAACCGCTTACTCGACTCCGCAAATTCGCAATAGCTCTCAAGGAATCCACGTAGTCGAGTCAAATATTCCATTGATAGAATGTAAAATTAATACTAAGAATTCCTACAGGTAAATAGAATTAGCAAATTGGCACGAGTTATTTTATAGGTTTACATCTACTTTTAAATTTCTGGCACAATTCAATTTAAGACACGTGTTAACTGTTTTTTATTAAATGATTTCAATTTCATAGGTTTATTTAGCTTGATGTCAGCTCATCATTATCAACCATTTTTAATGTTCCTACTTAAGAGACAGGGGTCTTGAAGCGCCGGGCAAGACCCATTGCTAAATGGTAGATTCGTCTTCATTTAGCCCAAAATCTAACAAACCGATTGATCTACTTAGCCCGATTAAATTCAATTAAAAAATAACATCATTCTTGTGTTCGCGACACCGCACTTGTAGTATTCGAATTCTTTGGCCCTTCTACTTTACAGTAATGATTATTTGTATTTAATACAGTACTGCGATATTGTGATACATTAAGACGTATAGTTTCGTACAATTTGTACCTAGCGACAGATCCACGTGACTTATATGCTCTACTCCCAGAGCGTGATTTAGAGCCCCGCTGCGCAGTGGGCTACTTCTGAAAAAAGACCCGAAATAAATAACTTTTTTTTAGGGTAAATTCTGGTTGATTTACCATAATCTGGCTTTTCCAGTAACATATAGATAAATTGGCAAACTCAGAGTTGTGAAGAATGGTCAATGTAATGAAATGTATGCAGCGCAAATGACGCGGTGTGCAGCCGGTTTTGTATTCACAACCTTACTCGAATTTTTACAATATGGTAACAGCATATTTTCGATTCTTTCCTTGACACAATGAAAGTGTTTTACACACATTTTGATATACTTCTCAATGTTAACCACCTGTGTTGTTAAGGAGATAATTCAATGCTTCCGAGTCTTACGGAAAATCCCCTCAGTACCGAGTTATTTTAAGAAGCTTCTTGCTAATTAGGATATTGAAAGAAACTTGATTTTTACCGTGTGGTTTTCCTATACCATATTTTTTTTTGTGCCTTTTATTCCCTTTTGTTCATTTTTTTTTTAGTTTTGTTAGGAGGAAATAACTGTAATGGAAACTGTGAAAGGATATATAATTATTTGTTCGAGCTGCGGTTTTCCTATAAGATTTTATTATAACATACTGTCAATGAAATTAAGCTTTGATTTTTTTGTTATGTAGTTATAAACTGGATTTTGGCTTTTAATGGTTTTTGATACACTGATATTAAATATTACTTTGTATAATATTATTTTAGTAAGCAAAGTGCAGCATCAAAACGTAATTTACATGTTTTATGACCTATATATATTTTTTATAACTTCGGCCAAGTTTTAACCTATTATGTATAACATATTAATGATTAAAACTTATGCGAATTTTATCGGTTTTAATGCATTAAAATATTATATTATACAAAATATTGACTGGAATAAATTAGCTTGTTTTAGGTTAAAGGAAAAAATAGGCACTTCTAAAAAGTGATGAGATAAATTAAAGCTAATATTTAAATATTCATTTTTTAAATATATATAAGTAACTTATCTACATATTTTTTTAATTTTAAATATGGTGGGTTTGCGGTATATACAGAAAAATAATCTTAACGTCTACACGATGTAAAGTAGCCCATTTAGCTAACCTCGTATCTAAAAAAAATGTAAGTCAGGCATCTTATATTCAGTGCATTCTTAAGAAAAATACATTTGTTAAATTTAATTAAATTAATGCTTGTCCAACTTTCATATCCATAAGTATTTACCAGTATTTTATGTATATTACTCATGTATCCTTATCCTTAATAAATCTTTCGTCATATTTTGTCAAAAAAACATATTAATTTCCTCACATTCACTTAGCACTAATTAAACGGCAAATCATAATTAGCAGTTCATATTAAATTGCGGTGCTAATTATTAGCCATTCCTAAAGTGTAACAAGACATTTATCTTGATTTTAAGGGCTGACAGTCTAATTATTTTAATGATCCATTATTATGAAACCAAACCAAGTGTTTTGATGGAAAAAACTTTATTTAATCAAAAGCAACTAAAAACTGTTGTATAAGAAAAATTTTAGATACAAATATTTATAAATCTCACATCCTGTTACCTAAAGACTCAAGATTGATCGACCTATTATAAAGGTTGTTAGCATTGATAGGTAAGGTACCAACCTCATTAGTACCACCGCTCAGCAATAATCGTATTGTTAACAACACAAAATGGGAGCCCTTCTTTTCGCATAATGTAGATTGACCAGGTGACGCTTTGCGTAACTCTTTATAATACGCCATAATATTCACGTATTTTAAAGTATCATAACAGTCAAAAAGAAGAGAAGAGCAGTTTAATGTGTCTGTATGCATACTGCACTTGCTTAGTACCTGTCTGCCTGCTGCATGTCTGCACACTTACTGCATGTCTGCTTGCATGCTAAATGCCTGTTTGCTTATCGCATGCTAAATGCCTGTCTGCTTGCTTGCATGCTGTCTACTTGCATGCTACATACTGGCATGCTGTAAAACCTTGCAGTCATTCTAAATTTTGGTCGTTATGATCTTTTAAAATGTGCATTCAGTTAATATAAGTTTGGAAAATTATGGATTAAAGTCATTTTTAATACATATTTGGTTAAACAGTTTTGGTTTACAAATAATTAGTAATTTTGGAATTATACCACACAGTACATTGCCCGAGACGATTGGGAAAATTATTGATTATGGTATTAATGCCTCAAATTAGTGAGGCTTTAAAATATCTTACACATTGACCTAACTCCGAGTTAAGTAGCTTGTGTCTTATAGCAACGTAGCAATGCTAACACTGTTGTTTAGCTGTAGAAAAAGGTGAGGGAGAGATACCAATGCAGGCAACCATTTTCTACCTCGAATTTGTCTAACTTCTAATTTGTTTGTTGCAAATAAACGTATTATCTATCTTACTACAACCAAGGTTTGACACAAAATCCCTTTATCTCGCCTTTCCCTAATGCGATGGCATATCGCTGTGTCTCTATCACGTCATTAACAGTAGGCAATATTGAGATAACCAATCTAGTAGTTGTAATAAATAGACTAATGAACGTCAATATCGCACTGACAATCTGAAATTAGGACATTGTAAGAGTTGTTACAACATTATAAATTCAACGTTATTACAAATATTTTGTTCGTCCTTCATATTTTTTCAGACAATTAGGCATATAGTTTAAAAACATTATAACTTCAAATTCGTTCGTCAATAATAAATTGGCCGTAAGAGATCATAAGATTACTTCAGGTATTGAAACTGGTATGATTGATAAACAACAATAAGTTCACCTAACATCTCATACATTAACCTGACCGTGATAGGTCGCTTTAAGCACTTGTGTTGCGGATATGAGACAAAAGAGGCATTTAAGTAAATTTGTTAATTATACATCAAGAAATAGAACAAACACAAATATGCATGTCTTAAATGTTTGTTTTGTATCGAACCCTCGATTTATTACCATCATATCAGCCATATTGGAAATTTGTATCTGCATTAGAGCTACTTTCGTTTCGGGTGGATGCCGGCACCTCAGTCGCCTCTTACGACGCCTAGTGCAGGGGGAGGTACTATTTTACCCTGACGGTACCATACGGCTAACAGTTCTCGGCGCTCATTAAGAACACTATCGAAAGCGCCGTCAATCTTGCATTTTTTTCATACATTACTAATTAATATGTTTTATAACTAAAGATAATAAAGATCTGTTCAAATGTTTGATGAACATTAATCCATTATTTACCTGACATAATCCTTATACTGTTTTACAGATTCGATTGATTTTAAATTACTAGTGATCTGGAAATTATAACTATATGGTATCATTTCTTAAATCATTAAATATAGTATCAAATAGTCTTAAAGATGCTCAATCCTACAGAAACGAATGACAAAGAAGTCTACGGCACTCCCTAACAGCTAATTAAGCAGTCAGTCAGATTTATAAGAAAAGATAAAAAGCCAGATCTATCCCACGCTAACATGTTTTCAGCATAATAATGTAACTAATGTGATTTTCCAGACTATTAATAAGCTCTGTGCCAAATTCCAAACATATCTATTCAGTTGTTCTGGTGTAAAGAGTAACAAATATATATCCATATATATACGCACACATGCTCACAAATATTCGCGTTCTTAGTATTAGTAAGAATATCTTTTCGCATAAAATATGTAATCTGTATAAAATATATTTTATTACAATATGAAGCAGGTAGAAACAGCTCTATAAATTCCCATGTTACGGTCAAAAAATCGTGCGCCCGCCTCGCCCGAAGGTCGCGGGCCGGTCGGTCACTCGAACAATAGCCATCTGTTGTAATTACTATTACTCGGTTTTGCAACCGATACCGATACGACACGCGCTATCATTCATGCTACGCCCAGAATGTCTTGCGGATCCGCCGGCGAAAGGGTTTAAGTTGATTTTTGGATTTTTCAAGGTGAAAAATACTGATGTTATTTTTTACAAAGGAAGCATCAGGAAAATACATTATTTGGTTATTACACTAATGTTTAGGGTATTAAAGAAAGTTAATTAATATTCTTTAAATTAAAACTTTTCTACATTACTAGTCATTGTCATAATTTATAGTTACTATGTGTTGTATCACTTATATTATTTATTGTACTTGTAGTTAATTTTGGTGTTATCTTTTATTTGCATTCAATTTGAATCGGTATCTTACTCATGTTTAGTATATAATAATGTAATTATATATTTTACTTAGGTGTTTTCAACCTACAACTGCCTATTTTATATTATTTACTCACAATCGAACCAGGAAGAAACGATTTATGTGATAAGACCGCTTATTGCTCTATATCAATCTTACATCATACAATAAGTGTATTATTATTAAAAACACATTTGCGCGGTGTTGACACTATTTAAATTATACAAATGAGATTAATTTTAAAAACGAAGGTATAATGATGGATCTAATATATAAAGCGGAAATTAATGAAATAGTTAATATAGGACGAGCTAAGAGAACATACCGTAAACCAGGTATTAAAGAAGGGCCAGGTCAGAAGTACCAAGAATAAACGAGCGTGTGTGAAAAGTCTAATGCGAAGGATCGTAACAAGTGGAGATCTATAGTCTCTGCCTACCCCGATGGGACACAAGCGTGATGTATGTACGTAACTATGTATGTAATTTTAGCCAAAAAAAAATCATTTTCTTCTCAATTGTTTAATTATTGTGAGATATGACAGCATCTGAAACAAATATACCGACCTCTACATAAATAACGAGCGTTTAATGTTACATAATTAATTATAATTTTAGGCATACACCCATTCTTTCTAAGACACCATAACCTACCAGTACTGCTGAGCCCAGTTATTGCTTCTCTTCTTATTCTCGTCATTAACCGACCACACACAAGACGGGTCCTCTTATACTGGTGCACAGTACGTTCTAATTATGTTTATGCACTATCGACCGATTTTGACTGCGAGGCGTGATAAGCGAGAGTAATGGAGCACTCATGGCCGTAGATCAATTTAATTAATAAGTATAGATGTCAAACGATGCCGATGGCTGGAGAGTTCTACTTTTCATTGAGTACATACAGTATTATGTAATGCTACATTGCAGACAGACAGATATAGAACTATTATTAGGACGGTTAAGAGCAAAAATGGACGACTAATTGTAATATATGTAAAACTAGAATGTTAGTCCTGATTACTGATTCCTAAATGGTCAAATGTTCTATCATCGAGAATGCATGAATGTCTCTATGTCACCGGCATTCTCATCTAAATAACTGGCGACTGCAACTGGCAACTTCGCCCGGATGGCAACAATATTGCTTCACGGATATCAGTGAGGGAATATACTACTCCTGAAGCAGTAAAGAACAATTTATGGTAACAAACAACATGGATCAATTTTATTTGGCATTGATGTCTAATTTCTGGTAAAAAATATTGGTGTATATGTCACTGGAAGATAACAAGATCCGCAAGTTTATAAATTTCCTAGGAAATTGCGGATCTTGTTATCTTTTAGTGACATATATATATATATACTAATGATGATCCTTATGCTGTACTGTTCGTATATTTTCACCAGTCTAGTTTGTGATGGCAGGCTATCGGTAAAGGAGGTAGATTTTAAAGACCCCATTGAATGTTTCAGTGTAGGATTTACCATTGAATGCTTTATTCTGTAACAAAAGCTAAAAGCAATGTCAGAGTACAATTAGTATTATTTATTTAATTATAAAGTATGAAGTGAACTCTGAAATAGTATCCGGCATTCCTACAAATAGACAATGTCTATTGCTTACTTAATAAGTTGACGATGGGGATTAGCGTCAATGACACTCGAATGAGTTAAAGTGTTTTATAACACTCAGCTTGCTCAGTACAAATATGTAGAAAATACATTTATATTAATTCAAAGTTATGTAGTCCAACAGATTAGCGAGTTAATGTCGCAGTGGGCAGGGCACTTGTTCACAAAACCGACGGTCGATACAGCTGTCAGTTCTTAGTAATATTAATGATATTTGAGAATAATTTGAACTCAAGAGACAGAGGTTAGAAGGAGAGACCAAAAACTTTATAAAGTCAAACGTACACGTGGTTTTTTATTTCATTTCTATAGTAGAATAAGCTATAAAACAAATTTTCCGAGACCACGTGACAGCAAGCGCAGCGTAGTACGTGGATATGGGAGACGTCCCACCCATTGTTTCTCATATACCTCCCCAAGAAAGAGGGGAATTGTGCTAATAACTACCACAAGGCAGGCGTGGTAGCACTCGCAGATGAGCATGGTCCTTTCCATCCCCACCTCGTATTTATGCTTTGCTATTTCTAATATCTATAGATACCTCAGTCTCCTTTTAATGTAAATCTAATAATATAATTGATAGGTCAGGGTGAATCGCCCACAGTCCGTTATGAAAAATCTGCCTAAGGAGCGAACAGTCAGCCATGTCTTCATAGAGTATCCTGTACTGACAGCATAGTAGGCGCGATATCAGAATTTCGGAATCACTTCGAGAAGCGACCAGCGATAAAAAGGGCTTACTGCGCTCCATAGAGAAAAAAAAAGTATGGTCGAAAGATCAAAGAATGCAAAAAAGCATTGAGTTGCGGGAACCTGCTCAAGCTACATTTATCTAGGTCAGGTAGGCTGTAGCATCATGATATTTAAAAATGCAACCAGAGCCAACTTCCAGTAGATTAACAAACGGCCTTGCCTGCACATCCGGGTACAATAGAAAACCGGTAGGTGCATTCTGATCGGTAGGCGCTTACAAAGTACGTTTTCTTGATGAAAAGGAAAAAAAAGTATTATGAAATATATATTAAATTTGACCTTTACCGGAATAAAAAAAATCGCTATCTTTTTAATTCCGCCAATTTTCTGTTTACGCAACCTTGTAAAGCGTAACTCGTGTCACTCAAATATATATCAAAAATGTCAAATTGCATAACAAGAACGTGTTACAATTCACTCGAAAATTAATTAAAAATCGGAGGCGAGCAGCGTGTTTCACCTGCCTTGGATCTAAACGCATGACAAAATAACGCGTAGCAGCATTTCCCAAAGTTGTTTATACGGACCAATGTTTTTTTTATATCTTTTCGTTTGGCAACAAAAATATTTAAATACGTATAATAAAATATCTCATATACTCAGCAGTGAGTTACCGGCAGAGTAGAATAGTACCTCCCCCTGTACCAGGCGTCGTAAGAGGTGACTAATATACCGAAACAGACAGATGTCTGTATATTCATCCGCTGCAGTGTAGCTCAACAGGGCGGGGATGGGCAGCAGCATCCCCGTCGCGAACTGCGATCTGCACTTGCCACCACGCTTAGCGCGGCAATTATGGGCAAGATTCCCTCTTTTTTGGGGAGACCTATGTCCAGAAGTAGATAGATTTCAATGGCTGATATGATGAAAAAAATATATATTTTTAAAATAAAATAAACTATTACAATTCTACTGTTTTAATTCTTAGTTAGCGTATGTTGATGAAATTTTTAGACAATCTAAGCATAAAGGAATAACAAAGGCTACTCTGAAACCCGAGGATATAAAAGAGTCCACCGGGATTTGTTTAAAATAAAGAACATGCTGTTTCTTATTTCAGTTCCATTTTCCAGTTCCAGTTTCCAGGTTAACAAAGTTTGAGCACCAGTGCTACAAAGGTTTCTGCGGTCGATCAAATTGCGTGTTTAGCAATAAAAAGAGTGACCGAGATCCAATCGGTATCGAATCGTTCGTTTTCGTATCGATGTCTATTTCATTGTTCGATGTACGGAAGGCGACTGTAATTACCACTTTGCACGTAACTGTTGCGTAATATCGAGATCGAAAAATCGATTTATTTACTTGATTTTTTTGCGAAGCGACACGTATATTGCATGTCATTATGAGAGGCTGTTTATTTTTGATACGATCTTGTTTTAAAAATAAAACGGAGACAAAGGCTGCTAAATTATTTTATACCGTCATCGTCAAAGCATTGAGAAACTAGACGAAGTCTGTAATAGAAATTATATTTCTGAAACTATTATGTCATAACACTAAGTTTGAAATTAATGTCGTGTAGCTGCATCATCAATAAAAAATAAAAGTAGAGTATAATACATAAACATGTTTTCCATATGACTTTCCTCGTAGACATGTCGCCCCAAAAGGTCTTGAATAGGATATTGCGATTCTGGGCAGGTGTTGCAGCTTTCACAGAGCTCTTCAAAATTTTCAGTCTTGTCAGTCTAGTTCGTGTCCTACATCTTCTCTATTAATAACCAATTAAAATAAAAACCGGTCAAAGAACTTATAAACGAAGCACTTGTTCTGATCAAAAACTTATGTCCCGCGCGCCTGTAACTTTACTCTACTGTTTGCTAGACATATATTCAAAGATTTAATCCGGGTTCAATTACCCAATATCGACATAAGGCTCTATACCTTATACCACAACTGCGAAACAACACTTAAGTTTCCATTTACTTATTAAACAAAAAACAACGCATTATGAAACAAAAAGCGTCGCATCGACTGTCTCACACAAACCATCTGATATTTGATTAGACTGTCAATAGATACTTAATTACTTCCTAATATTGTCAATGCCTGTTTTTGCTGATCATTCCGATCGCATTATGTTAAAAAACCTTCAAGGCTTCTATGCCGATCTATAATTTGTATGTTTATATTACAATATAGTGATGAATACCTATTAAATTCAATGATTTACATTTAATAATCATTAAATAAATTCTTATGTGCAAAGGAATAGCCTATTTACTTTAAACCGTATGGTATCAACAACTGGGTTTAAAACCAAATGGATATGTTTTGTTGTATTCTGTTTTTATATGTTGTATGGTACGCATTTATTCAATAGTAATTTGCTTAAGTCTATTATTTATCAATAAATGTTTTGCATTAATTATTATTTGATACTTCAAATATATTTAGAGCAGTTTAATGAATAAAGCTAAAAACAAAGACAACTGTTTTTTCTTTGTAATAATGTTAGCATTCCGTTTGCGACTTTTTATTTATCTACATGTCAATGGATGCGACTTATCCATGGCAATTTTTATTGGATGTTTAGTGCATTATTAACATGCTGCATGAGATTAACATATTAGATATTTTTCACAAAGTGATATGTGGTAGACCTCATACACTTATTAATACCGCCGGCTACCGCCAAATGGCAGTGTTTACATTGCTGTGTCTGAAGGGTTAGAGAGGCAGTTAATTTACTTAGTAATGTCAAGAAGGTCATGAATACCATCAATCCCGTAACGATCCAACAGCTGATATGATCACGGCATCCGGTTTTTCCTGCTGGTACTTTTCTGGTGGCTCGTGTAATAAACCTGCAATAAACTTATCAGGGTCATCAGGGTCACCTACAAAATAAATATTTCTTGGAAATATTAATATTATATTTTTTTAATGATTCGAAAGTATTTTTTATGGGTCTACGTGAATAAAATATAATTGAGTTTGTCTAGTTCCTGGTTCCTGATTTTGATTTGGATTAAGTAAGATCAAGCATACATATCTATGTCGAAGAAGGTAAATTTAATTAATTACAGTACAAAGTACTATTGTAGTTTCCAGAAAAAAGACCGTACAGGTATACTTGGCGGAGGCAATGCAAAGCCGCAGATTTAAAATATTTTTTTTATGCAGGCAAAGGCATAGGTGCTGGCAACTGTATTTAAATTGGCCAATGTACAGCAGTACAACTTTAATGGAAAATATGTTTCAATTACTATTGCTTTGATCTAGAGTGGTAGAAAACTAATATGTTTCCACCGCGTTTAAAGAAATGAAAACCTTAGAAGATAAAATTGATATACCACTGTGTATATTGTCGCTAAATTAATCGTCGAAAACGAGTTTGAACCCTGTTACTTCTCGCTTAACGACCTTTATAGCTTAGTTGCAAACTATCTATGCTAATGCTGGTTTGAGGATGTGTTAAATTAACCCTTAAAAGGTTAAGCATTGATTGCGCGTCCTGTGTCGATCGAATAGTTGCTCAGTTCATCGAAGCTATCATGGTTTCCTTGCACACTTCTTTTTTATTTGATTTACACTTAGTATGCAAATTAAATGTGAATAAAATTCTTGTACACAAACGTTTGTAGGCCAAGAGCTGACTGTAATAAAGTGATCAAAGCTATAGTTTGTTTTTTTACTATTCCAGGTGTAAGAGTAAGTGTATTCCAAGGAAAAGTGTCACCGTAGCTTATAGACGCTCGTAACATCACACGGATACACTAGTGCATTGCCAAACTTGTGACTTGAAAATAAGATGTCACATTACCCAGTAATACTACTACCCCCCTAATTCTAGAAACCCAAAAACTAGCACAGCTTTTGGTTGTAGACTAAGGTAAGAGTCAAGAACCAATGCAGACGTCCTTTATATGTGGTCTACCTCATGTTAAAAAATCCGAACACAAACATTCCAAATTATGCATTCGATTTACATCTACCTACACCTTCTCAAAACTACCGAAAATTTCTGTGCGTTGACATTTTTCTGACATTAGTATTTTAAGGAAACTTGTAGCTTGTAAAGCCTACGATCATAGTTGTGGAACGCTGTAGCTAGGTCAGTTTATTACTAGGTCAGTTTATTAAATAATGTTTTCTCTATGCTTGTTTTTAGCATAAAAAAATCTGTGATGATATATCTGTAGTGATTGGGTATATAAACAAAAAGTTCCATATCTCTTGGACAAAGACAAGAGTGAATGCAATTTTAAAAGCATTTCTATGTTTCTTACAACATGTTCACTTGACTAAACTAGGCCTCTGGAAGTAATAGAGATTAACTTACACGCCACTTTACATGTTTGTAAAAAAACGTTTAACAAGTGTCGAACAAATTTTTACGAATTTGAATTTAAATGACTGCGAAATAAGTAGATAACTCCCTCCTTATACAGAAAACGATTAAAGTGTATTTAAATTATTTTAATTGATTGTACATATCCTTAATTAAACATAATTGGAAGTTTATATTACTAAAAAATGTAACAAATTAAAAAATAATAATAATGTAAAAACAGACTCAACAGTTCGCACTCTGCCTGAACAGATTTTATTAAAAACATTTCAATAACACAAGTTAATATATAACCCCTAATTTGTTAAACAACAAACAACAAGTACTTGGAAAATAACTTAACAATACTGACCAATTTAAACCTATATCTTTACAATAAAGTGCTCTCGTTAAACCCGTCGTCGATACCGATCTACCAATTGAATCGGTTCGACAAGATCTATTACGAAAGGGCAAGTTTGATAGTGCGATGTTATTTCAAAACTGTATAGAATTCCTTTAAGAGGAATTCTGTCGTATACAATAAGTGGAGCACAATACAACGAGAGCGAATGTATTATTCAGACACGTTATCTGCGCCAGCCCGCACGAGCCGCGCGGACTGCGCCCGCGCCCTTACTGCAGGGGACAAGCGGCAACTTTGTCTCTGAACCAAACATATCTCAAAGTACACCCGTATACTAGTATAAAATATGCTACTTATTTCATCTACAAGGTTTTAAATAACAATGTTTATAATTTTAGTATGCAATTCATCACCAAAAGATGTCTATAACAGTATCTATTTTTAAAATGTAAGAAATTAATGAATTATAAAGTATCTGAAAGAGTACAACCGATGAAAACTACCTTTTTTTTATTTGTCACTTCATTCTTTGTTGTATGTACGTAGAAAATTTTAAGATTACGCAGTCCCATTTGCTGCACAAAGTCACGCGTCACAATTATCTATGAATGGTCGTGTCATCTCAAGAACATTATAAGAGCATAGCGGTAGAAACAAGTGAAAGTTAGATACTAATGCTGGGTACATTTATACATTGAAATAATATAATCTCTCCACTATAAACGTTAATTTTCATAAGTATATGAAATTATTATAAAAGGATGTTTGTCTTGTCTAAAAAAAAATAATCGTGTAACGTGGTAAATATAAAGTTTGTCCCTCAGACCGTTAGATACACATCGGTCAGATAGGCACCCGTCACGATGCGCCGGCGCACCCACTCGCGTGGCGCGCGCCTTATACTAATTGCTGTTTTTTAATGTACAGTCAGCTTACGTAATTTGTGAGATGTCTGTCTCTAGGCTTGCTAGATCCACGTCGATATAGCACCGGCACACATAAATAATTTTGAAAACTAGACCACAAGTTTGTGGGATATCTTCGCTATCAGATTTATCTGATTATTGGACTTAGTAAATTATTAATTTATGAATTTAAATGTTATCAGTTTTTAGTTACAATCCATTTGTCTGTGAGACTTGTTTTAATGTCACTTTCATTGTGGTTTTACAAATTATTATATTTAGACTAAAAGCACCCAGCGGTTTAACTCGCGTTAAGTTGTAGAACAAGCTTAGTACCATTTATGCTCCGGTGTCATTGGTCTTAACGTGATCTTATATAGCCTATAATCTTTCTCGACAAGTGCTCTATAAAATATTTTTTTAGGTACCTATAGTTTAGGCCCTGCGTTGACATGTTAGTAAGTCAGCTTTTCCTTTGCATATACTTATAGATATAATATTTTATTGAATTAACGTTGAAAATTAGAGAACTTCCATACTAACTTAGCATCCCCCATTTATCCTATACATTACTTCAGCCATAAAAAGTCCACAGATAGACATAGATCTCCACAAGATAGGGGGATGTTTTCTTATAATTGTCACGCTGGACAGGTGTGGTGGTAATTGCAGTGCGCAACTTCGAGACGAAAATGCTACTGCCTATTCCAACTCTGTAGTATTTAAGCTGTGCTGTTTCGGATAGAGATACCACCATCAGTCGGATCCAGTACCTCAGTCACCTCAGTCGCAGTTAATTATTAATTTTTTTTACGACTCTAGAAATAACAGAGCAGAACAGCGAGTTTATTGCTGGAATACTACAACCACCACAGAAGCCTCCTGTCAATGCTGTAGCACATTACTAGGTGTCTTAAGAGGCAACTTAGGTACCGAAAAAGATCATGATTGCCCAACACGGCAATTTATCTTATCTTGTCCAGTCAGTCCAACAGTGAATGTTTTGAGGCACCTATGATGATGATGATAAAAGACAGTGGGTTCTTCACAAGTTTTCCTTAAAATCCAGGTGATTGCGTAGAGCTGCAGAATTGAAAATAGTAAGTCTGATAGCCGAGCTCTTATTTAAGATCTTTCGAATCTAACTTTCATAGAATCTTCTTTTATGTTTCAGAACAATTAAAAGCTTTTAAAATTTAGGTAAACATTAAAGCATGTTAAATTTTATTGAGCTGTGCAGTACCGGCAGTATAGAATTGTACGTGTCTTTGAGATCCCAGGTGTCGTAAGAGGCGACAGAGTTATTTAGCGTAGCTAAAAAACAAAAGGGCCGGGATGGGCAACAGCATCCATTTTGGGAAGCTACGTTCTGTAATTACCATCACACCTGTCCGGCACGGCTATTGAGAGTATTAAGTCCCTAAGAGGACGTTCTAGCTGAAGATGATGTTGATTCTCTAATAATGATGATTATCCCTTGACTTTATAGGAAAGTGATTCACAACCTGATCTGGGGCACTCGTGAAAGAATTTTATGAAATTATTCAATCACTTCATGAGATCACGTCATAATAGCGAGCGAACAGAGTAAATAGATTCCGAGATTAATTTTATTGTACCCTGTCACGGCTCAGTGGATAAGCAAATTATACTTTCATATTATGTCGACATACAGTCTCAGTTGTGGTGTGTTTATAATGGTCTTGCGACAGGCGTTTCCCGTACATTTTAAATTTTATTATAAATCTTACTAGCATTAAACAAATAAACTTGAAAGTTTATATGTCATGCAGTAATTTATTCTAAGCCTATTTCAATTATAATAACCATAACTCAAATATTACAATTTAGTAGACTCAGACTTCATCCGGTAATGGGCTATCATTTCTGAAAATAAGCGTACGGAGGATACGATGGTGCTAGTATTGAAAATGATTTCGTTTTATGAGTTTCTTGGGAGTAGGTTGGTTTATTGCAGTCAGTATTTGAAATTAGAATAATGAAAATATAAATAACTATGCTATGCTATATCCTGTTTACATTTAAAATTGTAATAATACTATTAAATAAATTACGCATCACATACATACCTGACTTCGAGATAAGCAGCTTAAAGCGCTTGTGTTACGGACATCAGACAACAGAGGAATTACAAATATAATTCTTAAAAACATATTTAAGAGACACAGAAAAAATACTAATAATAAACAAATAAATATTTCTCCTGGGACTCCTTACAGATAACAGACACTTACCAGAATATGCCTTTGGGACATTTTTGACAAATATCGAAAATAGAAAAAATAAACCTAGAAACATAATACGCAAAAACTGTTTTGAAGGCGTTACAACTATGTAGTTTTCTTGCGTTTGTCTGAGGACAGCATAATATTTGAAATATACTCATTTATAAGAAAGATTTCAGTGTCTAGGTGGGCTCTGAGCTGTCGATTATGAAATTGTAGTTAATGAATTGCTCCGAAATCGGCTACGTTTCTTAAAACACGTTTCTGTACATTCATATTTCTCCTTGATGACCAGTGACTTATGAAGTGAGCTATTATTTGATAACCATCTCGCTCAGGCTTTTAACGAGTCAACTGACGGGTGTAGGTATATAAAAGTACTGATACAAAACCGCAGAATAAGACTCCGCAAAACTAATTCCAAGAACGGTCGGCACACCAACCCACTTTCGTTCTTTCACACCTGTCCGATCGAGTCGTAATCGAGTTCTTGCATACAGGTGAGATACGATCGAGATGCCCATTCACAGTCAAAAAGAGTGAGAGGCATATTGTTGGTAGAATAATAGTTTTTTCGTAATGTCCCGCATGATTGATTTCTGTAAAGGCTACTTTTCACTTGCGCGTTTAGTGTTTATTTATTAATTTTGTTTGTACCATGTTAATTGATCTAACAAATAATAATGTAAATTCAAAGTGATTTAATAACTCAAAATAGAAAGTTACTTAATATGAAATAAATAGATCCATTTTTTTGTAAAGTTACCAAAGAATAAGCATTTCTGAAAAATGAAATAGTTCAGTAAATAAATATTTATTATTATATAACTATTCATGAAATATATACAAGTACAAATGTTGTATCTGACAAGTACTTGCACATAAAACATTATTAATATATTTTTAGATATAAATAGAATAATATGTCAATTTAACCACAAACATATAATTATTGTATAAATACACGCATATCTATAAAAATGGTCAAAAATGCTACAACATGATGCCTCGTTATAAATATGAGATTTTGTTTTGCCCACTTTTAATGTTATAAATGTAAAAGTTTATCTGTTTGTTACGCTTTCTGAAGCTTGACTATGAAGCTTAAATCCTAGGTCATAGATTAATTTTGTTACCATAAAAGTTTATGTTGGATGTGATTTACTGCGGATAGAGTCACGAGCAAATATGTTGTCAGAAATTTTAATGAAATTTTGTTATAAAGACAAGAACATAGGCAAATTTTTCTCCTGAAAAAGTTTCAATAAAGGAAAATCCATGCGAATTTAATCGCGGATAGATAATTAGTATTAAATAAGTACTTATGCTGATTGTAAAGAATTAATCGTAATAAAACCACTGCTAGATAAAAATAAAATACTTTTATCTAATAAATATAGATTTTATATTTTATTTATCTCCATTACCATTAAAACAGCAAACGACATACGACATACCTTTCTATATAGTATATATTTATGTATATTTAGTAAATATTTTCTTAATTTTTCTTTCTGTAATAGTACACATATTAAGTCAATTTGGTGTGAGTATATGAATTTTAAGTAAACGTGCTTTGTTTTAGAGTATCCCTATTCATAATAATATTATAAATTATATTTTTTTATATTTTAACTGATAACCGATTTTAAAGATTTCGTCATGGGGATCTCTTGACTTAGTTTAAATTCACGCGGGACGTGATATAAGTGAAGTCCAGCAAGTTGGATTCTAGCGAAAACTACCAAATGCTCAAAATACGGTTCAACATTGTCCCTCTAGTTGAAAATAGATATAAAACATAACAAAATCGAAAGGAAGCCATAACACATTCCACCTCATCTCGGAGCGCGAATAACAGCCAACTACTTTATTTAATCGCGCCACAGGAAGCTTTATTGTGGCCGTAATAAGTCTGTAATCAGATACTAGAACACTTTTAATTTTGCTCTGACCTTCGGGTACGTTCACGAGTAGTGAAAACGAACGGCAGATAAACAATCTAGCAATCGTGCTCTACCTACCTATTGAAGAGTTTGCGATACTGTTCAGCAGAAAAGTGGTTAGATTTAATCGTTCGCTATGGAGTATAACTCCATATTGTGAGACTGGACAGCGGATT
The DNA here is from genome assembly GCA_020976665.1 of Heortia vitessoides. NCBI lineage: Eukaryota > Metazoa > Arthropoda > Insecta > Lepidoptera > Crambidae > Heortia > Heortia vitessoides. Next base: position 9,954,404 of record JACJUM010005601.1, on the reverse strand, counting down.
AGCTAATAGTGGAAACAGGGTAAGATCGAGCTAAGCGTGATAAAGATTATAATTTTCGAGTATTTCAGCATTACTAAATACATTTAATGAGTTAGGGAAATAACTAAATTTTACCAAAGCGTTTCATTACTGATTACACACCTACAACACATGATTGTACGTATCCATGTGTGTGATTTCCTAGTATGGTAAAAAATTATTGTGCCCAATCAAATTCAATTGATTGGGCACAATAAATATTTATTATTATGCATAAATAAATCGCTTAAAAGCTAACTAATTAATTATATGTATTTCAGAATAACCACAACCACTCAAAACAAATATAATTGTCTATTTTTTTACAAACAAATTTTTAAAGTACAGAATAAAGAGACTCGTTCGTGATTCATTAACTTCTGTGATTTAGGATTATTATGTGTCATTTTGTGTCTCATTCATTCATTTCTTTCCATTGGGGTTCACAACTGAATGGAGACGGAAAGAAGTAAAATCAAAGCAGCTCCAATTTGAGATTAAACAGAGCTCAACCTTCTTACATTTTAATCATATAATGATAAAATGACAGAAGAACATTCAAATTAGTTTCAAGAGAGATGATGTAATGTAAACAATAAACCTTGAGCTCCATAGCTCCATGAAGTGAAATGAATAACTTGTTTAATAAACCTTTCTATAATTCCCGGACGTACCTGTATTTTTTTTTTATTTTATCCTACTTTTTATCATTATAGTAGCCACTGGAATCCACTGTGGGACATGGGCCTCCCCAAAAAAGTGGCGAGTTTGCTCATAATTACTGCGCTAGGCAAGCGTGTTGGCAATTTCAGAGCGTAGTTTCGCGACGGGGACGCTGCTGCCCATCTCCGTCCTGTGCATTTGAGCTACACTGACTCGGATGGATACATCGTCGTCGGTTCTGGTACCTCAGTTAGCTCTTAAGACACCTGTACAAGGGGCGGTACTATTCTATTCTGCCGGTACTACACTGTTACTGTACTGTGTCTCCTTTAAAATTTAAATGGATTTTTTTTTAATACGTGTGTTTAGATAAGCTAAGTTAGACAATTAATTAAAACACGTATATTTTGCAGTTTAAATATCAGCATCAAATTAATCTGCAGAATGGTTGCCGCAAGGTATCTGAGATGACGAAACTAAAATAACTATATATATATATATATATATATATGTACATTTTGTAACATTTTGTGCAATAAAGTTAAATAAAAATAAAAAAAATTTTTGGCAAACAGTTATGTGCGCGACCATAGATAGCTGATAGCGAGTAGACTGGCGTCGAAGGCTGCTCGGCACGTGCGGTGCGACGCACAACTTGACGCCATTGTGCTCCACAGCGATAGTTATTCTTAATAATACAACTCGGGACAGTTCAACCACGTTCCTGGCCGGCACACGGTCACAAATATAAGTAGAACTGAGGAGGCGGTACCATTAAAGGATACCATGAGTCAGGAGCCAAACTTTTTTCAGGATGATCTAGTTATTTTTGTGCGACTTAGAGTCGACAGCTATGACGTCACTGCGGTTAAATATTATCTACATAAGATTTGAACACAAACTTCATTTGATCTTTTAATTTTAATATATGAGTTCAAGAGATAGAGAGAAGGAGACTAATATATTATCTATGACGTGGCATCGTTTTTATTTGTCCTAACCTAAAAAGAAATCGCAAGACACTGTTATCTAAATTACCCTATTCTGTATTGCTATAAGGTTTTTTCGGGTAAGCTTGCGTCTATTAATAATTTTATTTATGTAAATATTTAAAGTTATATACCTACATACAATTTGATAATAAATAGGAAAATGATAGATATATTATCTGAATGCTATAATTTGTTTTAGCTCTAATATTAATAATAACTTAACTATGTTACATATATATCCATATTTGTATTTATTTATAATGAAACTGAGATGTTTTTACGCTGCTGCTGTATGAGTAAGGTCCAAGGAGCCTTGATTGATATTTTTTTCACTCTTTAAGAGTAACCTCACTAATTATAATGTTATTATTTTCACAATGGTCTGCTGGGTTCTCGAATGGGCGTTATTTTTTAAATGATTAATATGCACGGTAAGCTACTTTATCTAGTAATTTAATAGACATGCTGGAGGTATGAAATCTGTGTAAAAATACATTATTAATATTATTTGATCATCATTCCAGCCATTGAAAATCCACTGCTGGACATAGGCTTCCCCAAGAAAGGGATAACCCCTTGGATATCTATATAAAAATAATGAATAGTCATAACGTATGTACGCAGGTAGCTCTGAAATTAATGCTCCAAATTGTATAATATTTTTTTGTAGTGTGTAGTTGTTACAGAAAAAGAATAACGTGATCGGGAAGTATAGCTGTAGGTGTTTTGCTTACAAACTGCTTGACATAGATAAAATGTCACGGATTATAGTTATGCCCGCGCTGAAACAATTCCGACATATCGTGCAGTATTACTGCTCAAGCTGCTTCTGTTTCTATAGTTAGACACATAACTTAGGGAAGTACTAATAATATTTTTTGAGTTAGTTCTACAACTTAATGGGTGAATTCACGAGGCGCTGATGGGTAGGCGTGGTGACAAAAAACCTATTTTCCCACTGGGGATGCTTCTTTCTATTCCATTTCAGCTGGATTTGAGCTACGCTGCTTTGGGTAGATTTACCGCCATCTGCCGGATGCAGTTACACAAGCTTTAGTGGGAGGTACTATTCTACAAAAAATTATATATCAAAATAATTTATTTCAAGACAGGGATGCTGCTGCTTACCCCCACCCAGTGCATTTGATCTACACTGGCGCTGGAACACCGCATAAAATTTTACTGGACCTAGGGCACAAAATTAAAAATAATAACACAGAAATATTATTTTTGAAAAAAAAGGCCGGATAGAGCACATGGTAGTGAGTTTATCTTATGGGAAAAAGGTCGTGGGTTCGACGTACTAAAAACAAATATTTATATAATGATATTTGTGATCTGATGTCTGTAATACAAGTGCTTTAAGCGACTTACCCTGGAGTCAGGTCAATATATGAGATATTGTGGAAATTTATTTCAAAGAAAAATATATCAATATTATATTTTGTCAAATAAGAAATAAATACACATCTCGGAGGCAATTTTCCAAACCCCTATAAACATGGTCTACACTAACTACAACTGAAACAGCCCATGTAATTAAAGCGAACAATTTCGTATAAGATTAATAGTGTGGCCTGTAATTGAATATAATTGACATTTAAGTAAACAATACATAGGAATGTGACAAATAAATTAGTATCCACAAACTTCAATGGGGCCTCGTCCTGTCTCTCTTACAAGTGCAAATCAGTGATTTAAAAGCAATTACGTGTCAACGGGCAATTAAAAGAATCGTGATAGATTTCTGTAATAGATCGCCAAATTGTTTTCGTCATTTTACCTTGAGCGATTTCTATTTATATTTATTTTGTTTTTTTATTTACACACTGATAACATTATAATTATATATTGTATATGGTATGGCATATTTTAAATCAACAATAGCCAAAAGAGAAGAACGATTTATCTAATGATTAGACTCATATCACGGTGAAACAACTGCAGGAAGTGAAACACAAGTTTTTACTGATGAATTGCCAAAAATCGAGAAGATCGATAGTATTTCTGTGTATTTATAACTTTTTGAGGGTGATTAATATCGGCTTGGCAATAAATAGCATGAGTCTTTGGGAATGAGATAACAATTTGGTAACCTTCCTATATTTATAGATACAACTTTTTAACTTACCCCTTTGGGGATTAAATTCCACAAAACTCTGTCTTCAAATGTGTCTGTTTCTTTAAAGAAATCCCCATACAAAATTTGGGAATCCTAGTAAAAGCTAAGTATTCATGGTGAGCGAAAGAGATTTCGCTTTTTCGTATTCAGATATAACTTTATTTAAAACGTAATCTTACAAAATTCTTTTTGGTCCATTTAAATCTATTTCAACGTTTCTCTATGATAATTTTACTTTTAATCTAGCTAAAACCATTGTTAGTATTTTCGACAGTTTAATTGAATAAGCACGGATAGATGTCCAAACGATTTCTTCTGCATGCATCACAAAGTGCCATGACAGCTGGATTAATACCTGCTTAAAGTTCAACTATTAGTTAAAGCTATAATTTGTTAAAGATTATCAGTACATATGGCGACCGCGAAAGGTCATTATAATCAAGACACAATGGCCAATATTTCGCGCCGCATCTGATCAGTGGGCATTGTTGAATGTCGTTTAACTGATCAACTCCGGGTCTTTGTTTCACTGGTAACTTGATATGCGATTTTCCTGATAATACAGCTGTTGGTGTAATAAATTTTAATCAGTAGCTCTTTTGAGCGCGGAGTGGTCTACGAATTATTCATGTTCATTTTAAACAATTAACACTAGTTTTTAAATGAGACGCGGTTTTTCTTAGTTAAATCTTGTTTTTAATTAAATTCTGTGTTAATCCTAGAATTTACTAATGCTAATCTACTAATCAAATGTTAGTTCAAACTAGTTTTTGTCAGATAAAATTGATGTAATATTTTATCTATAAATAATTTTTCGGTTATTTTTCGATAGTCACAGTTCTAACCTAACCACCATTTCGTTTCAGTTGAAACAACACATATTATTTTGTGATTGATTTGAGACAATTTGAGCATCAGTCAATTCTAGTATTAACAAAAGGCATACATTAAAAACTAGTTCTCACTAAGAAGAACGCCGTTAAATTATTCAAAACTTCCATACCATTTTTGTAGATGGATAAAAATAACGAAAAAATCAAAATGAAGAACCCTGATAGGAGACTGACACTGCAGATCAAAACTATTATCATCACAGCTTCAGAAAATTCACTGCAAGATATGGTTCCAACATGACCAGATGTGTCCTGTCGTTCTAGTCAAGTGATCGGGCATGAATATAACAGAGCAATATAAAAATTAAAGGACTTAAAAAAGTACTCATGATGTAGTCCTTGGAAAGGGGACAATCTCATAGGTACCACGTCTTTCGGGGGAGTCGCTGATATCGCCGACTCGTACCGCTCAAAACCCCCATGATGTCCTTATCTCCGATATTAGCACCCGCGGGATAGTCTAAGCATTTTACCGCCAAGATTCGGGTAGTATACTATAATATACGTGACGGCAATTGATGTCAATAGTGATTCCGAAGGTTTTTCATAGCACTGTTTATTCTCAAATACAATTGAACAAAATATTTTTTCAAGATGTTTTTATATAATTACAAGCCATCGTATTCATTACCATCATCATCATAACAGCTATTGGAAGTCTACTGCTGACATTCCTACACTTTGCATTTGGGCTACACTGTTTCGGATGGATATACCGCCAACTGTCGGCTCCGGTACCTTAGTCGCCTCTTACGACACCTGGTACAGGGGAGGTACAATTCTACTATGCAGGATATCATATAAATAAATATATAATTTACACAACATCTCATTATACATTAGCCATACCATCACATTTTTAATGTTTGTGTTTAAATGTTTTATTTTTTAAGTCTTTTTAAGACTTAGAAGTTATTATATAAATACATATTAAATCATAAATAAATGTTATATATAGTCACATTTTATGGATGTACTATATGATTTTTGGTCCAAATTGCCATACTGATTATATATTTACCGTCCATTATCATGCAATAGAACTACCCGAACGCTCGGGCATATCAAATCGACTATTTCTTTTATTGGCGCCGTTTAAGATAAAAATAAGCGATTAAAATACTTAAGCCACTTAAAACCTGTATTTTTTCTGTATTAGAGACTTTGAGAGTTTTTATGACAGTTGCGTATTGTACAAAAGTGTAACAATTAAATTGTAAAAAATGACAAAGAGTTGTCTTATTTAGAATACCTTCTAGTTTAGGATACTAGATAATGCCTTCTACAAATACAAGCCAATTGAAAAGTAGCATATAAAAGTTTCTGCAAAATGAATAATAGACCATTATAAAAGGAGAGGTTAAAACATAAATGTACAATCTTAACTTAAAAAACATTTTAATAAATTTATATTTAACTATCTTAAGTGTCGGCAATCACTGGAACCCCTACATAGTTCGTTTTATATTTTTATAATATAATTTCTTTATGTACTCTAATACATATAAATAACAATAACATAAAGAACTGTTTTATGCTACATAGTGGTAGACATAAGTAGGTACATATATTTAAGTAATAAGCATGCTAATTAAAACGACGGATGCTTATCTTAAAGCCTCCGTGTACACTACGTTAGCTGTGGTATTTGTTGGTGGCAATGAAGCGTATTGATTTTCAGGAGATCCATGAGAAAGTGCCAAATACAATTGCTTACGTCGAGTTAGTTACTCGATGCGCTGCGTGGCGGCCGCCGCTGGCATGTATTTTTATTTTAATTTCATGATAGCTTTTGAATGGAATGTGAGATTTCAATAATTCAAAAAATAATCATCAGGTTTAAATCAAATCAAGACAGTTTTGAATATTAAATTATTTAAATGAATAAAAAAATATTAATGGTATGGATAACACGGTCTGATTTTGATCGGCATTTCTATCAATTTGTTAAAAGTAAAAAGGTAGTTATAGTGACGTAACTACAATAGTAAGACATATAGTCTCGTGAAGTTTTTTGTAGATAATGATGTATTCTATAATATTGTCAAACAATTTTTGTCCTATAATTAATACTATTTGTAGCCTATGCGATAAAAGACATTTTATGGCTAATTTTTTTACACCTTTGGTTGGTCTTAATAGGAATTTCTAAAGTAATTTAGTACTAAATATATACTATGTTACTCAATGATAATAATATAATCCATATAAACGCATTGCAGAGTTCGTAGTTGTTAGTACTAGATGATCTGAGTTCAAATCCTAGACTTAGAATAATCCAGGCCTGCATATTATTGCACTTCTCTTAAAAATTGGAGCATGATAAAATAGCACAGGGTCGGGTCGGGACCAAGGTCAGAGAGTGGAGTCTATCAGCGAGCTGCCCTCTCCGTCGACACGCCTCTGCATTATTATTTCAGTACCTTTTACCATTATTCTCTTTATTAGAGTTTCAAATGACCATAAAATATAATAGAAAAAGGATATGCTTAAAACGTATATAATGGTGATTATCTTATATCTTATAAAAAATCGCGAGACGTTGAAGACAAACAATGGCGTTTGTTGTTTGTCTGGATTTACCTATTAAACTACTGGACCGATTTTAAATAATTTCTGCTAACTGTGTTCAGCTATATGTAAACAGAGATAGGATTTTTTATATCTCAAATTATAGTTCTATAAATAATCATAAAAAACATATAAAGTTAAGACAGGACAACCTCTGTCAGTGAGCAAGTAAGGGTATAACTTAAAATGCTGATAAATAATAAAAAAAACTGATAGTTATTTAAATAAAATTTAAACTCACACTAATAATGATCAAGAAATAAAACATCGTGCATATTGTCATAAAAAATTAATAAAGCAGTTCCAAATGCAAACGGGCGAGTTATCACAGGCCTGACATAAATGTTGCGCAAACTTCCATCGAGAAATTCGCGTGTTGAATTTTCGCAATGAATCAATGCAGAACCTGATTCACAACTTCACCTTTCTGGTCACTGTGTTACCTGTTACAAAAAAAAAGAAAAAAATATGTTCGGTGGCTAAGCGCGTGCGCTGGCGCTCGGCCGACACTAGATCGAGTATAGTTCGACCTCGTAATCTTGGTATTAGATGCAATAATTCAACATTGATTTGTAATGACAGAATATTATATTTGACATCGAGTTACATGCATGTAGCATGGTCAGGTAATAAAATGTTCAGTAATTAGTTATTGAGAATTAATTTTATGGATCTAGGCGTTGTTATGTACGCAAGTATGTTAATAAGTATATATGTGCTATGCACTTTAAAATAAAATATTTTTTATTGATTAAAAATCACATATGCGAATTTGTTAATATGATATTGAAGAAAAAAGAATAGGTTTTCTTATGTAACTGAGATCGCAAACAAGCTTACAGTCTGCATGATGAAGCGTTATCGTAGCTTATAGACTTTTGCATTTTCACAGGGTCATAAGATTATACGTCACATTACGTTACTCAGTAATATCACTACATATATTGCCAAAAAACTATAAAACAAACGCTACTATTTTACGGTGACAGTTTTATAACCAAGCAAAAGATTTATGTCAAAGGGACCCTATGTCAAAGGGAAGAAAGCAAAAAATTGTATTTTATTAATATATGTAGGTAAGGTATGCATAACAAGCACTTCTAAATCTTCGAAAAAATAATAATAATATTTCCAAGAAAGAGGAAATTAAATTTATATTTTTAATACTCACGCTCCTAATGAATCAATGGATCATCTACTTTGCCAAAAGTATAAACCATTCAATTATGCCTACCTTAATAGTAAAATAGACTAATGCAGGCATTAGACGGAATTTAATAATAAATTTAACACAGGTTACTGCAGAGAGGAACCTGTATATACTTTAAAGTACCATTTACTGTATCTAAAAATCATTTTAAATGCTATTTTGCAATTAAGTTTTAATTAAGTAAAAAACAAAATTCCAACCTAGAAAATCTAAGGATATCGAATCCAAAGAAATCACACAGCAGTCCAGTTTTATTCGAATACTTCGCAATCTTCGCCTAAGTTCACCGCACCTAACACCGAAGGACGTTACGATTTCCCGGCAGCAATAAGGTTTTACGAACCTTGCACTTAACCTAAAACACTGGCAATCTCAGTGTTACCTGACGAAATTATGGGGTCATCTATCTAGAGACTAATTGAGACAGTTTAGTCGGCGCTGGCCGGTCGGCAGACATCCGTAAATTGGCCGTTTATGGTGAAAGTCGACCATTGGGCCCTATGTGGAAATGTCAAAGTTCGCTGCAGCTCCCGATATTACCGTCATGTTATGGTGTGCTTCGCTCCAGGGCGCTGTGGCGTATGTAGCTACTCCCGTTGTGGTCATTGTATATGCTTAATTGTAAGCCAAACTTGATGTCGAAATTAAACAACCTATGCTTGCTCTTCTAATGAATCCTATTTTATATCACTTTTCGGCTTGGTTCTTATCATTATCCTGGGGTCAAAAGTTGCAATATATTTTTCTCTAACCTCTAAAAAACATTATTTCCACTTGTAGATGACATAAATATACATGTTATTTTTAAAAGAAGCTAGTTCGAGATACAGATCCGTTCAACTCTGCTGTAGTGAAAGAGTAACAAATCTCCTCACAATATTTTAGGATTCTTAGTTGGATTGTAAATTGATTTTTAATATTCTAAATAAGTATAATCAACGTCACAGAGGCAGCAGAAGAGAATTCACACAATCACAAAAAAAATGAAAGTAAACTTTTATGACATAAAAGTTGAATCGAAGTTTGGTTTTTATCGATCTAGTCATCGTTAGTTTAACCTCTTGCTTAGGTCTAATAAATGCATTACTCCAATTTCATCATAAATAATTTCATAGCAAATTGCCGTGGGTGCAATTTTAATTATATAACCAGCATAGAATATGTTAACATATAGCTTACAAACCTAAAATTAAATATTTATGGCACATCATAAAATTATAGTCATTAGCGCCAATAGTAAGGATCATAAAATGATTAACAATTGTCTGACAGTCTTCAGTAGCTGTACAGTGATAAGTTTACAATCCTATGTGATGATTTTATTATATAGCTACTGACCTTTTGGTTTGCATTAAACAGTATCACACTGGGTTATCGCTTCAATTTGCATTCTTGAACGAAAGTAATGTTAGTTAACTAATAAAAGTAGATAAAGATAGGTGCCATAAGTTTAATTCATCGTCTATATATATATATGTATATATATAAAGTAATGTTGACTGACTGGTTGATTGAATAAAATACCGAAATATCAACGCTTGGCCTATACTAAAAGGGTTATAAAAATACAATTTTGCACAGGGGTTCATTTTATAACGTAGGGAAGCACTAAGAATAGGTTTTTTAATAGGTATAACTTACTGCCCGCGACTTCGCCTTCTTAGACTTTATATTATATCGTGTCCTACTAAAAGACTTCTCGTCTTTTGACAGAAGCGAAAATAACACGCAAGCGACAAAAATTGGTACATCCGCAATTCAAATATTAATGTTTATTTCTATATAGTTATCTCAAAATTATCTGCATCAATTTGGTAAAAATATATCCTAAAATATTTTTTTGTTTTTCCATTTTTTCCTATGGGGCACTGGTAACCACATACATTCGCGACCGAGGTACCAGAACTGACAGATAGCGGTATATCTTTTCAAAACAGTGAAGCTTAAATGTAACAGGGTAGAAATAGGCAGTAGCATTCCCGTCGCAAAGCAAAGCTCTGTGATTGCCACCACGCCTGCCCAGCGCGGCAGTTATGGGCAAATTCCCCATTTCTATAGATGGCCAATGTCTATGTCTTCAGTGCTATTAATTTTTTTTTTACAACGTACCGTAAGGTATCTAATGCGTTAACAGGAACGGCAACGATCCGAAGTCCGATACCGCGAACTGTTCAAAATGGTGCGGTGTCCATGCAATCTGATTTACGCGCCGTACTGTTCCTAAGCCGACTATAAACTATACTGTTGCCTTTTTAGGTATGCTAATTCTGACACAGATTATTCATAGCCCAGCTCTTGTCTGAGCGAATTTGTTTATTGGTTGTCGAAAATCCATTGTGGTCCCGATACTGGGGTTGGGAGTGGCAGGTGGTGATAACAAAACGTGAAAACTTGTGTCTCTTTCAAATATTCAAGCAAAAAAAGTCTTTATTACAAAAGCGTAAGGTTTCTTGAAATCATATGGGGCTATTCTATCTCAAGCGTTAATATAAATTGAGACTTATGACCTATTATAAAAATCACAGGTTTTGTATAGCAAATTTCCTTTTCATCATCATCATCTGATATAACAGCCATATAAAGTCTACTGTTAGACATAGACCACCCCAATATAGTGGAAACTATTTCCATAATTGCCGCGCTGGGCAATCCAAACTTTCGCGACGGGGATACTAATGCCTATCCCCTTTTTTGTAGTACAGTAATACCCCGACTTACGCTACCCCGTTTTACGCGAATTCGAAGATACGCGGTTTTTCATTTTGATTGCCGCGCGCATCGGCTCTCTCGCTCCGCCCACTCAGTGTTCAATTTGCGACAGGTTTAAACGTGTTCCGCATGAAATTGTTTTAAGTGCGCAGTGCGTTTTAATTATAATTTCTAATTATGTCGTCTAAAAGAACGAAAAATGAGTATTTTTGCCACCAAACACTACCAGCTTGCTTCAACCAATGGACCAGGGAGTCATTAAAACATTTAAAGCTTACTACACAAGGCGGTCATTTGCACATCTACATGAAGCTATGAGACAAAACAATGAGCTTTCTGTTAAAGACTTTTGGAAGCAATTCAATGTTTTAGATGCTGTAAGAATTATTGGACAATCTTGGAATGAGGTTTCACAAAAAACCTTCAATGGTGTCTGGAAAAAACTGTGTCCATTTTTTTTCACCTCTGAAACCCAAGGAGAAACCATTTCAGATCCTGAACAAATCGATAGCATAATAGAAGAAGTGGTCGATATCGCCAAGCAATTAAATTTAGAGGTCGATAATGATGACGTTCAAGAATTGCTAGATTCACACAATCAAGAGCTAACAATTGACGAGGTTATAGGAATGCGTAAGTATGAGCAAGATATTGACCAAACTGATTCGCTAGACCCAGTTGAATTGGTAAATCAAATGACAATTGCAAACTTAACAAAAGGGCTCAATTCAATTGAAAAGGGGTTAAAAATTTTAGAAAAAATTGATTCTAATGAAGAACGCATTTCTACTACAAAACGAGGGATAAAAAATTACTGGTATGCTACGAGGAAATTTTACGTGAAAAGAAGAAAAATTTAATTCGTCAGGCAACACTGAAGCCTTCGACATCAAAATAACTTCGGTTTAGCTTACTTTATTCATATAAATGTAATATTTTTTTATTATCCTACACTTTATTAAACATTTTTCTTCTAAATTATTGTTTTCTTTGAACTCTGGTCCCGATTAAACAAACTTTATATGTATTTATATGCAACGTTGAACCCCGACTTACGCGAATTCGACTTACACGGCAACCGCTCGGACCCACCTATCGCGTAAGTCCGGGGTATTACTGTATTTGAGTTGCGCTGTTTCAGATGTTTATACCGCCATCTGTCGGTCCCAGTATCTCAGTCGCCTCTTACGACACCTGGTACAGAGGGAGGTACTATTCTACTTCGACGGTACCACATGACAATTCCTATGCTAAGGCCTATGTACAACAGTGGAATTTCAAAGGCTGGTATGGTGATGATGATATGATGTTCCGGTATCGAATGCAAAAATCTCAATCATTCAAATATTGGCATCTCGTCAAGAACACGAGCTCGTGTAACGCAATAAAATTCGAGTGTCCGATTGCATGGTACCTATATGCAAATAACCTCAGATAGGTCTTGACCAATATTTAAATGACTACAGATATAAAAATAGGCACATATGTTACATATTTTTAGAAAATAATAATAAATTCTAAAATAATGGTGTGGATTGGCTTGCAGACTCGAACGTTTATTTTAATAGAATTATTCTATGCTACTGGTAATTTTTCCTTTAAAGATATTCTTCGTTGGTATTTTTTAGTACAATTTAATATTAGGTTATAGTTAATTAGCTACAATACAAGCCTCGTAACCTTGGTTTTGCAGACACTAGTTTTTGGCATTATGAAAGCCAATTTTAAGAAGTCAAAACTGATCATTATCATGAAAATCGTACGATATCCACTGCACAATATAGGCCTAACCAATTATATAATTGTATTCGATTTATGTTATGAATAATTCACGTAACCAGACTACGAGATAAGTAGTGTTACGAATACCTGATAATCGAGGAATTACAAACACATCTATATTTATATAAAAGGGGAAGCTGACTAACTAACTGACGAATTTATCAACCCATGGCCGAACCTATAAGAGGTAAAAACTTGAAATTTTCGGAGTTTCTTTTATAGCGAATGCGAGCTCTAAAAAGGATTTCTGAAAATTCATCCCTTAAGGGGGTAAAATGAAGGTGAAAATTTAGTATGAAACTTGGATGTTGCTGAATTTATTTGATTAAAATTTAGTATTGAGGGTTGTGAAAACACGTGTAAAATATTATTTTAAAAAATCATTCCTTATGATGGTAGAAGGGGGGTTCAAAGTTAGTATGAAAGTTGTACAATTTAACGCTGGTCAAACCGCTGGGCACTTCTTACAAATACATATATATACAACACAGAACAACCACAGATTATCATCAATATTGTTTTTCTAGGGCAGATCGAACCCACGACCTCTGATAGGGACACTACCAAATATTCCATCAGGCCAGTCAATGCCGGTCAAAAGGATATCATAAGGACAAAAATGAATATGTTTTTCAACTGAAATTATGATGATAATAATCATTAGAAATAATAATAATAATAACTATATTCAACAACAAAAGGTAACTCAAACTAAAATACATTTTGATACTTAGGTACCTAAACTAGGTCTAGCCTGTTCTTATGTTACTATACATACAATAGCTCTAGCCTAACAAATTCACGGGCGACAATTAGTTTATAAAACACTCTCCAAAATAAGGTCACGCGTTGCGTGCTGCGAAAAAAGTATTGGCAACAATATAAGAATACTTAATTACTTTTATTTGCACTTGATAAATGCTGCATCATATGTAATTACAATGTGGTGCACTGCTAATTGTGAAAGACCTTTGCCAAAATGAATGCCAAGGCTAGATTCCATATAAAATGACGGAATACAATTCAAAGACATAATTATTCACGGTAAATGTTTGGTAAATATGTATTCACGAGAACTTCCTAAATGTAGATTAAATCTTAATACATTTAATATTATTTTTATTTTATTAATCTGATCTGGAACCCGAATGATATAATGTCTGACGTATATTATATTTAAAGTTTATATTTCTTTTGTAACTATATAACTTTGATCATTTATCTTTGTGACAAATATGTTTTATAATAAGCCAAATATCTGTCCACTCCTTATATCTATATAAATGAATATAAATCATTTTTTATTGTTTTATTAATCATTTTGTTAACCAGTTATAAACAGCACTTCTGTACAACTTTGTTAATAGACAGGTAAAACTGAAAATAATCTCAGAATACCTGATTCTACAAACAACAGAAAATAACAATAAAATGTACCATTGAAGTGTAAGTTTGTAACGTAAAAGTTTGTTTGTAACGCTTTCGCTGCGTACTCGATGAACTAATTTTGATGTAATCTACTGCATGAATAGCTTAAACCCTCATAAATTACATAGACTACTTTTGATCCTAAATTAGTTCCAGCAGGACGGAATATAAAGATAGTTCCAAGCGGACGGAGTCCCGGGCGAACAGCTAGTAACCGAGTAATTAACATTTACACGCCTGTTTATCAAAGAAAAAACATAATTATTCGTAGTACTCACTAAACGGTGTTACAACAACACTGTTATTATTTAAACTTGTTAGTAACAGGTATGATATTACGGGACCACACGCTGAGATCAATTAAAACGCACAAGTTTTTATTGTCAGAACCACCAGGCCGGAATTCTAATAGCAGAGTTCAATTATACTTTAATTTGAGCACGATTAATTATCGAATGTTTAGCGTGATAATGTCGCTTCGAATACAGATAGTTAAATGCAGTCACGATAGTAATTCTGGCTAGGTTTTGCGGTAATGCTATTTAAATTGGTAGTTACGTCTCAAGGCGCAATCGGGTGACAGGGTCAAACTTGTCTGTCTCGTTCAGAAAAAGTGGATTGGAACACTGCGATTGAATGGATTTAAATAAACCTTTTTTCTACGTCGGCTGTGTTAGTTGAGTCATTGATGCTCTTGAATCATTTATCTACCAGCACCTTTTTATAAATCGTGATATCCGTTTTGAGAATGTACCAGGTGTAAAAGGCGACGGAGGCACCGGAAATAATAGACTGCGGTATATTTATCCAAAGTAGCGCAGTTTGAATGGAATATATTGGAGATGGGTATCATCAATCCGGTCGCGAATCTACGCTCTACGATTGCCACCACGTCTACTGAGCGTGGTAATTTAGGGGAAAATTCCTCCTTAATCTTAGCCTATGTCCAGTAGAGGCATTGGTGATGATATTAAGAAATTATTATATTTTTCTCAATAACAATCAATAACATTACGTACAGTGATAGGCAAAGGCCTATTCAAGAGTTATTCCAAGGTTTTTGCACACATTTATCATGCTGTACAGGTGTGGTGATAGTCGTAGTGTAGCTTTTTATCGGGGATGTTGTTTCTCATTACCGCTTCATTGAAATTAAGCTATATTGTTTTAGATGATGGACATACTGAATGAATACACTTAGGGTAATCAATACAAAGATCTTCACTTGGATTTCATGATTTAAATTATAACATGCATTTTTAAAAATCACAATTGAGACATGACGTTGCATTAAGGCAGTGCAGTTCCGCGGATTGATAACGGTTCGGGTCCCGCGAGAAATGAGACAATTTGATTTTCTTGTTAATATTTTCTTTAACTTATTTTGGTATTTTACCAGTATTACACCAGAATGTTATATATTTGCAGTGTTTTGCTTAATAAATGTTTTTATTTCAAAAATAGATAATATTCAAGAACAGCTTTTCCTTATTAATTGTTGTTTTTGTGTACTATATATGTAAATTCAGTAATCTTTTCGTCACATCAAATCATATTGTTAACTATGGAAATTATGTTAAATGTAAATGTTTTGATGGGTGATACTGTAATTGTTCATCAAAAATCAGAATCACCAAATTGTTTAAAAAACTCGCTTTCCGCTGTCTGTGTGTCTCTATGTATGCTTAGATCTACACAACGCAACGGATTTCGATACGGTTTTGATTAATAGATAGAGTGATTTAA
Source organism: Heortia vitessoides (assembly GCA_020976665.1). Lineage (NCBI taxonomy): Eukaryota > Metazoa > Arthropoda > Insecta > Lepidoptera > Crambidae > Heortia > Heortia vitessoides. Next base: position 9,938,270 of record JACJUM010005601.1, on the reverse strand, counting down.
GTTTAAAGTTTATATGTTTAAAACATGCATGATATAGTCAAGAAACTCTTATTATTTTAGAGGTGTCCAATATGATACACAAACACAAACAAACACTTTTTTTACGATTATATTGCAAACGCTGACTGAAGCCGACGAAATAGATCAAATAATGTACTATAGTATTGTACACCTTAAAAAGGTCTAAAACAATGTCCGCGATGGTATAAGTTTATCGCTTAGAGGTAACCTATAACCCGCCACGCGAGGATATAAAATGGTTATTATATGCTTTCATGGCGGGTCGCTAATTATCAATAAAGAACACCAAATTATACTACATTGACCGCCAAAACGACCGGTCACGTCCAAATATATGAACTAAACCAAAAAGACAAAGGCACGACACTGTACATTACACTGTAAGGTAGAACAAAGAGGCAGAGGTATTCATCGCGCTGTCCTTTAGCTAATAATATAATTGCAAAGCTATTCGGCCGAGGCACAGTCCGATAAGAATCTGCGACGGGAGGTCACAAGCTTACTACATTTACTGGCTATTCATCAGGTTGCATAAGTCGCGCCCAGTTGTAGTCGGACCTTATAATTTTGGACCTTAGAATCGGGTTTAGGGTTGACTCATCTTGATACTTGCCTAAGAATTATTATGCGCTAGTGCATCGGTAGTAATGAATGGAATCGGAGTTGTGTGCGTGTGTGCTTAGTTTGTTATATAACTAATAAATCATTTAAATTACTTGTACATCGTTACTAATATTATTATGAAAGTGTGTGTGTATGAACGTATGTTTATTACTCTTTCACACCAGAACAGCTGAACAGATCTGTATGAAATTCTGTATGAAAAAATTAACATGTTTTAAGGGTCAGGTCATTATTCATCCGCCGCCAAGAGTTGGTTTCCTAGTGTAACAAAACATTGGGTGCGGGTTTAATTTCCGTTTCGATATATCTTCCTACTTTCCTGTTGATATACTTTTTATTCATTGCACTGTCAACTTTAAATCAAAAAATGTCATAATTCCCGCAGCGTATATCCTATAAGGTGTTTATTTGTTTACTCATTTGGTTCCTTTCAACCGTACCATAAACATAAGGTAGACCTTACACAAAAGTCGTCTGCACAACTTCGCTTAAGTTCTAACACTGTGTATGTCAAAGTTGGCAACTTAATAATTGAGCCCTATGGTAACACGATACTACATTTCTTACGCTGCAGTAAACGTTTTATACCGTGTAGTGTTTAATCGAAATCTATTCTGCGCCAACTAAATGCACAAGCAATTAGGATAAAATGATTTTTTGAAACGTGAGCAATGGTTTCCCAATTGTTACAAAGTGTCAACATTTTGACTTAAGTCGTTTTAGTTCTTACACTTATTTTGGTGTAAGAACTAAAACGACGATAAGACCATGTAGGCATTTCTACTGCTAAAATCTTAGTGTTAGCATTTCTGCGTTTCGGCACTGGATAGGATAACTAAAATCTGTGCCATTGTGCCCATCATCCATTTTTCTACACGGAGCAGAGCAAGTTCGAGTTTTAAATACACAAATGGTGTTTTAATGTATTTACATACACAAAATTCTAGGAATGTGCAAACTAAATATATAGCATAATGGCTAACCAAAATCGTGCGACCTATACTTCAGACGTATACGATAAATTGCTGTGCTATTATATATTTATTCGCCTCCGTGAGGTCGAACAGCCAAAAATAACGGTGGGCCATAATTAATACGACTTGTTTGTCTTTGTTTGATCTAACCAGTGACAAGCAAAGTGCTTCAGTCATACGTGACCTTTCGACTTGAATTAATGAATGTCGCACGCTGTGTTTTTTTCAATCAAAATTGAATACATATTTTATATAAAAATTGATAAAAGAACTAAAATTGTGAGTGTTTGTTAAGTAAAGTTAGCTTGAGAAATCCATACATAAACGCTGCGATATCGACACTATCTTTTAAATAATCGTAACGATATCGTCGTCATCGGTCGAAAAGAATTTAGAAATTGACGAAGATTTAAATAAACATAGAATTACATAAATATTCACAACTAGTTAAGTATGTCCCCAAAGGAATCCCTAGAAAATAATAGTTATGGAGACACCCAATTAATATTTTGCTTTTGTAGCAGTAGACAATAGAAAAGGTTGGCCAAAGACTCTTTCCAAAAGAGTCTAGAAGACGATACAATACTATTGCTATATTTGGTATTCAAAGGTGTCAATAAATCAATAACAAATATTAAACAAGGTACTTGATTTTACTCATGTACAAAACAAAAAGTTGGCATATTCATCGTAAGTGCTACATTAGTGTTAAGTGTAAGGTGCTACATATTATAAAAAAAATAATAATCATGTCAAAACTTATAATTTTTCATTTCATTCTCTAGGCATCTTCATTTGTAACCATTTAAAATTTTTATTCATTGGTCTCTGAACATCATATTCCACAGCTACTCCTGTAGACGAGACGAAAATATTTAAATAACTTTTGTTAGTGACCCTGCCGATAGCACGTCCCCATCCTATTGTAAAATAAATACAAAAGAGGAATATTTAAATAAGGACAAACTTGCTTTCTTTAGGACTCAAAGGGTCCAAAATGTTATTTCAGTCAACTCCATTAATCTGCCAAAGTTACAAATAAACAGAATGATCCAAATTTTAAAACATCGTTACTAATATTCAACAACATCAACTCAATTATGTTAGTTTTAGTTTCCTTTTTGTTATTGAATAAAGTTATTATTATTAATAATAATTAACTCAATAACCTATTTAAAAATGTTAGACGAGCCTGACGGCACAGATAATTCTATCTCATGCGTCAAGGGGAAGTGATAAATATTTGTGATTGTCTTGTTTCTGGGCGTTAAATATGTATTTTAGTATTATATTTGTGATTCCTCTGTCGTCTAATGCCGGTAAGACAAGTAATTCAAGCGACATATCTCAACGTCAGATCAATGTATAAGATGTTATGTAAATTGTGTGAATTTCAGTTACGGTTTCGGTTTTAGAGTGTGACTCTGACATACCTGTTATTATAAAAAATAGTGTTTTAAAAAATATATATTTATGCAATAACATACCTTTTTCCACCAATTTAAAAATATCTTTGAAAAAACTTGTTGGCGGTACTTGCTGAGTCGTACCCTCAGAATGGTTGCAAGCTAAAATTAGAAAATAATTCGAACATACTTCATTCAAAATTTGCGTAAATATATTACTAACTAGCTTTTATCCGCGGATTCTGTCGCGTTAAATTCAGAGAGACATGGTAAACAAATTGTATTTTGTAATTAGGCTGGGGGAAGATTCCAAAAAAAATGATGCACTATTTTTGCAAGCCAATTTCCATCGCCTATTTTAAAGAAGTGGGAGGATAGAAAGAGGCAAAAAGTAGTTCACATCACTCTCCATCCTTTCACTTAAAAAAAATCACGATAATATTTCGCTCAATTTACAATATTAGCATGATAGTAAAATTAAGCTAGTGCAGGAACAATGAAAACACAACCTTATATTATAAATAGGATTATTTTATTTTTAGTTTAGTTTAAATGCATGAGATATGAGGAAAGAAAATTACTTAATACGTCATTGATAATATAGAAGGTTGTGATCCTATCCTATAATATTTGTTATTTTAATATTTGTTTTCTGTAACTAATATTTGTTCTGTGTCTAATTGTTATATATCTTTCTGACGCAGATGCTTTAAGCAATTTATCCTGAGCATCATGAAAATGTATGAGATGTTGTGTATATATATATATACCAGAATAATGTACGCTGCCACGCTTTGTTATAGCATATTATAGATGATGAATGAGAAATGACATATGAGAAAAGAGTTTGACCTTCATGTCGGATTGTACAATATTTTAAATGCGATGCGTCATTGATTACGAATCACACAATTCACTAAATATAGACCATTATTGTAGACAATGTAATATACTGGTATTGACTGTTGATAAAGCTGTCTCATTGTAGGTATTACAGATGCAAGAAATATATACAAAACAATGCCCTGAAACAGGTTTTATTGCGTGTTATATTTTGAGCAAAATCTTTACAGATCTAATAGAGTTTTGAAGCACGAACAAATCCACATAAAATAATAATAACACTCTTTATTGTACACCAGGCAAACAGATACAAAAATATAATTGGATATTAATTTAAAATAAAAGTACAATGGGCGGCCTTATCGCAAATAGCGATCTCTCAGGCAACCTTTGGATGAAAAAACAGAAAGAAAATAGGTAGTTTGGTTATACCTATATTAAAGTAAAAACATATAATAAAACACAAAAAAATCTATACCAATAAATATATATACATACTATATAAATGTATAGTAGTTCCAATGACAATCATAGTCAAACCAAGGAATAACTATAATAACAATTACAATGATAAAATTTACTTATAATGCCAAATTACTTACTTGAAGTTGAATGGCAGAGATCAACTTATAATAATAATGCCTAGAAGCAGGTTTTAAAGCGTGTCATAATTTAAGCTAAAATCTACATAAAATTTACTTACAGTGCCAAATTACTTACTTGAGGCAGATATCAACTTCTTTTCGAATTCCTCGAACGCTTTCTTTAAATCGTCTACATACAAAGGGACTCTTGTCTGTTCTGTTTGGCGAATGATTGAAATTAAGCTTATAAATAGAAATTACAGAAAATTCATAAATTAAAAGACATAACAAATAATAATAATATAATAGTTCAGTTTAGTTCAGTTCAAGCCGTGTGTTGCCGGCATAGTAGAATCCCCTCTTCCCCTCTTTGCCAAGTGTCGTAAGAGGTGACTAAACCGACAGTTGACCAAAAATGCAACTGGGCGGGGATGGGCAGCAGCATTCTCAACGCGAAGCTACGCTTTGCAATTGCAATTCCCCAGCGCGGGAATTATGTGAAATTTCCCCCTTTCTTGGTGAGGGGAGGGGGAGGCTATATCCGGCTGTGGACGTTTTACTGTTATGATGATAATGATTACAGTTGTTCGGAGGATTCAGTATTGGTTGCCTTAAAGAATAACCTTTAATAGTAATAAATTAAAGCAGCATTAAAATAGTAAAATTATATTCCAAAGCTCATTTTTTTAATAAAAATATAAAATTATAATAACCTTAAAAACGATCTGACTAGAAGTGATTTATCGTGCTGGATACAGTCCGTATATAACTGGTTCTGTTAAATATCACTTGCACTGGCCTATGTCCAGCAGTGGACGTCCTACAGCTGTTATGATGGATATGATTTTTAAACAGAATGCATTAAAATATTATTTACCAGGTATTTTCGACGTGGTTGGAGATTCCGTAGCTGAAAAAACAACAAAGGCTTATAATCATATTTACATATAAATAATCTTCTTTAAATATTGTTAATTCGTTTAATATAATATATAAATAATATAATTTTTAATGTCATACTTACACAAATCATCAGTATTACGTAGAAAAATGTCATCTGTAAGCAATTAAACATTGGTACAAAAAAAGCACGCATGATGTTATAAGCTAAATCAAACTTTGAATTATCTATCTGAATAATACGATTGCGTACGAAACTAAAATTGAACGACGTAGCGGCGGGCGCGTCAACCACTACGACTAAATTTTCTGTTTATTATTACAACTAAATGATTTACTGTTTATTACCGTGTTTAAATATACGAGTATTTATTTAAACATTTTGTGCGGTACGAGAAAAACATACGTAGAGGTGTCCAATCATATAACAGATATCTATGTGTGTGTTTCGTTTACGCCAATATTATCTCTAAATACCAACATCTGTAATTAACCAAGTTTAATAAAACACAAGCCAGTGTCATAATTAAACCACAAATTAAAGTAAATTGCATACTTACTTCTTCGACTTCTTGGTGGCATTCGTCTCATTGGAAAATTTAATGTACGTAAGTTTTTGTACGACGTGGTTGGTGGTCTCTTTTTGTCATCTTCTTGGATTTCTAACTCAACTTCTACTTTATCATTTGGTACTATATCTACAAACTCAAGGATAATAATAATGTGAGACCAATTTATTATTAATTCATATAAATACATACACACATACATCGTACACATGTGTCCCAATGGAGTAAGCAGAGTTTATGAATCTCCATTTGCTACAATTTTGGCACACTTTACTTGCATTAATGCTTTCATGCACGCCCGTTATTTTTAGTACTTCTGACCTAGCTCTTCTTTATCATGTCTTCTACCTTTTGGCCGTCCTAAGCAAACTTACATATAATAATTATTAATATAATGGTTCTAGAAACCACTGCACCAATTTAAAATATTGCTGTGTTTATATAATTATACAAATATTTTATATTTATATTATTTTTAGTTATATTATAATAAAAATATTTAGTTACATTGAAAAGCTTACATGTTTTTAATACATAATGGATTATGTACAGGTAACAAAACAATATCGGGATCAACGGGTTAGTAGTTCGAGATAAACTAAACATTATATTTCCTTCAGGTGGGACTCGAAACTGGACTTTTTCCTGCTAAAAGACTGTTCTCCGTTTTGCTACCGAGACCTTAAAAGACAGACGCAGGATCGAACTGCTGAAATTATAAATTCAACAACAACAAATTCCAAGCCAATTGAGTCGTTCTGTTACTTCATAGTTTCTATATACATGAAATAACAGCGCCCAGCATTAATTTGTAGAACTTTAATACTAACTTTACTTTTCCTCCTTTTTCCCTTCTAATTTTGAAAAGAAAAAATATTGTATATGTTGTAATACATGACTTCAATGCAGATTCATTCAGTCATTCAGTCGACTATTTTGCACCCCTATTTTACCCAAAGGGGTAAATTTTATAAAATCCTTTCTTTGTGCTCCCTTACGTTAAATAAAAGAAACCCTGTGCAACATTTCAAGTTTCTAACCCTTATTGTTTAGGCTCTACGTTGATATGTCAGTTATTCAGACAGCTTTTCTTTTTATATATATATAGATATAAAAATGAGTCAATTATGTTTCACATAAATACAATTCTGATAGGTGGATTTATTAATAATAATCCTTACAAATGTCCAGACTTACAGATAAACACTTTGACAAAACAGTAAGACAATAACACAAAGGCAAACAACGTATATGTATATATATATATGTCTGAAAATATATGTGTAAAAAGGCAAATAAAAAGAAAATATATTCGCAAAACCATTTTTTATCAATCACCTGATAATTTCAATAAGCTGTTTAACGACCGAATCATTAGTTCAACTTTTGAAATTGGATCTTTATGGTATACTGAAAATTAATTATAATTATAAATATTTGATCATAAACAAACCTATCTCTTAATTATTTTTACTATTAATAGTTAATAATAATCAAAAACATTACCTATAGAAGGAGCACATTTTTCCACGCAACTTAAAGAAATGAATATAAAATAAACATAACTGAGCAAACCAGTAACCATTTCTAATAAAATAAAATAAGCACTCATGAATATTGAAATCACATTTTATTGTCGACAAAAAAATAAAAATAAAATGAGGTGACATTGAACGTCGATACCGCGTGACTAGCAATTATTGTTTAGGTATTTTAATTTTCATCCATTTCAACGGTTCTTCACCACCTTTAGGTGCCACATTTTTATTATTGAGTTTATTTTCTGTAACATAGACAAATAAATGATAAATTCACACAACACCTCAAACGTTAATATGTCAGGCCTCCTCAAGAAAGTGGGAATTTGCTCATAATTGTCGCGTTGAGCAAGCGTGGCGGTTATCGCTGAGCGTAGCTACTCGACAGGAATGCTACTGCTATTTGCAATTGAGCTGTGTAGCTGAGTGCTGTTAAGGGTGGATATACCGCTATCGAGCGGTTACGGTTCTTCACTTGCCTATTACATACACCTGGCATAGAGGGAGGTACTATTCTGCTATGTTGGTACCCCAGTGTGTTTCTTTAAACTTTCATTAAAATGCCATAGTATATTATAAGCGAAAGTTCTAGCGAAATTCGTCATCATTGTTGAAAGGCCATAAGCCGCTCCTAAGTGATTTTATAATTGCCACGGTGGGTGAGCGAAGTATCAATTGCACCATAAAGCTATGCGACAAGAATGCTACAGCTCATCCCTGCCCAAGTATATTAGAGCGATGCATGCGATATATGAGCTATGCCAGATATGATCGATATATGACTGTCTATCGGCTCAGTCGCTTCGTACGACACCTGCTGGTACTACAGTCTATAAAATTAGTATATAGTATAAACCCGTGTATAAACAAGTGCATAAAATCGAACACTTTTTACTCACCACCTTGAATAAGACCCAATATTTTATCTAATGTAGGGTTGCTGGTTTTATATTTTAAATTACTAGACATCATGAGTTTCTTGTCTAGTGGTTCTTTGAGAAGCGATTGATGGGGGCAACTTGCTGAAATTAAATTAGCAGTTATATATATATAACTGATCGTAATATTACGACTTAAGTGAATCCTGATCAGTCAAAATATCTACACAATTTTTTTTTGCTAATACTTCCTTATCATGCACTTCAGGAATACAAAGTTCTAGTTTTAATGTCAGATTAGTTATTAATAGGCATACAGGTAAAGAAAATCTATAAATAAATAAAGACATGAAACATAGCTACCTATATATATTTTTAAGTTTATTCTTTCAAAATTCATTACGAAAATTATCCACATAATTACTTCAATTTTAAACAACTTATTAATTTTAATTATATTATTTGTATATGGGACTATTTACTTGTTGAAAGCTTCAGTGCTAAATCGTTCAATGCCTTTTCCAAATCTTCTACATTTGCTAGTTTTTTCGGGGGCACATCTGAAACCAATTATAATATATGTTATTGAATAATTATTAAAATAAAAGATGTTTATATATGTTATATTATTCGTTTAATTATTCTAATTAATTTAAGTAATAATAAAAATATACAAGTTTACTCCGAGTTAAGTCACTTAAAGCACTTTTGATACGGACAACATACAATAGAGGAATCACTAATATGATTATTATAGCGGCCATAGAACGTCCACTGGTGGACGTAGGTCTCGCCAAGAACGGGGAAAATTACTCATAATTGCCGCGGTGCTGAATATTAGAAATACTGCTGCCCTTCTCCGCCCGTATTTGAGCTACACTATTTCGGGTGAATTTACCGCCCCCAGTAGGTTCCAGTACTTCAGTTACCTCTTACGATACTTGATACAGGGGGAGGTACTATTCTACTCTGCCGTACCACACGGCTACACATATAATATAATACTTTCCAACTTTATCACCTAGACACAGAACTAACACAAATATTCATTATGTAGAATTTGTCCTGGGTAGGGAGCAAACCCACGACCCTTAAAGCACATGGCAGGAAGTCTGCCTAATGCGCTATCGGGCTCGTCCAGGTATAAATACCCGGTTTCGATAACATCAAAAAAGAAATAAAGAAATGTCTCTTTCCTGTTTTGCTAGTTAGTAATTCGTCTGAAATATTTATGAACCCCAATAAACTTTTTTAAAACATTTTTTTTCCATGTAGTGGTATCTGCAGGCACCTGTTTAAATAACAGATTTTCTCACAGTGTATTTTATACCATTTTATATTACTAAAATCACTTAATAAATAGCCTAAACACTGCTAAACATTGAATATATAGTGTCGCCAGCATTTGTAAAAAGTGTTTTTCCTGAGGAATTCCCTCGCATTTGTCGAGCGGACACAGCAGGAGGCATTAAGACATCAAGTTAACTAGAAATAAAAACTCTTTCAAGAAAAAAACGCATTCTATAAGTTTGACGCATATCGGCGTTCTTCGAGTTGGACAAATTGATTCACCGGAAAACCTTATCCCAATTCCTTATTGGAAATCTATTTATCTGTCTCTAAAAGGGTATTGCAGCATGTTGAATTTTTATCGTTTATACTCTAGGATTCCAAAGATGGCAACTGTTTGATGTTGACTTAATTGAAATTGTGAAAATGGCAGACGCAAAAAAAATATTGTACACAAAATGAAGAGATTTAGCCATTAGCTACTAGTACAATGAAGAAATAATTTATTTTTTGATGAAAAAGGTTTATTCTAGGTTTATAATTAAAATTAATCTTTCGTTCCCTCGTAATAAGCTTACTTTTGAGTTAACAATTTAATAACAACAACAAATTCATACGGCCAATAACCTTTTGTCAACACCGTAAATATATCTAACACGTGACTTCTATACAATTTTATATGATATATATCTTAGAGTATATCATCATTACAGCCAATGGAAGTCTTTCCAAGAAATGGGCAATTTTGCTCAAAATTACCGCGCTGGACAAGCGTGTTGGTAACCGCAGAGCTTAGCTTTTGCGACGGGGACGCTGCTGCCCATCCCCACCCTGTGCATTTGAGCCACACTGTTTCGGATGGATATATCGCTATCTGTCGGTTTCGGTACCTCAGTCGCCTCTAACGGCACCTGGTTCAGGGGAGGTACTATTCTACTCTGCCGGTACCCCACGACCTAGAGTATATATTCACTAAGATATTATAACCATGTATACCCACCATTCTGAAATATTTATAACTTACCATCTCCTTGGGAGCGTAATGTTTCAACTGACTGAAGTATAGTGTCACTTGGAGCATTTCTGATCCCAACTTTAATTATATCCTGTGGGGCTATATCATTTATATCAATTAATCATCATCATATCAAGGAAATGAGAAATTTGCCCGGGATGGCAAGCGCGTTGGCAATCGCAGAGCGTCCCGTTTAACCGCCAGCTTCAGTACCTCAGTCACCTCTTTTTACACCTGGATTAAAGGGCGACTTACCCCACAGAATAAAGAAAATGTTAAAATGTATTCAATTAAATTCAGTTAAAAAAAATGATCAAATGACTATAGTGTGTATGTAATATACGTATAAAAATAGGCTACGTATAATAATATACGTATAATAATATAAAAATATATATTATAGTTAAATTACTAAAAATAGGAAGCTGTTTGCGAACATGAAATATTCTTAAAACCACAATTTTTCTAGTTTTATGAGCACAAATTGAACTACACTCATTTGTAAAAAAAACGGGCACCTAAGCAATGAACCATTTCAAATGTTACTATTGGTTTGTTTAATAATTATAGATAGTTTTACTTTCACAATTTTGTAAATTAATAAGCAAATAATCGTTTTCGTCAATATTATCATAAAATTTTGATAAAATTGTCACAATATTGATTACATTTTTTCATCCTAGGTAAGCAAAGATTCCTTTAACTAACTAACTTATTTAAATTTTAATGAAACCATTTACCATATACAATATAGTTTCTTGCGTTAACGACGACACAACACACACTCATAATGACGGTATACATTTTCATCTTTGATCACAAACTTAGTCATTCATCAGCAGTACTTCCAGTCAACAATCCTCACATCTTAAAAATATATTTGTAAATATCTTTGATTTCCAATATCGACAATATTCGCCAGCGAACATAAACAAACCGTGTGTGCCAAAAGAAAATATTAAATTTAATAAGAGAATCGATAAACTTTATGGCGGAACAGAAATTATAGTTCTCGTGGATCTCGATTGTAGTCGTTATTTGAGAATGTACCTAATATTGTTCTTATCGCGTCCATGCGACAATCGTGAGACCATGTGCCGATAGCAACTAATTTGTATGAATACGCTCGGTATACGCTGTGTCATCGTGCAGCCGGCTATCTCTTACTGACAATCGATAAGTAAGTCCTTCTAGCGATTTACCAGCGTGATTCGCTTGTTTTATTTGTATTTGCGTTGTATTACAAATAATTTCAGCATGTAGGTAATGTATATTTTGTTCACCATCGTATTAGCCGAAGAATGCTTATAATTAACTGGATTCTGTGTTGGCAATTGTACAGCGTGACTTTACGACGAGAATGCTACTGCCATTTCTTACCCTATTGCCGTTCCGGTGGTGCAGATGGTAGTGATCCTTAATTGTACCCAGTGTCGAGGATTCGATTAAATTCCAGAACATATATTTTTATGACGGATATTCATGATTGCTCTGTGTCTTGATGGATAACTATGCATGTAAGTATTATATTTGTGATTCCTCTGTTGTCTGGAGTTATTTCGGAGTAAGATCAATGTATAAGATGTGTGAAATCTCTATCGTCTCATACAATATCTACCTAGCTAAAATAAGAATAATGTCCACATTTGACTCCATTGTGTAACATACTTGGTCAGTTTACTTGGTACTTGGTAGGTGCAGGTCTTGTTTGCCAAAAATATATTGTGAATTTAAGACAAAAATCTAGTTCATATTACTTTTCAAGAATAAATTCCAAGGGTAGTATTGTACATCGTTTTATTTTATATACAACGTGTAGTCTATATAATGTGACGCGCCTCCAGCTCGAGGCACGTCTCGAGCCAGTGATTCAGCCTCATTTCACCCTCTTTTAATTATCCGCAAATCGTCCAACATATAGTGTCTAAAATTGAGACAGCCACCGACCTCTAGTGGCTGTCACGGTCTACTCGGAATGGTCTTCATCCATTTTCATTGCATATTCGTAAAGTACGTGCCAAACACACAACATTTGGCAAGTTAAAATGACCAGAGACCACTTCAAACAGAAATTATAACAGTATCAGATCATAGTTGTACAAATAATACATTTGCCACAATCCTAGAAATATAGCGGATTCATTCGAAAATTAGAACGAAATGTCGAATCTCTTTCCGAATATTTCGACAAACACGAGGTAGACCTCATTTGCAGACCTCACTCTCACCTATTTTACCGCTAAATAACTGTGTTGGGTTTGAAAGGTAAGAGAGTGGCAGAGATTACTGGGAAATGTGAAGTAATATCTTTATGTCACAAGGTTGGCAACGCGCTAGTGATATCTTTAAAATATTACATGTATCTAAAGGCTGCAGTAACGCTTACATAAACAATGAAATATGATAAATTAAGCAATGATAGATTTCGATTGATATATTTTTTTATATATGTCAACAAAAATGAGCGTGAAACGAAACGCACTTACTTTCATTTGACGTTTTGACGGCCATCTTGTTTACACAGCTGATTTCATTTGTTTTTGCTAACAACCGGTAGAGGATTAAATGTAAAAGTGTGTAAAAAATCCGCTTCACATCGTGTAAGTATTGATATTTTTGTGTCAATTGGTGATAATCAATGAATTTATTTAAAAAACAACAATGTCTTAATGTATCTGAGTAAATATAAATGAAAAACAACGAGTGTTATTTTCTGTGGCTCTAGGAGGTTATGTTTATGTTGTGATGTGAATTGTGATTGTGACATACTAAAATGTTCTTTTTTTTTGTTGAGGTTTAAGAAGTAAACAATGTCATTATCCAAAGAAATTTCCAATGTCAAACATAAAAAATATGAGGATGTTTCGTCAGTGTGAAGTCATTTTTGGTTGATAAAGCTGGTAGCTCGGCGCAGTGTAAGCGTTGCCTAGCTATTTTAAAGACCTTAGGAGGATCAACCAAAGGGCTACATACTCATCTATCTCCAAAACATTCTGTGAAAGCAGATTCTGCTAAGATTTTGCTAAAACCTTTGAAAAGAAAAATTACGTCAGTCGCCGACTATTTTGTGAAATCTGATACTCTTGATGTTTTGGCCCGTATGACCGCACTAGATGGTTTTTCTTTTAGCGTATTTATGACATCAAATTATTTAAAATCGTTGCTATTAGCAAAAGGTTATACTCAAGCTTGCCTAAATCTGCAACAGTTGAAAAATAAAAAAAAAACAAATGACAGCGGAACTATCCGAATTGAAAAAAGAGGGCAAAGATTTAATTTAAGATTTGATGAATGGACGTCTAGCTCTAACAAATGATATGATGAATTTAAATATTCATTCGATTAAAGAAAATTGGAATTTGGGACTTATTAGAATTAATAAATCGATGACGGGCGAAACTTGTGTTGATACTTTAAAAAAGCGGCTTTTGGAGTTTGACATCTCATTAGATACCGATATTGTGGCAATAATTATTGATGGTCCAAATGTAATGCTGAAGGTTGGAAAACTTGTTAATGCAGAACACCAAGTTTGTTTTGCACATGGTATTCATTTAGCCGTTTGTGATTTATTGTATAAAAACACCTGCAAATGAGCCTACCAGTAATGTTATTAATTACTCAGATTCAGATGATGATATCGATGAACTAAACTCAGGATAAGTAATCGAAACTAAAAATGGTCGAGATTTGACTAGTTATCAAAATATAAATGAAGTAGTAAAGAAAGTTCGTGAAGTGGTTCTTATTTTCAAAAGTGCTTCCTTGAAAAATGATACAATACTTCAAAAATATGTTAAAAAAGAACAAGGACGAGAGCTTAACTTACTGCTCGACTGTAAAACGCATTGGAATAATACCTTTACAATGCTGGAACGCTTTGATATTTTAAAAATAGCGTAAAAAAGCACTAATTGACCTAAATAATCCTGAACAATTTGAGGAATCAGATTTTAAACTCATCAATGAAATAATCAAGGTTTTGGTGCCAATTAAATTAGATATAGAAGCACTTTGTCGTTCTGATGCCAATTTGTGCACGGCTTACGCGACACTTAAGTTTCTTTTCCAACAATTGCGTGACAATGACTCAATTTTTACTTCTAAATTGAAGATACATTTATTGAACCGGATGAAAAATCGTCGACGAAGTGAGTTAAGTGGAGTATTAAACTATCTACAAAATCCTAATACTGAAAAGACTGAGAGTGACAATTTGGATACTAGGTAATTGTGATGTTAAGGAGTTATTTTCAAGTCCAAGCAAGACGGCAATAAATAAGCAGATTATATCGTTATCTGAAAAGATGGCAAAAAATTATAATGAAGAAAATGACATGAAAATTGAACCTAGTTGTATAACTAGTAAAACTTATTTTACATTTAAAGAAAAGTTTTAGAACGAAATAGAAAACAGCATGAAAACTATAAATCCAGAAGCATATAAAGAAACTGATCTTTCCGAAATTATTAAACAAGAAATGAATCTTTATGAGGCTAGTTCCACTCGAGGTTATAATTTGGAGAAATACTTATAAAAATTTATTGACGATTCCTCCAACTTCCATGGAGCCTGAACGCGCTTTTTCCGCCTCTTCATATTTGTTTAATAAATTGAGAAGTATGCTTTCCAATGAGACGTCGGATGCGTTGTTATTTCTTAGATTTTATTTCCGTGGATTGAATAAGTAATTTATATTATTCTATTTAATTTTAATTTAAAATATGAGTAACACATTAAAGAAAACATTGATCTCTTTACCAATATGAATAAGACACTGATCTCTTCAGCCTATAGTCTTTTTATGGAATCTAAACAAGTCTTAAGAAGTTGTTCTTTTTTTAGTTTATTTTAAAATAAAATAAACAAACTAGGCAAATCTGCCTAAGTTCCTAGGCAGAATTTTGCTGAAGTGTCTAGTTTTTTGTAATTATTTCATGAATGATTTACAGAAGTGCCTAGTTTGTGTATTTCATCAGAAGAAAGTATAATTTTGTTTTGTTTTTTGATGATTTCTCTAAAGATTTCAAATAAAAAGTTGATTTTGCTGTGTTTTGTTGTCTATTTGTTGCCACTATCTATTACCAATATAATCCCGGGACCAACCCGGGACCCCGGGATTAACAATAAAAAAAATTGTGTGTGTGAGCAGGTGTGAGTACTGTGTGTACGCTTGCGTTTGTTTATGGATTCTACACTTAATGTATTTCTCATTTTAGTAAAATATATATCACAAAATACATTAATAGATAATAGAGGAAGCAAATATGTCCCTAATCTAAAATTTATAGCATATTATTAGACCCCGGGATAGGTTCGGGTCGGGAGCGGTCACGATGTTGACCATAGACCAATTTGGGTTGGCCGAGTCTGCGCGAGCGCCTCTTTGGTAGCGATCGAGCAATGTGCTAATGCCTTTTTATTACACATCCAGCAATCGTGTTGACTAGTAGGTAATTCAAATTTCCCTAAAGTGGACAAGAAATAGTTCCTCCGTAATTCTTATTCTCGTTTTCCAATATCCATCCCCGACCTGTGCATTTTAGGTACATTGTTCCGGATGGATATACCTCCATAATTATCGATTCTAATACCTTAGTCTTACGACACTTGGTACAGGTACAGATAAAATTAATTATATTATGCGCGGCATAAATAAGACACATAATGTAGATTTTGAAAAACTATATAGATTCATATTACAATGAATTTTTAGTAGATGTAGATCTTTTTAATGTATTTTGTGATCGGTAACGTTGCACGAGATTTTTATTTTGTTTGTAGTACTTAGTTTAGTAGTTTCGTGTTAAACTAATTTCATCATCATCATCATCATACCAGCCATTGAAAGTCTACTGCTAGACATAGGCCTTCCCAAGTTAGTGGGAACTTTGCCCATAATTGCCGCGCTGGGCAGGCGTGTTGGGAATCGCAGAGTGCAACTCTAGCGACGGGGATGCTGCTTCCCATCCTCGCCCTGTGCATTTGATTTCTGTTTCGGATGAATATACCGCCTTTACCATCATACCATCTTTCGGTTCCGCAATCTCTTATGACACCTGGTACAAGGAGAGGTACTATTCTACTCGGCCGGCAGCTCACGGCTAAACTAATTTTTACAATAATTTAAAAAAAATGATACAAAATCTCAATCATTGACCTGACTCTCTGTTAAGTCTCTTAAAACACTTGTGCTATGGACATCAGACAACAGAGTAATCATGTATGTAATACGTAAAAACATATAATCAATATTCAAATAAAAATCATCACAGCAGCCGCAGAACGTCATCTGTTGGAAATAGGCCTCCCTAATAAAGAGGGGGTATTGGCCCTAATTGCCGCGCTTGGCAGAGGTGGTGGCAATCGCAAGGCGTAGGCTTCACTTCGGGAATATTGCTGCCGATTCCCGCCCAGTTGCATTTGAGCAATGCTGTTTTAGGTGGATATACCACTATACAAAAAAAAAATTAAAACGCATAAGGGTACGTTTTTGATTAATTGTTCGAAAAGATTTCATTTAGAAAACCTTTTAATATAGTTTTCAGTCTTTCGATTCTTATTTTATTGGCTATACTTTTTCATTTTATTTTTGATAACCACCAACCACTCTTGGAAAATCAGTTCAAAGCTACCATTTGTCGTATCTTAGATTATACCTAAAGGCAATTAGGGCTAATTTGGGGGGATTTCTATGCAAATTTAATTACAGCAGTTAGTGCATGCACCACTAACGAAGTACGCCATTAAAATGATCCGATATAGCGACGAGCTTTATTAAATTTCATGAGTCTACAACCTGACATGTAGGTCCATGTATGTAACTCTATATGTATAAATAATTTAGATTGTCAACTTTTTAAACAATATTTTGAACACTAGGAAAAATTTTGGTCTAAACGAATTATATATTTGAATTTTTCTCGGTTGTTTGTTGTTACAATTCAACAAATTACACGACAATTTTTCAGTTAAAAAGCTACATTTTTTCTTTAAAACATATCAGCCATTTTAAGTCAACTGCTGGACATAGGCCTCTCCGGAAAATGGAGGAATTTGCTCGTAATTTCCGCGATGGGTAAGCGTGTTGGCAATCGCAAAGCGCAACTTACCTGCCCTGTGCATTTGGGTTACACTGTTCCGGATGGATATACCGCCATCTATTAGTTCTGGAACCTTAGTAGCCTCTTACGGTACCTGGTTTGGGGAAGCACTATTCTATTCTACCTGAAGAGGTACTATTATATTATTATTATTATTACTATTCTAGTAGTATTTCTAGTGTCTAAAGGGTGCGGACTGTTTATCATCAACCGATTGTTTGCTGACTTCATAACATAACAAAAAATTATATTGTTTTTTACTTAAGGCACACGGGAGGTTTTTAATGAAGAGAAAAAAATTATAGTGTAATTTTAATGTATTGTCCTGTCCGTGGCGATTCTTAGTATTTTTTTTTTTGTTTCACTTCTTTTCAACATAATAACACTTTTATTACACTCAAATAGTTGCTATAGATTGTCAATATAAACGAAGGAAAACTTACAATGTACCGGGATCATGAGCTTAATACTTTGGCGAAGTCAGGGCAGGATGCTAGTATGATAATAATTATGATGTAAATTCACACAACATCTTACTCGTTTACTTGTAATATAGATATAGCTGACGCTACATACATTGTCCTATCTATACTATACCTATGTTTATCATGAAACAATATTGCGACTGTAAATTGAGATATAAACTATTCTATTTCTCAAGTTAGATCAATCTATACACAGTAAGCATTAAATTGCGGTTACACAAGAATGATTTTAATTATGTATGTTTTTTAGAAGTTTATCTAGGACAAACACATGGACACGTAGTTTTTACATACAAAGACACAGATCAAACTCTATTACATAAATTTGCTATGCTCAATATGCTCATTACATATGAGCTCTACTCATTGCTACTCAATATGCTAATAATAAATACGTAAACATAATCAAAGACTACTTTACTTTTAACATACTATATACTATATATATATATATATATATATATATATATATAGTTTTCAAGAACATCTCATACATTGACCTGAATAAATTATTTAAATCACTTGTGTTACGGATGTCAGATAACAGAGGAATCAATCGCATATATAGTATTTAACACCCAGACACAGAACAAAGAAATATGAAAATAAATATTTGTCCTGGGTGGGGATCCTACATCTCCACCTCCATAGATAAAATCACTATCATGAGCACCATCGACTCGTCAAAAATTCCTTGGATACTTTTCGGGGTTATTACGACATAGTTGACCATCTGTCCCAAAATTATGTGCAATTGCATAAAATAATTATACATTTATATAAACATATGTTTTATCAATCCATAAAAGTTACTTAACACGGTATAAATTGCCATATTTTTATGATAATAAATCAAATGTTATATTTATGGGCATTAATAAAGATAGCGGTCATAAACAATATAATTTATGATAGAAATGTGATAAGTATTGAATAATTCAGTGTCATTTCTTTATACTGCATACATCATTTTATAAAAGTTAACAACGTTTCCGTGGTGTAGCGGTTATCACATCTGCCTAACACGCAGAAGGCCCCCGGTTCGATCCCGGGCGGAAACAATATTTTTTTTGGACTATCATAAAACGTAGGTATATATTTTTGTTCAAGTTTCCCTTAAAGTTCTTACAAACACTTAAAATATATTTTTTCATATTAATAAGAAATGTTAACCCGCTAACCTCCTAAAAGTATTTAGACAACTAACATCTTAATTTCAAATATCTTTTATATATCCACATACACCTTCAATTAAACTAGTAACTTGTTTTTAATGTTTTAATAACAAAAGCGTACTATCTATCATTACTCATGAGCACTAAAACAAACCCATTTATTGAACCGCACCCACAAAACGAGATTCCGTTAAATATTCAAACAATAGTTCCAGCTACTGATCTTGATTTTCATTACAATGCCTTGTAAGTCAAAAGTCATTAGGCTAATTGCACCGCGCGAGCCCTAACAGCATCAGTATCGGAGAAGGTTCAATAGATATTAGTAGCGATACTATAACGAGTATGGTATACTCGTAAGTCTAAAATGACAGCAGGCGAGTAGGGCGAGCGTATCAGTGGTCCCGCTATGGTCACATCACGCGCCGACTATCACTGTTATAACGCAGTTACCTGCGGGTGCGCTCGCTCCTACTGGCGCTGTTGATACTGTGCTGTGTACGGCAATCCACTCATCTTGATACTAGTAACTTTAAATTACATGATGAAGTACATGAGTGATATTGGTATATAAATATATAAATTTACTTGACAATGAATCCTTAGTTCTTTACTAATATTATAAATATGAAAGTAACTCTGTCTGACTGTCTGTTACGCAATTACACCTAAACCAATGAACCGATTTAAATGTTAATTTGATACACACTTTAAAGCCTTAGACAGGATAAAGCCTCCTTTTTATTTGACATAAGAGTTGTAAGGGATCGAAAAGGGGATTGAAAGGTTATATGGAAGAAGCGCTATTGCTAGAGATAGAAGCTTAAAGCTTATTATTAAAGCTACTGATTTGTATACATAAAAAATATAAGATTCAAAATGTATATAAGTTACAGTAAAAAGTATGGTGCTCAAAGAAACTACTGCACGCGGACGAAGTCGCGGGCACAGCTAGTAAAGCAATTAAAAAAACAATGTTTCCGCCCGGGATCGAACCGGGGGCCTTCTGCGTGTTAGGCAGATGTGATAACCGCTACACCACGGAAACTTATACTATATGTACGATTTTTAAACTAGAGTTTGATATGCTAGATATGAATTAATCCCAATAATTTATGGCATAGATAACACATGAATAATACTACAATGTTAATCATGGTATAATCATAAGTTTATATGAAAATGAGCAAGTGAGCAATGGCGGTCTGCTGTAGTCTAATCTGTCTTGTTCTGATCTTGTTATCTATTAGATAAAAAGTATCTAAGCTTCGCATGGTTGAGTGCTAGAGCCATCGAGAAGTGTCGTTTATAGTCGTTCAAAAAATAAGCAGACTAGACTCTTGCTCCCAATATCTCTAAACTAACAATCGAGTCATTTATCGTAAGGCTCATCATAAAAAAATCTGGGGGTACCGTACTATACGACGAATAATTTATCTTGATCTTAGATATATTATGCGTATTATGCGCTTTCTACCACATGCATATGAATGTATATATGGCACACATAACAAAATATATTTTTGTACAATTTTTGTAGGTCTGTATAACCGTTTTTTCCAGCTAATCTCCGGAACGGCTACACTGATTTAAATGGGACTTTCACTAGCAGATAGGATACGTAATAATTAAAAACTTAAGCTATATTACATAACGCTAGGTCCGAAAATGGCAGTTTAAAAAATGGCAAAAACGGGTGAAAAAGTTACGTTTGCTGCGCTGCGTGTAAGTTTGTTTGAAAGAAAATATGCTGCCTACAGTCACAATTCCAGGCGGACAAAGTCACGGGCATAGCTTGTTTTACATGTTTTACAGATTAATAAAAAAAAACAATGTTTCCGCCCGGGATCGAACCGGGGGCCTTCTGCGTGTTAGGCAGATGTGATAACCGCTACACCACGGAAACGTATAGGTGGTGGATAATATCTGATACTTGATTAGTAAGATTTGAGTCAATTCCAATTATTTATATGTAGTGTAGATAATATTAATAACATTTAAATTATAGTAGTAAAATCTATAAAGAGACAGATTGAAGGCTAACGTATTGGAGTTTTGACTGTGGTCAATTGGTTACGATACGCGCCGGCTATCACTCCTTTAATCCATTAATCTTGAGACTAGTGAACAAAAATTTAAAAGTCAGTACATTCGTCAAACAGTACATTTGTGATCCTATAACAACTTTTATAACTCAATATCAAGTATACTTACCCCAACGAGAACTATTGCGCTGACATATTATTCTCAGGAGAATAGCACCAATCCATAAAGCAAAAGGATCTTTACCTAGCATATTTGAACTACACTTGAATATTTAAAAAAACTGGTTGCATAAAAATAGCCAAGTTATACGTTTTATATGGACAATGTAAATATTTATAAATAATGTTAGTAATGTTAAGACGTTGAAAAACTTTAGGGCATATATTATTTACTTTGGAACAGAACAGAACAGACTTTAATTGTTGAATTTATTTAGAAGATTTATATTCATCTAAGGAGATACTATCAAATTTTGAAATTACAATAAAAAGCTTTGTTTCCGCCCGGGATCGAACCGGGGGCCTTCTGCGTGTTAGGCAGATGTGATAACCGCTACACCACGGAAACTTACGTGACAAGAATTATATTTAGACATTATTCTTATATTGGAGATATATATCTATCAGTAATTTATGACAGAGATAAATAGTTTTTTAAGGAATATGATATTCTCTTATTATCTTAAACCTTATAAATGACAGCGAGAAGTAATACTAACGACACATTGAACATTGATTTTGAATTAGTTCGCACTATGCACCAGTGCGTATCGTATCGTGCGTAGTAATAATAGCATCACAGAGAACATTGATTTTGAATCGGTCGCACTATGCGACCGTGAGTGTCGCACTGATATGTCGCAGCGGCCTGCGGATGCACTCGCTCCTAAGAATTAGCGCTGTGAGACTATGATATACCACGATAAATAAATCATGATGCAATTAATTGGTTGAGCTTTATTGGGTGTTTTTTTCAAAAGCTTTTTTAAAGCAACCAGTATATGTACTCATTCAAATTAATTGTATCGTGATTAATTAATTGTGGTATAGAATAATCTCAGAAATGCTAGTGCTTAGAAGTGAGCGCCACTTCTAAGCACGAGCATTTAAAAAAGCTTTTGAAAAAAACACCCAATAAAGCTCCACCTAAGGCCCCTCAAACAAAAATTATGTTTCCTTTCGAGATTAAAGCGAGTGACATCTGCGTGTAAGGCTTAATTGACATTTGGGAAGGTCTACTTTTGAATAAATGGATTGTGCCTAGCTATGCAAAGGTGATTAGTAGATTAGTAAAAACATAAGTGCAATACTTTATTACTAGAAGAAGATTTTTTTTCCCCTGATCACCGTCAAATAGATTTAATTAGGTGCCTATAAGAACAGGCTAGACCTAGTTTAGGTACCTAAGTATCAAAATATATTTTAGTTTAAGTTACCTTTTGTTGTTGAAAGTTACTTTTTGTTGTTGTGTAAAGTTATTATTATTATTACTATAAAAAAACAAAAAAAAATTTGAAGGCTTCATTTAATATTTCCTTCACAAATTACATAAGGTTTGTTCACACATAGTGGGATTTCTATTATCTTATTTGGTTAACTACAAATACATGTTTACGACCAGGCTGAAACCGGTGCCAGCTGTGATAACCGCTACATCACGGAAACATTGCTACAAATGGTAATACAATTTTGTAAAACACATTTAGCAAAATGATTTGGGTATTGATAACGATAAAATACAAAAAAAGATTATAGAGATTAATACAAAAAATAAAAATTAACTGACAAAATATACGACGAAGAATAAATCGAATTGAATCATAGTGAATTTACTTAAGCTGTGTTGCATAGGAAAATTATATCTCGCGGCTTCAAATATAGAGGACAGAAAATATGTATTGCCGATTGTCACGCCAAGTTTACGCAACCGGATTTCACCGGCAAAACTTATTTGCGCTCACTTTGTAAAGACCATAAAGTATCAAAACTAATAGGGCGTAGTCCACATCGGGAGCGGGTGTGATTGCGGCCGGCCACAGATAAGGTAAATAGCTCATACAATTGTCGGAATAGGTTCGGAGCCACCTTTGTTAGGGAGGTATCTATGGCGATGCCGGTGGCTATTCTAACACGGTGCGAATCGCAATGCTGTGTTTGAACTAAAATTGTGTGTTGATTGCCCATTAAACAGCTGATGGTAGACACATAGCCTGATTCGAGTCAAGTAAATGCTAAACTTGAGATCGTTTAGCGTGCTATACAGTTTTCTGCGTGTATTTTATTGCTTTTCTTGTAGTAATCTAAATGAATTTATTTGAGAGCGAAACAGAATAAATTATAGTTAATTCTTGATTCTAGCGTTACTTATGTTTACCACAGCACTAAACCAATCTTGAACTGCTTTTTTCAAATAACCAAGCAGTTGTGGTTTTAGTTTCTGCTCGAGAAATATAATACTAGATTGTTAAAACTATATTTTATAAGCCAGGTGTCGTAAAAGGCGACTAAGGTACCAGAACTGACTGATGGCGGTATATCCATCCGAGACAATGCAACTCAAATGCACAAGGCGTGGTTAGACAGGAGCAACCCCGTCGCGGTAGTTGCGCTCTGCGATTGCTAGCACGCTTGCCCAGCGCGGCAATTATGGGCAAAATTCCCCCTTTCTTGGGAGGCCTTTGTCTAGCAGTGGACTTTCAATGAAAACTATATGCAAGCGTTCATGCACTCCCTTCCACACCTTAGTGGAAACAATGTATAATAAGAGAACCTTCACAGCCGTGAGTGATTACTATTGCTTGCTGTGATTTGCTGATCAAATGCTTGCTATGGTAATTCTATATATTTTAAATATATGAATGAATAAAACCATGCATTCTATGTATAATTGTTGATTGAATCTTCATCTACATTTAGTATATCTCTCTAATATATATTTAATTCCGATATATCTCTCTAAGTAAAGTTACCTTAAAATGTTTCTTCGTCCAACGGTTACAAAACGACACGTGGTCGATGCACAGAAGTGACCGTGACTCGAAATTCGTGACATAACCACACCAGGGGTCCGTAATCTCAAATAAATTGCGTACACTTAGGGCTTTATAGACCTTTTAAGGCAGAAAATTTTAGATGATGATAGGCACGCTTATAATTAAGATGGCCGGCCAGATAAGTACGTGACGTGGCGTGGGTGGTACTTCCGACTCTTGGGTGGCGTTATGGGGCCGGATTCTTGATGATCGGATAGAGATGGTGTTTGAAATACTTCCTAATTTAGATGCAGGAGCGGAGAAATGGTGGCCTAACTGTAACACTTCCTTTTGTGTCGTCTAACCTACTGTTTTAACGGTATAATGAGGTAGGTGGATGCAGTGGGTTTTAGTTGAGGTAAATTAAAAAATGGTCGTTGGAATGCAACAGATCATTAATCATTTATCGACGCCCAAATTTAATGAACTTAATTTATCAAAATTTTCTTTTAAAGTATTTTTAGAAGTATCATTTAATATATAACATTTATTTTTTTATTGTACAATGTGGCAAAAACATATTTCCGTTAAAACCGTTGACAAGTAGTTTTATTTTTAATAGTGAAAAGGGGTGGTTAAAAAAATAAAATAAATATATAGGTATTAAAATAGACATAAGAATAGAGTTGGCATAACGAGTATTTACTTGATAAAATGGTAATTTTTGCTATGCATGTGTGTCTTGTTCCTGTCACTTGTTATGACAAATAATTTGAAATAGTATTTTTGCACTTTGAACGCCTAAATAGGCGCCTAGGCATATAAATATTTGCTCTGGGTGAGAATCGAACCCTTGGCGCCCGAAATAGGATCAGTACCATCGGGCTAATAAAAATAATATTCTAGAAGTATTAATTAGATACTAAATAAACGCGTTATGGGATTTGTTTTCATCTAATGGAAGACTTAGATAAGGCATTATGACGTACAGGTCTATTACTTCTGGATACAGTTAACTTATTTAGCAATTCTTTAGTAAAATGCTAGTCATCATATGAGCGTAGGAATGAATATTCATAATTAGTTACTCTGCACCAAGAGCATTGAGCAGAAGAATTTTCATTTATTTTTTTGTGACTTCAGTTCTGAATATTCGAGATGTTTGGTGAGTAAATGTGTTTCTTTTTCCCTTTTTTTTAAGGTGTCTGCTCTCATAGTAGAACTGAATGCAAGCTGCTTGGAAACGGCGGTTTTTGTAATATAATTATGCAAATTGCTTTTATATTTTCATCATCGTTGCTTTTCTATAAACTGATATGAATAATAAAGGAACAAATATAATATTTCTTATTACCGGGCCCGATAGCGCAGATGTTAGTGATCCTATCTTGTGCGTCAAAGATCGCGGGTTCGATTCCCGCCTAAGGCAAATATTTATATGATGATATTTAATTTTTGTTCTGCGTCTGGGTGTCAAAAATACATATTTAACTATCTATCAATGATTCGGGTCGATATATAATATAAACATCTCATATTTTGGGAATTTATTTATTATTTCGCTATGGATGCAAAACACATACAACCGGTACTATTAAGCGGCGTTGAGTACCGGCGGAGTAGAATAATACTGTATCAGGTGTAAGACGCGGCTAAGGTAACGGAACCGACAGATTGTGGTATATCTATCCAAAACCAGCAACAGCGTAGGGCAGCACCATCCCCATCGCAAAGCTGTGCTCTGCGATTGCCACGTCTGCCCAACGCGCCATTTATGGGCAAATAATTTCTTTTCCATATATATATTAACCTCTGGATACAGAGCTATCTGTTCTTGGGAGGCTCGTATCTATAAGCTAGTAAAAGAGCTAGAAGAAGTTATAAAATAGTTTGTAGAAATAGAAAATTTGGAAGCTCCAAAAAAATATTGTAAAAAAGGGATTTTTTTTATAACTTAACACTTACTTAAGTCAGAGCAGCAGCATCTATCAGGCTGATTACACCTTTCACGTTAAACCTGCCCTCCCATATTATTTATAGCATTGAGTATGTTCAAATATATTTATAAGTTACAATAACACAATAAAGACGCGCCATCTATCTCAATAAAATCCCTTATATACCTATAACCGTTATATCATATCATCTTTACGGATGGCATAAATAAACCATAATATGTTAACTAAAACTTGGGTTGAACATTAAACCCAGTCTATAGAAGTACTATCGGAGGCTTACCGCTCGGGGACTGTACGGTAGCGTCGTGTGTGGCATCCCATATTTTAAATAATATACGAGCCAGGACGATGCCCATATCTCAACGGGAAGTATTTTGCATGAGCCAACACCTATCTTTTGGAATAATCTTGAAACGAGAGCAGTGTACTTTTAAACGCCTTAAGTCATATTCATAATACATTCTAATGTGTACCATATCACAAGCGAGTTTGGGGTGGTTCTCCTTTGGATTTGTAAAGGGTAACGTCATCCTCCACTTTGCAGACATGTCGATTATCGTAAATTCGTAATTGTAGATGCTGGTCGAAGAAGAACTTCATTGGAAGAGTCTAATGGCTTACATTAGGGTAAGTATTAAGTTGTAAAATGGAAATTACTGTGTAATTGTAACCATAAAATCCACGGCTTCATGGAGAAATAAGTTTATCAAGTAGGCAATTTACGCCATTTGTAACATGATATTTTTATACACTGATGCTGAAAAAATTAAACGATCGCTTAATGTTATTATATTTTCATATTTCATATTTTGTATCAAATTGTCATCATGGTTAAATTGTGAATTCTGAGAATAAACTTAAAATAAAAATAAAACCCAGTCTCAATTTAAGTTACCAACAAAACATCTTAGGACTTTTTATTTAAGTTAATGATTAAAAAGTATTAAAGTATATGTCAATAATAACTCTCCGACACAAGATGACTATCTTGTTCTATCGTGTTTGTATAGTATAACAATTTATTGGATTATGTATCCAAACATATGAATTACTTCTGCGACGCTACTATGTTGATATCTGTTATTCCAATTAAGTTACATTTATCGGAGTATAGAAAAAGATATGGCGAGAGGCTGGTCTAAGGTAAAAAGGTGTTTATAAGTTAATAGTTAATAGTTTAGAAGTTGTCCTGTCCTGTAATTATAAAAATATATAATAAATTGAGATGTGCAGAGTAAGCAAAAATTTATTGAAATCGGTTCAGTATTTTGAAAGTTTATCCCAGATTAACTTCGTGGCACGAAAAATTTACATATAAATATATCGTTCTATATTACAAAGAATTTATTATTGTTAGGTTTTCTTAGAGAAGACATAAGTTATACATATATTACACGACTAAAGTAGCTTCTAGTAAAAGCGATATGTCATTAGTATCTCTTATACAATTTTTTAAAAGTAAACTGTCACGGTATAATTTTATTTTAAGAAATATTTTTATCTGAATAGCCAACACATGTTTCCAAATTATTAATTTGCATTCAAACAATTATTTCTCAATTCGATTTCAAATGTCGCATGTGCTTTTGTATATTTACTTGTATATTTTATTAAATATAAAATATGCAAAGAACAATAAAATATCTGCCTTAGCCCGCCAAGTGCGCCCTCCAGCGGAATATGCAAACAATAATTTGGTGCGCTTCAGTGGAGTGATAGATACTGCCACGGATCCCCAAGGAATGAATACTTCTTGAAAGATCACGACTGAAGACAAGATATTAACTTAGGAACTATCATGTCTATCAGAGACATCTGCTAAACTATATTTGAGTATGATAACCATAACTATACACAATATAGGAATGGAAGAGAAATAAAAGTAATGTTCGATTGTCTTCATGATTAATTTCTCTATGAAACAAAAAATGAAAGGATTTTGTCAAAGAGAGTAACTCGCGTAGCTATAGATTTAAATGTCTCTGACCATCGCAGACACGCCCTGTTACATTGAGCTAAGCCTTTTCGGGTCCACATTCTATCGATTACAGTATCTCAGTAGCCTCATACGACACCTGATAAAGGAGCTAGCATAATTCAGTAAAAAAATTTCTGGCCTTTTCAATGACAAATATAATACATCCGTTAAAAATAATTTAAATTATACTAACTAGAATATAGGAAGTAGAAATGCGACCTATTGATTTACCCAATGGCGTATTCGCAAGTAAACTTTTATTTAAATTAATATATAAAGTTGGAAATATTATGGAGTTTAGCTATTTTGCTAATAACAATTCAAATTAAACAAATTACTATTGTACATTAAGTGAATTAGGCTCAATTTAGCATTATGTCCAGTCCAATATCCTGCTGTTATGGTACTCTGTTACATTGCTTGTCTCATTCATAGACTAAGAAAACTAGTAAATGAGAATTATCACGAAGTGACGACCGAGGCAAGCTTAGAAGATAAATTGTAAGTGACATGTACATTTGATGGGATCGATGGTGCAGATGGTATTGATCCTATCTAGTGCGCCAAAGGTTGTAGGTTTGATCCCCACCCATGATAAATACATAATTTACATGTGGTAGACCTTATACAAAGGTCGTCTGCATTGGTACCCCGCCTCACCTATTTCTACCGCCAAATAAGTGTTCGCATTGTTGTGTTCCGGTCTGAAGGGTGAGAGAGGCAGTGAATTTACTGGTAATGAGACGTAATATCTCCGAGTCATAAGGTTGCTAACGCGCTAGTTATATCTTGATATTAGCGTCACTAGGCTGCAGTGACACTATCATGTGAACAGTACGCTTGTTTATCGACGTAGCTATATATATTTGTACCTTTGTATAACAAATATCCCTGGGGTACCAGCAGAATAAAAAAGTACCTCCCTACCATGTCGTAAGAGGCGCCTGAGGTACCGGATCGGAACGATGGCGGTATATTCACCGGTAACAGTGTAGCTCAAATGCAATAGGGTGAAGATGGACAGCATCATTCCCATCGCATAGATAGGCTTTGCGATTGCCACCACGCTTGCCCAGCGCTGCAATTGTGGGCAAATTTCCACACATAGGCCTCCCCAAGAAAGAGGTTCTTGGGGAGGCCTATGTGTTTTATGGCTGCAATGATGATGATTATAATAACAGAGTAGCAATGAGTTTTGAAACTAAATTATTTACTGTTACATGTTTACTATATTTTATTTTATACACCCATGTGATATCATCGTCATCATATCAAATATAAAACGTCCATTGCTGGAAATAAAATGTGATATATCAGATTTAAATACAATAGTCTGTGTAGATATCCGAATGGATTCTATTGCATCAGTAAAATATATTGCTGATTGTAACTCAACTTGTAATTCTAAACTGCCATTACATATGCAAAACCGATCCCTTAATATGTGACATCTTAATACTAATTTATAACTTCATGCTGTTTGTTCAATGTGTTTGACGAATATTTCAACATCGAGATTTGTTGAAACTACCTAAAATGCCCTTAAAACAATAGATATATATTACCGCGGGGTACCTGACCAGGCTACGCCTAGTATGGTAAATTCCAACTATTTTATTATGAAGGAATATACGGCTATAACTTTATTTTCTATTTTTGGACTTGTACATCGTGAATCAAGAATAGAAAAGTAATTCATTTCCTAAAATAATACCTACCTTTGGCGACCCTGCGGCTTCGAACGAAAGCTTCCAGGCAACCTTTGGATATACAACTCCTACACGCAAGGTCTGGGAAAATCTTCCTTTTTCGCACTCAGTGAAGTTTGACCTTCATTAAAATAAATTGGATGCCTTTACATTTTTATTTAAAGAAAACAAGTAAATAGAAGTTAAAATCTAAATAAAATAACAGTAATCATTATTACATTGTATTACGCGGTCTGATAATGATACACCAGAGCAAATATCACAATATGCCAATAAAACTGCAAATCTATTTAATTTAAGTCTTTGTTACAAAGGTTTTTCATGGGTTGCCACAAATTATGGTGAAATAAATTTTAATATTAGTTTTGTGGAGGATAGATAACCCAGTAATTTTCGGTATTGCAGGTTGTAGAGTATCATTGGGGAATAGCACGGTCCAAAAAATTGGTATTCATTAATTAACACAGCACTATTCTGCCCAAATATCATCTTTGTGGTGTAAATGAATATTAATGTGTGTCTTTTATAAGCCAAAATATTTTTTCTTTTTATTCTTACTTATTTAATTGATTAACAAGTAATTTTCGTACAGTTTTCGTTTAAAGGATAAAACGATGTATACGGTTCTAAAAGATCTCCGATACAATCGAATTTTGATGACAATGTGTATTGCTCTGTACCTAAAAAGAAAAAATAAAACATATGTGTTAAATATATAGCGGAGTTATTTTCGTGCAAAAAATTCGCTCCGGGTCTTAGCGGATGGCGAGGTTCATAGTTCAAGAGACATCGTTTGTCCAATAAAAAAATTGTAATTTTTATTCGCCAAAAGAAATTTATTTTCTATTCATATAAGGTATAATGGATATCGAGTAATTCTTGTGCTCTCTTGACAGAGAATTATCGATCGTTGACGGACGGTGCGGTCCATAGCTGTCTTTTTACTGTTATATTTGTGGCCCTTTACAACATTATTTCAACGACAATGTTTGTGCCCGTTTTTCATTAACAAATTTACTATTAATTTATACTCGTATAAACTTTGCACATTTGTGTTACTAGATAACCGAGTGATTCTCGTGCAAGTGTGACAAGGTGTGGCGGATCGGTGGTGGATGGCGCGATCCATCGCTTCATTAGGCACGGGTCGGCAACACCTAGTACTAACGTCGCGATGGGACACCACGATTGTAGGTTTACACTCGCAGGCCATATCAGGAATTCGCTTTGGTACTCAGCTTCATTGTGTGAGTTTTATTATTGCAGCAGTTATGCATTAACATAAGACATATCAAATGGATGAAAGACCAAATGGATATTAAATAATTTATTGAAAAAAAATTAGTCACAGAACTTTAACTTGAACGTTAATTTCCAAAAGATAATATAGAAATATATACGACGATGTAGCATATTAAATAATATAATGTAACACAGAGTACCAGTGTGTTTGATACTCTTTCACGACTAGATCAAGGAGGAAAGGGTGGACAGTCCGACTCGCCAACGCACCCGACTCCTTAAACAAAAGAAGCCACGCAAACCCAACACACATCAAGCAGCGAATTCCACCCTTTTGTTGAAAAGGCGGTGGAATTGCACCTGGACAAGTTGAACGGCGCAGAATCCGATATTTATCTACGTCAGGAGCGCGCAGCGAGCCGCCACGTTTGAAGCCCAGAACTTTCCATGACTATTTTTTGTCCAAGTACCCTCGGATAAAAATAGTTATGGACACCGAAGAAGTGAGCAAGACAACATGTCAGCCGTCCTCGTCGGAGGACTCGCGGCCGGCGCGGGCTGCGGACAGTCCGGCAATAATTGATCTGCCTCATGGCGGGGCTGATTCTTATTGCCAAGGCGACCCCTCGCCGGC
Source organism: Heortia vitessoides (assembly GCA_020976665.1). NCBI lineage: Eukaryota > Metazoa > Arthropoda > Insecta > Lepidoptera > Crambidae > Heortia > Heortia vitessoides. The sequence continues at coordinate 9,906,326 of JACJUM010005601.1, read as the reverse complement.
GCCTTCCACGCCCCCTTCGCCGTGTCTGACGGACTCAAATCCGCCAAGTGGGTTCAAGACGCCACATAGCAAGAAAGCCCCCACCATCTCTCTTAAGGGACCACTATCACCAGTAAGCGCCTGGTACCGGGACATGATCCTGGTCCAGCGGATGCAGACTTCCCGCTCCCTGTCAGACGGGCTGCTCCGATGGATGGCCACCTACTGCCGCCTGCGAGAATACGAACTGGGCATCTCAAATGAGAACCTGGAGATCGACGAGACCCTGTTCGAGATCGCCGCCAACATCCCGCTCTACGTCCCCCCCTACGCGGGGTGAAGCGCCCCTTGACCGGCGACCCCGAAGAGGACAGGCCCAAGAAAATGGTGCAAGTGACGTCACCCTCTGAAGTGGCGCGCCGCTCCCGAAGCGCCAACGGCAGAGTGGAGACGGAACGCCCACCCATGCCACCACTGTCACCGACACCCAAGAAGCCTACCAAGACCAAGGACATGGAGAAGCTACGTCTCCCCCCCCCCTGCTCCGTGCCCAACCCCGGAAGCCCCTTCCTTCCCCCAGCTGCTCGCGGCGGCCGAGTTCCTGAGGGAGTTTGGAGTCAAGCCCCAATCGAAACCCCAACGCGACCCTCGGAAGCGAAGAGAGGGTCTCACCACACCAGAGGAGAAGGAGGACAGCGACATCTAAGTGCTAGCCCTGGACAAGCTGCGTGCGGCGGTGTACCCGCATTTTGAAGATGTGGCGGGGTACATCGCAACCCGCCCCCCTTTCAAGCCTCAAGCATCTACATCCGCCCCCTCCCGTGCAGCGATCATACCGCGCGCACCCGCTCCCATACCGGTGCCCAGACCAGCAGCGCCCCGACCAACATCAGCAGCCGCCCCTAGGAACATCGCCGCCCGCTCATATGCAACAGCGGCATCCGCGATGCTCCAAACAAAAACCTCCACCACGACCACGACTGACAGGAGGGCCGCAACTAGCGCGGCTACGCGAAAGGTCCAACTAATTAGCGACGTGGTGGTGAAGAAGCCGACCAGACCGACCCAACCTCAACCCAATGCCGTCGGAGCGAAAGCTAAGGCGGTCGCCTATGTTGCCGCAAGCACCAGCGCCAGTACCGACTCCCAACCCAAGACCGACGCCGGAACCAAACGGTGCCCGGTCTTCCAGCAGAAATCCAAAATAAAAAGGGCCAGCACAACAGCATTGGCCGGACGGCCTTTGGTACGCACTAACAGCGTATCAGCACAACCAACAACACCGCACCTAATGGCTGAGTCCAACGACGGGGTGAAAATCCCCCGTCGAAAACGCAAGGGCACGAGAACGAGGGGAGCCCCTGCGAATCAAGATTCCACTCAAGAGACAGTCGCCGCCCCAACGCCGCAACAGGAGCCGAAGCCGAAGCCAATGCCGCGCTCAATCCAGAGCCGGCTCTTGGACACTGAGCGAGCCATTTGCGTCCTACAGGACGTACTCGGGGCCATTAGGTCCGGTGAGAACGCTGTACCAATTATCCTCGACGGTGTAGTACAGTTGCTGCAAACCAATGGCGCAATATAAACCACGTAACGCGCAAAAGAAGCCGATGTAAACAAAACAAAACAAAACAAAACAATAAACCACCTATGCAGACAACTAAAGAAGCTAATGTAAACAAAACAATTCATCAATACAAAAATGTAAATGTATTACACATCTCGCATTTCAAGATACCTAAACAAACATTCGCAAGAAATGTTAGGAAAAAAGCGGGTGGAAGCGAAATGTTTCCCGCCGCCCAAAACTCAAGACACCTACCAAACCCAAAATAAACATTCGTAAGAAATGTTAAGAAAAAGCGGGTGGAAGCGAAAAATGCTTTTCACCGCAACCCTATGACCCACCGATATTAATCGGCGGCGTTTGATACTGCGACAAGGGCGCCGAGCGCCGAAGTCGCCTCCGCGCAGCCTACAGCTGCGCGTCGACGACCAGAAGAGGAAGGAAGGACCCGAAAGGAGGATTAAGTTCCCAAATGGACCAAACATGTTTCCAAATAGATCAAGGTTTTGGCACTGAGACTGAGATATTTAATTTTTGACTAATTTACACAATAAGTAGCTTTAATGTCTTTTTATTTAATTTAGGACTTCTACCGTCCAAACAGACGCTTTCCATGGTAATCAGCTACATCGATCACGTCTTACAATCCCATTAAAACTTCCACGTAAATCGAGATCTTGGTTAATGGCCTAGTTTTTAAATCAATATAGCCGACTAACAAAGCAACCTTATGACTTTTGCACCCAATACGGAAACTGACAATGATGGCGATTAATCGATATACTAAAAATACTTTTCAAAAGTGAACTTTATTTAATACGTTTAAGGACACGCTTTAATACTACCCGCGTCAACGCAGAAAATGGTCACCACATATTTTACATTTATGAATGCTGAATTTATATATTTTTTGAGATTTTTCGCATTGGTAATTAATACTCACCGCCTGAAACCTCTGGACCAGATTATTTTTTTCTAGTAAATAGTATCTTTTCATAAATTTTTTATCTGATATTAACTAGAATTTAAATTACTTTAAACTTGTAAAAGTATGACATTCAAATTTTTATAGGTAATAAATAGAACTTGATGAGTTGTGTTTAAGTTAGTAAGAACCTACAACATTGAACCGATGGTGTTGAACGGAGATACTAAGTCTCGTTAACACAACGATAGCGCAGTTCCACAGAAAGGGAAAGATGCATGTTAATGTCCTGCTTAAGACAAGTTATATTTTTTGATAAATATTTAGAATATAGAAGTATTAGAGGTGCCTAAAAAAGTGCAAATATTTTAAGGATACGAGTATTTTTATGTGCTAAGGAAATCATTTTACGAAATTCTCATAAAATATTTTATATTGATGACGTTATCTAAAATCACGCGCTACTTATAATGTACTAGTTGCGACTGGCGTCATTACCATTCTTGCAAAAACAATAGATAATAAAACTATCCTAAGTTACTCCTTCTGCCTTAAGGTATGCGCCAGTGAAAGCTGATTTGGAGTTTACCTCAAAAAGGATAGACAGAGACATAAAAAAGTTTAAAACACCATTTCTTGATACCGTAATAACTTTACTGTATCTATTTTAAAAAGCTTTAACTTTGATATTATATACAGGCACTTAAATTTTATTTATGTAACTATATACTACGTAAACATAAGCTACCTGTCCTTTGGCACCTTATACTAAGTGCTTATCTCTGTATTAACTATTTATGGGCTGGTAATGGGTAATAAAAGTTTATAATTAAACAGCATCATAACAAAATACACCTTAATACCGAGAAGCTAATATGATCATTTAATTCTCCATATCAATTAACTATGAGAATTTTGTCGGAAGCTTGCAGGAATATTATAAATATATAATGAATACTGATTTCACCACACCTAAGGCAATGCAGTAAAAATAGTTAACATACGCTCGAGACGCGCAGAATTCAAACTAATATATTAAACTAATAGCTTATTAAAATGAGTTAGATATTGTCAGGAACACAGACAAAGTGAAAACTTGTTAATAATGATAATAAATTCATATGAGAATTTAAACATTCACCTGACTCCGAAATAAGTCGCTAAAAACATTTGTGTTACTGATATCGACAAGAGAGGAATCACAAACATTATAAAATGTTAAATATGTTAACACGCAGAGAAAGAAACATATATTTTAATCATATAAATGATTTTTACTGGATGGGGACGAACCCTTAACACACAGGATTGGGTAACTAACATCTGCGCAATCAGGGCACTCAATGTTGTTGTCTGTGATATCTGAATATATAATCTGGCTTGAATGAATGGCGCTAAAAAGTCCACACATTACACTAAATTTGTAATACATTATAAAAAAAAATAATACGTTTTGTTTCCCCATTCTATCACCTTTATTTCAACTTTAAGTTGTTTCACAATGCTAAAAGAAATATGCCAAAATATTGCCCTACTTCGAAATTCTTTCATCATTCCATCACTATTTTTTAATTCTATTAAAAAATATTTCACTTTTAGAAGGCTTTATCTATACTCGTACTGAGTTAGGCTATTTTATATTTTCAAAAAAAATAGTTTTTTTTTATTAGCCTAGGTAAACAAACAAGCAAACTGTCCCCGTAACTGCAGTCTGTAAACGCTAGTAATATCTTAAGGATATCACTTCAAACATTGCCAACGTTGTGACTTATATATTTTATACATTACCCAGTATATTCACTGCCTCTCTCACCCCTCAGAACGGAACACAGCAATGCGAACACTGCTATTTGGCGGTACAAATAGGCGAGAGTAAGATACCATTGCAGACGACCTTTTGTATGAGGTTTGTGATTCCTACCGTACAAATCTTGATGAAATGTTTCCATTTTATAATCATGTCGGCAAGATTTGTATTTGTCTGCGTCTGTCTAATCTTTCACTAAAAAAAAATTACATTATAATCAAATAACATAAGCTCTATTTTATCACCATTTTCTTATCAAAAGGAACCACGCGGGTGAAACCTCAGAGCGCTGTTAGAAATTAATAAAATAGTAAATTTATAGATAATCAGTTCCGGGCATTGTCAATAAGTTCAGTTAACATTTAAATTTCGTTAACTATTGTTTTCCTATTCATTATATATTAGTTAAGATTATTTTTACTTCATTGCAATAAAATACACATTATCATCATCATCATATTTAGCCATTTTTGGTCCTCTGTAGGACATAGGCCTTCCCAAGAAAGGGGAAATTTGCCCATAATTGCTGCACTGGGCAAGCGTGTTGGCCCATCCCCACCAGTGCATTTGAGCTGCACTTTTCGGATGGATAACTGCCATTTGTCAAACAAGTATTCAGTCAGCGTGATAGTAAACGTCACTGCAGGCTGATGCTGTAATATCTAAAGGATATTACGAGCGCATTTACAAAACTGTGCTTTGAAGATATTATATCACATAGCCTAGTAATTTCACTGCCTCTTTCACCCTTTAAACCGAAACAAAGGTATACAAACACTGTTATTCGGCAATAGAAATAGATGAACGAGGTACTAATGCAGACCGCCTTTGTATGAGGTCTACCTCATGTTTTTAACATTTATCTATACCATATAGGCCAAATACAATAACAGTATTAATATAATTAATCATAACATTAAAACACTTAACTACACACTGATTTACACACTGAACTACATACTCAACTATACATACAACTAAACACCCAACTATATACTCAACTACACACTCAACTATACATATAACAAAACACACAACTAAACACTTAACTACACTATAACACACTCATGAACACACTCAGCTACTCACTAAGCTACATACTTAACTACACTCTCAACAACATGATCAACAACACACTTGAATTGTATTCAGTATTTCTAAAATTTTTACACGATAGTTTATTTATATACTTGTATTATAGAGGGATATTTGGCCATTATAAGTGTACTGGGTTTACATGATGAACGGGCTCGATGTCGCGATTCCTCTGTTGTCTGATGTATGTATAACATATGTTATCACGGAGTAAGGTCAATGTATAAGATGTTGTGTGAATTTATTCTTTTATTAATCGCAGAGTGTAGCTTCCTATGGAGAATCAATGCTCTGTTGTATTGTCGCCACCTGTCAGTTCTGCTACCTTAAACGCCTTTTACGATACCAGGTACAAGGAGAGCTATATGCTATTCTACTCTGCCAGTTCCCTGCGGCCTTACAACTCGTCATTACAAGAGCCAAACGTTAGTAACTTAAAAAGCCAAAGAATTGGAGCCTCGAATGATGATATATTCAATTAAGTAAGCAACACACTGAAACTAAGCACACTATATCAACTCTATTTAGAATGATATTATGTCTAATGGACAGAGACTTCTTCTTCTTAACCATTTGGATGGGTTTTGGCCATATAAGCTCGCTACGCTGGGCAGGCGTGAAAGCAAATGCAGAATATATCTACGGGTGTGCTCCTATCCATCCCTACCCTTATATTTAGCTACATCGCGTGCCTTCTCCACTGATCAGTCGGTAACTCATCACATACATTTTATTCTGATATACCATTGCTATATGTACATGGCCTTGAAGGTTCACAACAGCGTAAAGCGCTTCCTACCATCATGTTACGCTTGAAAACGATCTATTAGCGGCCTATACCTGGCTATCTGGAGATATCTAATGGCGGGAAGTGATACAGATTAAGCGGCTCGAGCGGACGTCATCGCTTGCGCAGCGTCAGTGAAAGTGCTGGTTCTGCTATATACTTGATTGCCTTGTGATTGTGTCTCATTCTGTTAATTGAGGACTGGCTTTTATTGGTATTAGTATGGAAATTGTTTTCTCCAGTGTAAAAGTTTTAGAAAATATTTTTTATTGGTGTGGTGCTGATTTAATTTAAAATTAGTTGTGAGCTCATATCCGCTTTAACCTTTTTACAGATTTACAGTGAAGATCATGTTATTGTCTCTATATTATTGCACCTTTGAAAAATATAGTAATCCTTTGGGCACAGTGGCAGAATGTGAAGCTTAGGTATGGTCCTAACAATAGAAATTGAGTCTAGAGCTAGCCTAATAATACATTAATCAATTATTTTATCGTAATTTTATAATTTTCTATTTAAATAGCTACTAGACTCCGAATATTTTGCTTGGGATTAGCTTATATTATTACAAGTACATACACTTATATTTTAATAAATGCATTTATATAATTTTTGTATAGTTATCTGGTAAATATGCTTGCTACCTATGAGAACTTCAGATTATTTTTTTATTTACTCATTTTAATTCACTATAGATTCTGAAGAGAATGGTCTCGCAACCCTTGATCCGTCAATAAAAGAATGTGCTAAGAACAACGTTTTATTTCTGAATTCTGCATTAAATCTGGATTAAACCTTCTGAAAACATCATGAAAAGAAAAATTTAGACTAAACAGTAAAAAAATTGTTCAGTTTAATAACGTGTATGAATTGTTTCTTTTTGAAAAAAGAGCCGCATTTATAAAACAACTGAAAAACAAAGAGTATAATAAATTTAAATTTTATTGAAGCCCTACTTGTTCGTTTGTCGAAACCCAATCTAAGGTCAATTGGTGTACACAGAAATTTGTACGTAAAAATTAAATACCAACGGCACTAAAAAAATTGAATCTTTCTGTTTGATCCAGCTAATCTCTTAAAGTTCCACTGGCAAACAGCCCATATAGCTTAGGCTACTTTTGTTATTCATCAATCCTTCGGGAATGGGGAGTACGCGGGTGGAACATCGGCGCGCTGCCAGTTTATTAATATAATGTGTATCTTCCTGGTGTAATCAGAGATATGCGTATTTGTGAAAGCCTAGCTGATCGTTTGTACGTGAACGTGGAAACAGCGAACCACAACCATCAATGTTTATTTGAAGCTAATGTCAAGCGTGTCCGCGGGGCTCATGGTCGGAGCCATCTACAGTGACCTCAAGGGTGAAGTGCGTTGTTAGTAAGACAAATTTTCAAGGAACCTCTCTATAGAATTTTCTACGATCGTTTGCCGCGGAATCTTTTTTGGTTATGATATGAATTATCTTACTTCTATGCATACTGCACTTTATTAACATAGTGTACGTTTAGAGGTAAAGCAATTAGCTCTAAGTAATCCGGTTGTTTATAAATAAAAATTAGAACAGTATTATATTTACCGAGTTAAGCTATTGTATTATTCTAAACGTTATAACCATCATCATGATATCAGCCACGTGCTGTCTACTGCTGGACATAGGCCTTCCCAAGTAATCTCCAATAGGACCGGTTGTATGCGGCCTGTGTCTAGCGCGATCCTGCGGTTTTATTCATCTGTCCATTTTGCGGATGGACGCCCTACGCTGCGCTTGCCGTTATGTTATAATAACCAATTTAAAATCGAAGCAAACTCTGTTTCATTGAAATTTATTGTATGCAGCTAAGTGAAGAGCTTTTTCTCTCACACATTGACCAGACTCCGAGATAAGCTACTTAATATCAAAACACTTGTGTTGAACAACAGCGGAATTACAAATAAGAATGTTTGTTTGTTTTGTTTTATTCTTATTATCAGCCGCAAAAGTCCATTGTTGCATAAGTCAAGAAAGTGGAATTATGCCATAAAATGGCTGCACCGGCAATCGCAGAGCGTAACTTTGCGACGGGAATGCTGCTGCCTATCCCCATCCTGTTTTATTTGAACTACGCTCTTTCGGATGGGTATACCGCCATCTATCGGTACCGGCACCTCAGTCGTCTCTTACAACACCCGGTACAGAGGGAAGACTATTATAATTCGCTGGTACCTAACGGCAAGGTCAAAGTGGCCATGACTTAATTGGTGCCGCAATTTCGTTGAAATGTTGTCGGTAGAGAGCTAAGATATACCATGAGTATAAATTTAGAAATTTGGTATGACTTAAATTCCCAAATGATACACAATATAAATTAAATCCACGCAAACAAGGTCGGAGACGGAAACTATCCCATATATTTTTTAAATACCTACTAACAAATTTCTATAAGGATTTTAATTTAATTTTGGTTGTAATTTAATCTAAATCTTAGCGCAAACAATTTTGATAGTGCAATTTTAATAATTTCAAAATTATACCTAAAATATATATATATAAAGTTAAATCAAATTGTGCACACTGTAGACTGAGCCAAGGATCGGGTGCGAACGATGATGAAGTTTGTGGGCCATACGGAAAACCAAGAAATGCCTGAAGCAAGAAGATATTATGCGAGTGCCTTTAATATCGTTGCATCTCACTCGCTCCATCCAAATATCGGACATCTTAACGATTCCGACCAGTGGTGAGATCCGAAGATTTTGCTGTTGCTAGGAAAAGGTAGAACATGCACTTAAATTCTATTGTTATAGTTTTGGAGTTGTCTTGAAATACAATTGGTACTTTAGGTAGAATGACTCAGGACAAATGGGCAGTTGTTTCAACGCTAAAGTATAATGTATTAGGATACATTATACTTTAGCGTATCGACACTGTAAGATACAGATTTTGAACCCATTTGAATATATATATATATTACCAAGGTTTGTTAAAGTTAAAATACATATCTAATTAATACTTAATGTTAAAAATAGGTAAAAGAAAAAAGAAAATATCCACATAACTCAGAAGATTTGAAAGTTGAGGTGGCAGTGGGCATATCACTTACGTTCACATGTAAGGTTCCAGAATAGAAAATTGAAAAAAAATGACCACCCACAAGATGGATAGACAGTTTGGCTAAAACCGCAGGATCACGCCGGATGCAGGCCGCATGCAGCCTGTCTTATCCTTGCTACATATAATATTATAAATGTGAAAGTAACTCTGTCTATCTGTCTGTTACGTTTTCCCGCTTAAACCTCTTTTGATAACCTCTTCTGAAACTAAACGATTTTGATGAAATTTCACACAGACATTCTTTAGACCCTCAGAAAGGACATAGCCTATTTTTGAATTAGAAATAAGGGTTGTAAGGGGGATGAAAAGTGGGATGGATAGTTGTATGGAAGTATCGCTATTTTTAGAGCTAGAAACTTCAAACTTATTTTTCAGGCCATTCATTTGATAACGATAAAGTAAACATGACATTTAAAGTTTATATAAGTTAAGGTAAAGTGGCATGGTACCCAAAAAAATTATTCCGCGCGGATGAAGTTGTGGGCACAGCTAGAAATAAGTACATAAGGACTATTTTTAGCACTGGACGTCCTACAGCTGATATGATGATGATGATGATGATGATAGTGATGAATGATGCATGGTACTTGGGGTTGTAATAGATAATAGGCGGTCCCGGCGTACTTACATAAATCTTATTCATGTTTTTATAAGTAATACTTTGCTTTATTATGGCCCTTAATATTTTTTATCTGATTATCTTTAGAACCAATTCATTTCAACACCTCATTTACCGACACATATTTACACATAAAAACAAATTTCACAGGCATAAGTGTATCCACAAACTCCGCGATACAACTGGAGTAAAGCCGTTTGCAAACTCTAGTTAACTAATAAAGCGACCCTTATATGGAACCAATTCGATTTATCGCTGTATTACATAATGGATTCAGACAATTTTAATATTATTACATGATTGCTACGTATTTGAGAAAAAGAGTCAGAAACTCAAGGTACAAAAAGTTGAGAAAGGTTTTATAATAGTACACACTTTGGAACTATTTACATAGAAACTCAAACGTTTTTAATTAACGTTTTTTGCAAATAGTTGATGTTTTAAGAGATAACTTAGGTTACGTTTATCGTTTACTAGCAGCCCCCGCGGTTTCAGCCCCGTTAAGTTGTAGAACAAACTTAGTAACAATTATATATGGACTTTCAAGATAAGAGCTCCGGCTCAGGCTACAGAAAACTGATATTTTTCTGATATTATAGTTTAGGCCTGGCATTGATACATCGGTCAGGTAATTTCACTTTTTAAATATACAGATATAACATTTTATTAAAATAACTTTCAGACTTTGAAAATCGTATAACTTTTAGACTAATTTTAGACCCCACTTTTACAACCTAAAAAGAATATTTTACTCGTGATTCACTACTTTCAATGGAAAAACTTTGATAATTTCTATGAATAACATAAAAAATAAAACCGTTTAAAAATATTGCTTTTCTTACTTTGACTTTGTATCCACGTTTTATCTTTCAATTTTTTTTCTTAGTACTTAGTAACGTAGGGGTAGTTACAAAAGGTCAGTCAGTCAATTAGTCAGTCATCTTCTCCTTTTATATATATAGATTATTATCACAAGTACGAGAACTACGCTAGTAAAACCGCGGGGCGTTGCTAGAACAATATAAAATTGTAGACATATCACTTCAGTCACTCTTAAAAGCATATTGCTTTAAGGCAACAAGATGTCGGAAATGAATATAAAATATTTTTATAGACAGTAAAAATATTTTTATTATGCGAAGCGACCGTGTAAATTATAGAAAATATAATACATGCTAATTTATTTAAACGTCTTTATGTACTAGAAAATACAACAGCGTTTCCATAACAGCACTCTTGATTGCTATATTAAATCTGATAGCTATTAATTGTCTTTCACAATTTTTATTATGGAAATTACCATCTCCTTACGGCGACTGATAATTAGAAGTCTGAAAGTTATATAAACCGCACTCTAGAGTCGTAACTTTTAGTTTTATTGGAAATAAAATAAATAAACACAGCAACGATACACCAGTTGTTTGGTTTTGAATTGAGGTTTGTTAAACCTAGTAATTACAAATGTTAATTGACTTCGAAGCCTAGAGTGGCTAATAACAACAGCCTATGCTCTATATATATATAGAGCATAGTCGGTCAGCTTCACCTTATATATATAAGGTGAAGCTGACCGACTGACTGACCGTCTAACTGACAAACTATCTGACTGACTGACTAACAGGCTGAGTGACTTACATATTAAGGCAGGGCCTAAACTGTATACTTTTATTATAACGTCAAAGAGTAATGAGAAAAGATTTTTAAAAATTCACCCCGTACAAAGTTCAGAACAAAGTTTTTTAATTAAAGTCATAAAACACGTGTAAAGTCATCCCTTAAGGGTGTTAAAGTTAGTATAAAGTTCTACAACTTTGTATTCGGGTGAAACCGCGATATGCTGTTAGTCTATTATAATAATAACAATTGCCTTCCCTTCAGATATTTCCTAATACAACATTTACTAAACACATAAAATTTCAAACAAAAAATAAAAATAAAATATTACTGCAGTATTTGTAACTTACTTATTTTCTTTCTAGTTAGCCAATCGGCAAAGGCCTCCTCCAACCTTTTCCATTCTAATCTTTTCTGAGTCACTCTTTTTCATGTCACTCCTGCCACTTCTCTTATATCGTCATCCCACCTTTATCAGTGGTCTATCTCTTTTCCTTTCGCTTCTCTAAGATAACATGTTTTCACTTTTGTCATGATTTTTTATCAGGTGTCTCGCCCATTTCCATTTAAGTCTTCTGATTTTCTGTGTTGTGTTAAATTTTCCTTTTGTTTCTAGTTCGACTTTTTAACTTGTCAAATCCCTTGCCATTTAACATACTCCTTTCCATTGCATGTTGGCAAGTTGCGTGATTTTTTTTCATTTCTTGAGTAAAAATCCATGTTTGGCATATTTACATAAGGATGTGAGGTGTTATTGTCTTTCATTGCCTCTTTCAAGACCACAAAAAAAATTCATCCGTTTGCATTTTTCCCTCCACTTCTCTTTTTATTGATTCTTTTTGCTTTATGAGTTGCCCTAAATTCTTCAGTATATTCAATTTATGTATTTTTTGTACATATATTGTCTTTGTAGTTTTTTCTGGGTTCAGTTTTAACCCTACTTTCTCACTTTCTTTCGCTTTATCTCCTATCACTCCTATGACTTCAGATAATTTGGCGAAAAGCACTATATCATCATCGAATTTTTAATGCGTCAACAGTACACCGATGTGAATCCTGAGATATTCCAAATAGAGTCGTCTGAAAATTGATTCAAGCTTTGAAAAGAATAGTTTTGGAGATAGAAGGTCTCCTTGTCTAACAACTTTTGCCACTTTGAATGGATTAATCATCTTTTCTAGTTGAATTTTAGCTGTACTTTTTGTACAGTCAGTACCTTGTTCCACTAATGATTTCCATAATATACGGTGATGTAATATACAGTCAAATGTTTTGTTGTAGTCAATAAATGCAATAAAGTATGTAAGCTGGTATTCGTTGTATTTCTCTATAACTTGACGTACTACATGAATGTGGTTAAGTACCGAGTTTTGATAAATTTCAGCCAGTTCGATTGGTTGATGAATGTCTAATGTTTTTTTCGTTTCAAAATTATTTTTTAATTGATTTCGGGTTTATCTCCTTTCTTATAGAGTAGGATGATGTTAGATGTTAATGGTTTTTTGAGTAGTAATAATGTTATTGAACATGTCAACCTCGTTATTTATACCATCTAAACCAGGTGTTTTGTTTAAGTATCTATAGCTTTCTCAACTTAAGATGGATTTTTTTTTAAAATGTCTGTGGTATTTGTCAAATCGATTTTTGTTACTATCGTACAATTTTTTGTAATTTAATATATATAACTAATATATAATAACTGTGTCTATTATATCTAACTAATTATGATTTCATTTTCCTCTATCATTTTTATTTTAGTGATTCAATCTATAGAATTCTTTAGTTCTTTATATACTTTTTTGTTCCACTTCTTTTACTAATTTATTTTTATATGCTTTCCATTCTGTTTTGTTTGCTATCTTTCCTGATAATATCTTTTATGTCTTTACTAATTTCCCTTAGCTGTTTTCTCCTGTCTTGTATATATTTTGCGCTGATTAAGTCGTTTCTTGCCTCGAGTAGTTTAATTATGTTAGTCTATAATAAACGTTTAGAATTATTTCTATCAACAGCAAACAACTTGGATTAAATACGAACTCTGACTATGGCAAACAATGTGAGCTATTTATTTACTCAGTTAGCAGCCTTTTATGGGTAAACTTTTCCTGTGCTAGGGATCCCTGAGGTAAATAATTATGGCCCCCACCAGTAAACCTCGAGAGACTATTAATAATCCACTTACAGTTTTATAACTGGTGGGTCGCTCTGGTTTTCCACGGAATTTTTCAAAAAGTATAAAGAAAGCTGGTATATTATTATTTTAATACTGCGTGCGTTTATTTTATTTTATTTCATCATCATCATCATACCATCATTGTAATTCCGCTGCTGAACATCTCCTTTCTATCCATCCTCCTTAAAAAAGGGAATTTGCCCATAATTGCCGGGCTGGGCAAGCGTATTGACGAAAGCGTATAGCTTTTGTGAAGGGGATGCTACTGCCCGTCCCTGCTCTATGCGTTTAAGATACACTGTTTTGCCTTTAATGACACATGTTTCGAGGAATGTACTATTTTTAGAGACCCGCACAACCTCCTTCATTTTTCAATAGTTGATAGCCAATAGAAAGAACCAAATTAATATAACTTGAATGTCAACTAGCCTTTACACGGTCATGTTATCACTGGGAAATACCTATCGCATCTCCAACATTATAACTTGATAATCAATTTCTCTTTGACTTGGAACACAGCAACTTCAGCACTTCTGTTTAGTAGAAATAAGTAACAGAGAGGTAACGATGCAGACTGCCATTATAAGAGGTTTTTCTCGTCCGATCGCGTCGCTAAAGAATATCTACGTTTTAAAATAACTGCTATTTTCAGCCACACCACCCAACGCTTCCATTGAAATGTGAACAGGACATTAGTAAAGTGCAAAGGCGCAACAATGCCCACACAAATCAAACAGGATTCCAAATACACTATCGGCCAAAGTTATGTATACAAAACATTTGCATTTCGAGCCGAACGAGAGTTGCGTGTCACCGCCCACTCTGCAGTGCAGTACTGTGCAATCGTTAGACGTATCGGCATTGCATTAAGCCTTGTAACCCAGTACAATGCACGTTTCTCCATGCCAAGTAAAAAGTTATGCGTGCTTTTTGCTAAATGCCTGGTGACATGCGAGGACCATTGCATCAGTGCGATGTAATTATTACTTTAAAAACCGTTGCGAGGTTCACACGTCAGTTTTGATGTTAAGGGTATGAGTGTTGGGTCATAGAAGTATATATTCAACTGAAGTTTGTAAAGGGAATTGCTTAATAGCTGTCATTAATCAATCACTGTTATTTATGTTAGTTCAGTATTTAGATATGTGTTTGCTGCTTTCTTCTCTTTCGTATGTAAAAGAGTAGGTATATTTTACGTGACTACGACGTTCAACTCTTTTAAAATGTAACAAAATCTGGATGTATACTTCGATGTTGCAGATAATTAAATACATCCAATATTTGAATTTGATTCAATAGATAAATAGTATTTAGGATTAAAAAATATTTATTACCCTTGTCGGTACTGATGACATCCTTGGCGGGAGCGTAGACTTTTTCACCCAATAATAATAAGAGACGCTAAGCAGGTTCTGTTTTGTGAAAGTTAACTTGAAATAAAATGTTACGTGCATATGAAGGATATATTTTCTCATAGGATCCAATTATTTTCGCCAAATACAAGATCCTATTAAACGTAATTGTCGTATACCTATTAAACACGTAATTAAAACTCAAATGTCTCCAATTCAAATTGCTACGGAATTAAATCTTTAACTAACAGAATGCATGGAGACACAAATAACTAATTACCTTCTCATTAGACTTCGCTATCCAGCTTTCCCCTAAAGGTTGATTACGCAGTGCGCAAAACGCAGCCTAATTAGTCTACAACTGCGTTGACATTCTAGGCTCGTGATCGGTCGATGGGTAAGGTGATCGCATCGTCTCGTCACCCGATACCGGCCGATACCGGGGATCGTTTGTCTATGACGATACGGCACAAGACCTTGGGTTGCGCTTACGGAATACGCGTCTCATGCGTATCAGGTTTTAGACGGCATTCTTTGGAAATCTGAGCGCATACTTGCGCGTGGCTCGAAGTGTATTTCGTCAATTGAGTCTCGAATATTATTTATTAATTTCCTTCTTATACTTATTACCGTTGTTAAACGTTTTGTATGAGACTTTCACTAAACGATATTTAATTAATCATAAGGGTAGAATTAATTATAATAATTATAGTTTTTACTCAATAGTGGCCAAATGTTTTTTTATAAAATACTCGTCGCATTTAAATATGATTTCGTAAAAAAGGGAAGGGTAGTAGCCAAATACCATGCATTCGAAGTTCGTCGTGTTCCGGTTTGAAGCATAGAGGCAATTTTCAAGTTACAATGCTGGTAACTGTAGACTGCGGTGACGCGGCTTATCACAATACAAAATACAATACAAAACGGTGTAGTCACAAAATATGATTCTTTAAAGGCGTAAAATAATTTTAAAAATATTATTTAATCCTTCCCAAATTATTTTAGACGTTGCTTATTCACGTAGTAAGTCATTTTCTAATCCATTTAAATATTTTCTTGTACAAATCATCCAATACGACGAGTTACTAATATATTCCTAATGTCAAATAATTATCACGTTTCCATTCAAATCGCTTGTTTATGTTAATAAGAAACAGCAATATAAACATTTCTAATTTAATGTTGACGCCTCATTGGATCGTTAACATTATAATTTGTTTTCATATCGTAAAAATTAATTAACATATCAAAATTTTGAAATGAACCTTTTATTTGCATAATTTTATTCTCTTCCGGTATTTCATTCTTATTTAATAACATGGCCGTAAATTTTTTTATTCGTATTCTTTTGGTACTAATGTTATTATTTCTGTGTAAAATTAAAAGATGAATCACTTGGAATAATAAAACTGTTTTCTTGATATTATTATATTATTGGATATGCATTGTTGGTCATTATTAGCCTTCAGAATGAGAATCCTTCCAATGTAAGCAAGATTAATATTTTTAGATGTATGTAACACACATACTCTTTCATAAATATGTAGGTATGTTATTGGTTAGTAAAATTAAGTTATATTATATCACCGTATTCTTATAGGGAATGGAAACCAAGCGGGTGAAATCTAATAGCACTGCTAGTAATTTAAATTTTGAAGGAATTAGAGGAAAAATAGGACGCCGAGGTTTCACCGGCGGCGTGCCTATAAATATAGCACGAGAAAAGCGTGGGGTTGCTAATCGCAGCGGTCACCTTTAGTGTTAAGTTTGTATGAGTTTGATAAGAAAATACCTATAAATCCTAATATAATACCTAAAATAATACCTAAAAAATAATACCTAATAATACCTAAAAAATAAAACCTGCATCTAGTTTGATTCAGCAGTTCTTACCAGATCGTCTGTCTACATTGTGGCGTGGTGTTCTACTCTGAGCTTGTCAGTACATCTCCATTCTAGAGCTAACTAACACTATATTGATGGTATATATTAACTTATTCAAATATTACTTGCTTTCAAATAGGCCTCCCATAGTCACTATCATAGCCAAAAAATAATCATGGGCATAGAGTCTGCTTAAAAGCGTAACCTTTGTCCAAATTAGTAAATTTAAATCAAATATAAATTATAAAATAATCAAGTTGCGAATGCACTTTATTACGATAGAAAGTATTAAGTGTCAGAGCGATCAGATCTTTTAAAATATACATCAGTATTCATCATAGTATTTAGGTCTTTAATTCTAATAAAGCGTTTAACGCCAGATATACAAATTATTTTTAATGGTTATTTTCCAACGTCTTCCTGGAAACAAGTTTAGTTTTTTATCACCACATAGAATCATCTGAAACATGCCTTAAAAGGTTCTTAACAGATTTGAAAGGACTGGTATTTTATTAAGTCTTTTAGTTAACTTTGAACAATACAATGCATATTGTTTGACCTCACTAGCGTCTATCAGGAACTCACATAAAAATAATACGCGTACGCAAGTATTAAAAACAGAAATCCAACCAATAGGAATTATCAATTTATTATTTATAACAAATTAGATTCTTAAGCAAAATTTTTCCACCAGTAATTGTTACCTTATCGTCAGTATGAAGGAAACTATGCGTTATTATTTATTGACGTTTATTGTTGAATAATAAAGTAGTTTAATGTATGCTATTACAAATAAGGCTATGGGAGGGGAGTAGATGAGCTTGCGTGCGTATAACTTAATATGCAAATTAAGTGTAGGCTGTTCTGAATTGGTAAACAGGTAGTAAGTATAATAATTGCTTATACTTGATACGTCTTTCCATACTTCACATGGAAAATGGAGCATTGCTAAGAGTTGTTTTGGCACATTAATATACCTAGAGCTTACAGCTTCAGTATTTTTATATATCTATGTATTTTTAGTATGTGATTGCTTAAAATAATTAATGTGGCTAATTAATACATTTGACTCAAAACTTATTTAGGTCTACAATGATAAATATTACAGAGCAGTGGGCTAAATGCTGTTGGATCATTGTCATCAGACGTGACTCGATTTAAGATGACCGCATGTTAATGCAAGTACACTTCTCCAAGATCATTTGATTAATCTTTCGCTTCTTTAAATCCAACCCCATACTCTATTTACATACGATGAAACTAAGGATTTACTGTGATTATTGCTGCCATTTCAGTCATACGGGTCCTATGAATATATAAATATTTTAAAAAAAGTACTGCTCCTAAAAAATTTTTAAGCAGTAACTTAACGATAAGTCCGCTTCTTAGCAGAGTTACCTTTAGGAAAATACCATCAAGGCTATTAAAATCAATTATTTTTTTTTGTTTCCAGTCCGTTATATATTATATTAAATGTCATAGGAAATCGAATTAATAATTTAAATATTGCTGTTTTACAATAATTCATTAGTTACCCCCATATTGCCTTTGGGCGTTACCATTTAATAATTCTGGTTCAACAAGAATGTTTTCGCAATATAACAGATCATTACAACGCAAAACATCCAATAACAGAGGTGATAAATTAAATATTTTATTGAATCGGGTACCACCTGTTATGACATTTATCAAACAACCATAAAATTATAATTGCATCGCCGCTTAGATAAAAGTATTGACGAATACAAATGTAAATGATTATTAAATAAATGCTGACTATTACAACAGTATAATTTTTTTTATAATCTAGCTCAACTTGTTACAATAATAAAAATAGGTATTACAATTAGCAGAGGCAATTATGAAATATTATTCAGTGTTCTTTTTTTAATCCTATGGATAAAAAAAAGAGTT
Source organism: Heortia vitessoides (assembly GCA_020976665.1). Lineage (NCBI taxonomy): Eukaryota > Metazoa > Arthropoda > Insecta > Lepidoptera > Crambidae > Heortia > Heortia vitessoides. Next base: position 9,887,519 of record JACJUM010005601.1, on the reverse strand, counting down.
AACAAACATCTAAACTAAAAATATATGTTTTATTCCTCCGTGTACCCAAAGTCTATTAAGTGTTTGGGGCTCAGAAAGAGGAAATTTGCCGGTACCCCACGGCTACTAAGCGACATAAATATGATGAATTAATAAGAAAACACTTACAGGAAATCCCAGAAAATCTACACGTTGTTTGTAATGAGACTATTATTTTGTAGTGCCTATTAAAGAATCAACATACAACAACATCATATTCATTAGTACGGGCACACATCTCTACTTATAATTACCAAGATAAAGAATTTTTATTTTTCTTCGTAACAGATACGCTTAAAAACCATTTAACTGGTAATTCTTTAACTAATAGAAAGCTACATTCTTCTAGGGCAACACGGGCTATATAATATTGAAACAAAATTGGAGATCCCTACCTAAAAAATTATGTAAAGAGGACTTGTATGTTTGTTACAAATAAACTTAAAAGTTATTGGACTGATTTCCAAAAAACCCTTTCATAAATATAGAGCTTCGTTAATAAAAAGTAACATAATGCTATAATAAATCTCTATATTTCTATGGGAAAGGGAACTACGTAAGTGAAACTGCGGGGTGATGCTAGTCTTAAGGAATAAGCAAGCTTGTGAATCGAAAGGATGCCATATACGGAGTCTCGACCTGTGGGTAGCGTGGCGTAGGCGAAGATGGACGAATAAATTAAAGTGACATTAATTTTAATTATTCCTATTTGTTTTTCTATTGCCATCTTGGATTTTTAGTGCTTATTAAACTTTATAATATTTTATAACCAACATTTATGCATTCAGTACACGTATTTTTTATTTTATTTTATTAGACCAGGTCGAGAAACAAGCATATATATAAACGCCTGTAATATCATACAGATATCATTGGCGCATTGCCAAACTTGTCAGATATTTAATAAGATATTTTGCCACGTAACCCAGTAATGTCACTGCTTTTCTCACCCTCAAACCGGAACAGCGATACGCACATTGTTTTTTGGCGATAGAAATATGTGAAAATGAGGTTCCAATACAGATGACCTTTCTATGAGGGTAGACCTCATGTAGATACTCGAGGTAGACCTCATACAATAACCCATACATGTCATTTTTATCAGCCATTTGAATGCCCTTGCAGATCTTTGTTTTCATCTATAACAAAAGTATTCATACTTTATCCATCTGGAAAGGTTGGGCTTATTTTAGCGGGGCTGTCACAGGCAGATAGCAATAGATAAATGTTATGAGGTTAAGTAAATTATGCTACTTTGTTTCTTAATTAACCCGGTTAAAGCCACAGGCACAGTTTGTAGTAATAAAATATAAAAATTTTACATTTTACTTATTCTGAGAAAATCATATTTCAGTAGAAACAACACATGTGATGGCAATACGTTGAGGGGGTAGTTTTAAATACATTTGGACAGAGGCGGTGACATTGGCACAAGCCAAGACTCGTTACGCGAGTTTGTGGGCTTTGAGGACTGTATTTGCAGTCGAGACTAATGACTTAGCGTTTCTTCTGCAGCATAAAGTAGTTTAGACTAGAATGATTGGTTCCAGGACTTCCATCCCAAAACCAACCATTGCGAAAGAAGCTTAACTGTAACAACTAATTACACCAAGAGCTCACTCATCATAAAATTCGAAAATTTTGAAAACGATTGCTAAGCCAAGAGAAGGTAACTAAAACTTTAAACTTAATAATATTCAAATTAAACAAATTTCGTCATATAAAGTCAAAATATAAAAACATTACGCTAATTGCACGTTAATATTACTTTTACTGACAGTCAATAACTGTAATTAATTTTAACCAGACAGTTACAGAAAAATCTACTCGCGGTTTGTCCAAGATTCGATCCAATCTCTGGTAAGCTGCAGCTTACTAAGGAATATTATTTACAAATACTTCTTTATTTTTTTCGTTAATTGTGTTTATATATTTGTTGTTTACATTGTCGTTTAATTTAATGTTCTGCAAATGTCTTCTTTTTCTGTACTTCTAACGGATTTACTAGGTCGACTTGTGGATAAATATTTGTCCATGGTGGGGATCGAATCCATAACCCTCGGCGCAAAGATAAATTCACTACCATCTGCGTCATTGAGCCCGTCTAAATAATCTTATCTAAGTATTTTATGAACAATTATCATTTTTAACACAAATTTAAGTCTCGGTTATTAATTTAACATGACCAGCACCTTTTCAATTTACTGTACTTTCTTATACACCTTCAATCCATCTTATTTAATTTTAATAGGAAATAATTAAGTAATCAATAAAATAACCAGTTTTTACGCCTACGACACATTCATCCGGTTCCTTCCACAGTAATTATCAATAACTAATTAATATGAGATCAAGACATTTCCTTGTACTGTGTATTCATCAAAAACACCGCAATGATTCATGACAGCTATGACAGTAAAATTCTAAATTATAACAGAAAATCCGGAACCTGTTATTCCATAGCTCAGTTCTTTGAAGGATCACGACTAGGGAAGTCTTTGACGAGTCATTGTCAAGGCCGAGCGAGGTCGTATGAAACTTTTATTACTGCTAGGTTCTATTGCAAATTCTTCTAGTAACTGGTACATTATTAACTAGTAGCCCCGCGCGGTTGTACACCCGCGTAGTTCCTGTTTCCGTGACAACACCAATCGTTTAAGAGTTAACCTGAAATAAGCAGACATACAACAATTGTAAAAATAGTTTTTCTCTAATTGGTAAGTAATATAGGCAAAGCAGTTATTGTAGAATTACAAACAGACACTTCAATTTTATTTTTACATATGATATCAGACAACAGAGGAATGAAAGATACAAATGTAACAATTAAATGCATTTATTGAACACGGGTTGATTTTTTTTAGACTAGTTCAACAAACAAGTGTACAGACCGCGTCACAGCAGTCTATCGATCCTCGTAGATGACGTCACAAGCATTGCCAACCTTGTCACTTGAAGTTATTATTACACATTACCCAGTAACTCCACTGCTTTTCTCATCAAATAAGTGAGAGTGAGGTACCAATACAGTTGACCTTTTGTGAGGTTTTCCACTGGTAATATTAGGCAACCTTGTATAGAGCCTAGTTAGACGACAACTAAACAAAAGTACAGGTACAGAAATGACGCGAATGGTTACCACATAAATTATTGTCCTGGGTGGGGATCGAATCAACGACCCATGGCGTATACTATAGGATACTACTGAATGCGCTATCGGAAAGCAGGTGAAACTGTAGATTTATTAAATATGCCAGGAATAATTGTCAAAGCATTATTTGGGACTAAAGTTCCTCGTTCGTGTAGGCTCTCAGGGAGTTTTGCTCCACCAGAGACAAAAATCCCTCATTCGCGCAGGTTCTCTGAGATTTTGCCCCTTTTGTGACAAAAGTTCCTCGTTCCCTCAGTCTCTCAGGGATTTTCTTCATTTAGGACAAAAATGCCTTGTTCCGCGCGAGTTTTAAGGAATTTTTACCCCAATTAGGACAAAATTTCCTCGTTCGCGCAGGTTTCCAAGAATTTTTGCCCCATTTGGAACAAAAGTCCCTCGTTTACGCACGTTTAACGAGGGACTTTTGTCCCAATCGGTGCAAAAGTCCCTTGTTTGCGCAGGTTCTTAAGGAATTTTCTACAATTGAAACATAAGTCCAACATTCACGCAGGCTCTCAGGGATTTTTTCCCCATTGAGGACAAAAGTCCGAAGTAAACAGAGGGATCGGTTGCGCAGGTTCTTCATTGTTCGACCATCAAAAGCGATATAGATCATTTTGCTAATCACAGCTAGGTCATTTTATTGGTATTTCATGTCGTCTTCTTTTTCAATCTTAGTAGTATAATATCATAACCAAAACAGTTTGTACGTTACAACACCCAGCCACAATAAAATTAATATATACAAAAATATATACCTCTATATCGGGAGGTGATAATAAACCCTTGACAGTTTCGAAACAAGCTAAGCCTCCGAGCTGTCTGTGCAGCCAATCTGAATGATATTCATGGAATAATACAGCTTATATACTCACTATTAGTCGTAAATAAGAGTGAACACTTTGCATACTCAACAGAGCCTACTTTCTGCTAAGCGATTTATGGAGGCGAGATGATAGACAGATGCTGGGAGCTGCTATGCTTTATCTGTTTTAGAAAACGCCGCATAAATTGACTCTGCATTGGCTTATACAACCAAATAGTTGTAATTTATTTAAACAGGCCTCACCAACTAAACGTGGACATTAACGGATTGATTGAGTTATCCCGATTATATATGGACGTAGGTTACCAAAAAAGCACATGCAATAAGTTTACAAAAAAAACATAAGAATATCTCAAGGTAATATGCAAAGAATGTACCATGTTTGGAATTTAAAATAAATGTCCCAGTAAAGCTATTGGAACAAGAGTTAGAATGAATATTTTAAAAACCTTGGAGGTTTAAATTCAATAATCGCCCACAAATAAAATCAAACATGAATATGCTCATTTTATTGTTTTTTTTATTTTTAGTTTAATTTTTTTTTGGTAAACATACATTATTCAGTTATGAAAATCAAACATCAATGACACAAGTTAGCGATCTTGCACTTAAAACAATTTCAGACACAGTAGAAACGGGTTCCAAACAAAATAGAAAAAAAAACCATGCAAATCCGAAAAATATAATAAAATATTTATTAATTTATCTACACAATTGAACAAATTAATCAGATCAAATTAAGTAAAAGACCCTTGAAATGTAAAAAGGAATCACTAAAAATATCTTCCCCTGTACCAAGTGCCGTAAGAGGCGGTACCAGAACCGAGATATTGCGGTATAACTATCTGAAACAGTGTAGCTCAAATACACTGGGCGAGGATGAGCAGCAGCATCCCCATCGCAAAAGCTGCGCTCTGCGATTGCCAACACGCTTGCCGCGCGGCAACAATGGGCAAAAGTCCCCCTTTTTTATAAATATGAATATACATATTACACGCACGACTAATGAAAGTATTCTCAGAATAAATATAGAAATACTATTTAAATGTGTATTTGTAAATAATAAAACAAAGCGGGGGGAAAGAAGTGTTTGGAGAACTCTACTTTCTTAACTTGGTGAGCCACTTAACTTACTAACAACCGCTAATAAATAAATAACGTGTAGCAAATACCTTAGCAGAACCGATGGAGATGGAGTTATAAGGTTCTGGAATGGAGACCACGTATCAAGTGCAGCGTCGGGCGTCCACCCACAAGGTGGACAAACGAGCTGAATAAAACAGTAGGATCGCGCATCAGTGCAGGCCGCATACAACTGGTCCTGTCGAAAATCTCTTGAAAAACCTATGTCCCGCTGGTAGGTATCCTACTGGTGATGATGATGGTGATGATCGGTAATCACCATCATCATATCAGCCAGTAGGATACCTTACCAATTTTTTCCAATGGCTGTACGTATGTTGTGTACCTATCTCTTTGTCTATTAGTTAAGTTTTCTTTCACAAATTGACCGATTTAACTTGCCAGTCAAAAAGAATACATTTTTATCCTAGGAAAATTATAAAGCAATAATAATAAATTCACACAACATATATTAACTTGATTTCCAGATATTTCGCTTAAAGTACTTGTGTTACGAACATCAGACAAAAGAGGACTTTTATTATTGTATAAAGTTGACATTACAGTTTCAAAGAACAAAACAGTGATGGATTATTTTTTAAACTCCTGGATTGACGAGTGGCTTAGTCAGATCTCTTTTGATAAAATTCGCACATCTCTCGACCTGACTCAAAAATAAGTAGCATAAGACACTTGTGGTATAATATATACATAAATATTTGACCCGGGAGGTGATCGAACCTACGACCTTTAGTGCACAAGACAATATCACTACCATCTGAGCCATCGAACCTGTAAAAGCTTTAAAGCCGCAACCGAATTGCCAATAAACGAAGAGATAGCGAGCCTCAGTGTTTAAAATGTTTGTCGATCTAAGACGTTAGCAATTCCCTGTATTAGATTCAACGTGTAAATAAAATACAATCAATAAATTTTGAATGAATCCATGTCAGTGTACATTCCTCTTGTATTCCCCTGTCTATGTATAAGAAAAAAAATTATTTTCTGTCGTTCCACCGCCGGTTTTAGCGGGTAAACGTCGACCGGCGTCCGTAGGCGTAAGTTATTCTGCTTATTGATAAAGCCGAGTACCACACTCAAATATGCGGATACTTCGGCCCTTCGTACAGCGCGCTTGAAATTATTTCCAATAGACCTCTGTTGGACACTAATATCAATCACCTTAAGTATGTTTACTTATTGACATAAAGCTTAGAACGTTTTTTACTTAACACGTCCCTTCATAACACGCAACAATTAGGTTGCCGTAAACAAGGTTTACTAGATGACTGACGTCATCATCGACTGGGTCGACGGGACGGAATAATATACTAGCCGTGAGGTACTGGCAGACTAGAATTGGTCTTCCCTCTGTATCAGGTGTGGTAAGAGGTGACTAAGGTACCAGAACTGACAGATGGCGGTATATCCATTCGAGTACAGTGGAAATGGGCAGGGCGGGGATGGGCAGCAGCATCTCCATCGCAAAAGCTACGTTCTGCGATGGCCAACATGCTTATCCAGCGCAGTAATTATGGACAGAATTCAGAATTGAATTTCCAATGGCCGGTATGATGATGATATACAGTTAAAATTTATAACATGACGGACATTTAGTTTATCCATAAATTATTAGTTCTATCATATATGCAGGTCCAAAACAAAGTACAAAACAAATTTTCGCAATTAAAGTGCGAAAATTTGCAGTGCCAGTTAATATTAGTAAGACAAAAACAAGCTAATGAGAGTTTTTAATACGTTTGTCTGACTCTGAAGTTTACTTCAGAGCAGAATTTACTTATGAGTTTTTGAAGGTATATCTCTATAAGTCTCAGCTTTAAAGGCTACGTAACGCCTATAAACTATTCCACTCCATTTAAGATTGTATTAAAAACCAGCAGCTAAACTAGAATTTTGCAATATACGTTTACACGCATTCAAAATATTATCCTATTAAAGAGCTTCCTGCAATTTGAGTTAAACTATCAATAAACAAATTCACTAGCTTGAGGCTTATACGATATAAGCGTCTCGTTTGTTACACACGCATAATAACTTCCCATCGGAGAGTTTCAGAATTTACAACAAAATAGTTTGCCCAGAACGGAACGGTCATCTTTTTCACGTAATCGCACACCTAATCCCAGCTTAAATAAGGCTTAAACTGACAAATATTGCAATAATAAAATTAACAAACGTTTGAATAGACGTATGGAAGAGCCGTACTTGTAAAATGTAAGGCAAATATAATAAATTTTAGTATTATTCAGGATATTGTCAAGAGATAAAATTTATGGGCCCTACATTGCTTTCGTATGTATCTAAGTATGACTGCGAAACCAGCAGATAAGTGCAAGTTAGAATAACTTAAGAATTTATAGTTGTGCCCTGATAATAATGGCTACGGAATCTTTTTATTATTTCAATTGAATTATGTGATAAATAGAAAGTCTAATTACACTTTGATTACCAATTTTCTTAGGATTTGAATTTTGACCGTAATTTTCGATAGTTTTATTTAAAATAACTGTTTATTACAGCGTAAAAAATTCTTCATCCAACTTCAAGAATATATATCTATTATTGTAGTTTGATTATGCCTTATGAAAGGCGCGTGTCAAAGCAAGATATGTCACAAGACATAATGTATCAATTATGTTTCATTACAATGTCTGAATGTAGTCACAAATGCTTTTCATAAATGTTAACCGAACGAGGTATATTAGCGTTGAATTTATTTCTAACATTCTTCATACCTTCCGTGTTCCTTTATCATCAAAAACGCTGAAGCATTACATTTACCCCCAAAACCTCTCCGACACAACCTACAATACAATAGTAGCATTCGCGAACCCTTTCACCCTCGAGCGAACGCAAAACGTGCACGCATGTTTAACACAGCCTATATAGGCACTTCCGCGGTTACACAACGGTCAGCAAAGCAACATCACAATGGCAATAGTAGATGCCAGCACAAAGCCCCAGTTCCATTAGCCGGCGGGCGAGTGATAACGGCGCGCGGGCTTATCACCGCGCCCGCGTCCACCCGTACAGTCGCCACATTCACTCCGGTTGTACGCCGACCGTTCAATCTTGATACTTGCTCAATGTTATACAACAAAAATTAAAAAAGAGATAATAGTGATTATCTGTTTTTTAATTTTTGTTAATGACAGTCATAACAGTAAGCGCATAAGCATAAGCCTTCCCAAGAAAGAGAGAGATTTATGTATAATTTCTGCGCTGAACAAGTTAGGTGGTAGCGTAGCTTAGCAACGGGGAGCCTGAATATTTGAGTCACTCTGTTTTGGATGGCTATACCGCCATTTACCGATTCTGGTACTTCGGTCATTTCATATGACACGTAGCTGTAAGGAAGGGTCATTTTCCTCTCAGGTCGGCATTCGTTAACTAGCTTAAAGGCCTACTTCAACAATCCACAAATTTAGTACATTAGACAGTACTAAATAAGTTTAGATAGATATCAGTAATCTCGATAAATAGCTGTTTGAAGACATTTGTAATTTTTTTTACTTTAGAAACAAAACGCATATAAAAATTTAATATTAAAAGGATGAAAGATTTCCGATCAGACACTCCTCACAATTGTCTCTACGTTTTTAAGAATTACGTGACATAAGAATACAATAAGCTCTAGAATTGTTGCACAGTTAGGTTTTAATCATTCATTGAATGAAACAACGTAAACGATTCCCCAAATCGTTTGAACCAAGACGATTACCCAGGCGTCATAATAAAATTAAACTACAACTCAATCTTACCTTAGCAATAAGAAACAGCTATTCAAAATGGTAAAATAGCAGCCAACAATTATCAAAACTGGCCAGCCGCCGTACAGTACCAGAGATCATGCGATGGTTGACGTTGGAGTCAAGGAGAGCGGCCGGCGCCGACCACGCCCGTGCCTCCCCCCTCCGCCAACCGCCCGCCATGCAAACTACAGGTACATCGATAAATCCAATTGTTGGTCATTACGGATCCTGCTAGAGATATATTATTATGGGTTATAAAGGATATGATATAACAAATATTTTCAATACCTCTCGCATGCTCCCGCGAGGGCTATTATAGATACAAACTTTCTTATCTATTTGATTAGAGATCGGAATGTTGTGTGAAGCTTTGGGGCAATCGTGTGCGTTTAATTTGATGCTGAATTGTGCAAATGCGCCCGCGTTTTACATACTGGTTGTGCTCGCGTAATTGGCGGAGTTATAATTTTTCTGATCGCTTGTACTTGTACTATGGCTATCATAAAATAACACGACAAAATAACTGCAGAGTATCATTTTAAAATCTATGTAGTGTTATCAGTAATCAAAAACAGTATCATCACTGCTGGACATAGGCCTCCCAAAGAAAAGGGTATTTTGCCCATAATTTTCGAGCTAGCCAAGCATGTTGGCAATCGCAGAGCGCAACTTTCGCGACGGGGGTGCTGCTGCCCATCCCCGCTCTGTGCATTTGAGCACTGTTTCGGATGGATATACCACCATCTGTTGGAAGCAGTTGGAAGCATCTCTGACGACACCTGGTACTATTCTGCTCTACCGGTATCTCCATTACTTATATTGACCTTACATATTTTAAGTAGAAAATTGTGTCTATCCTTCTGTTTGTAACGCTTTCACGGCTCAACCGGCGAATCGATTCTTACGAAATATTACCTACGGATTGCCCAAAGTGTAAAAAATAAAATAGGTTACATTTTGTTGCTGAAAATTAAGAGTCCTCAAGAAACATCCTAAGCGAGTGAAATTCAAGCAGACAAAGTCGTGGAAAGAGAGTTTGGCATTTATGAACGACTAGCGGTTGCTAAAATAAAATTCTATTACATAAAATTATAATATAATAAAATTCTTATAATTTGTAAGACCTCTATAATAATTTTCTTGACATTCAACGGACAATTAATGTTTATTTCATTTAAGTATGTATCATTCACAACAGTAGTGTCTGTAATGGTTATTTTAATGAATTTCATGCAAGTATATTGCATGTTGTTAAAAAGAATTAGTTCTTCTTATTTAACTTATTCCGCCGTGAGGTACCGGCAGAATAGAATAGTGCCAGGTGTACTAAGATACCAGAACCGACATATGGCGGTATTGGCTGAGACAATGCAGCTCAAATGCACAGGGCGGGGATGGGCAGCAGCATCTCCGTCGCGAAAGCTACGCTTTGCAATTGCCAACATGCTTGCCCAGCGCGCAATTATGGGTAATATTCCCCCTTTTTTGGGAAAGCCTATGTCCAGCAGTGGACTTTCAACGGCTGGTATGATTTTATTTTTACTTTAACCATGTAAAATTTAACATCATACATATGTTTTTGTTTCTAGTTAGTTGGTCTACTTATATGTTCACCGGGAATCGAACTTGCTACCGCGTGTGTTCGAGTGAACATCGTGCTAATGCACGCCGAGGCCATCACTTAAACATAAATCGCAATAACAATTGCTATAAAATAATCAAGACCTAACAAAGTCACGTTGCAAATGGATTTGATCGATCGCGTCTTACTCACATCTGTTTCTAGGGTTCCGTAATTAATAGATAGAATGGTCACTTATTGGATCACTGTGATGACCAATTTTTTCAGATCAGATTATTATCACCACCATCATCATCATAACAGCTGTAGAACATAGGCCTCCTCAAGAACAGGGGGAAATTTGTTTTTTACGAGTAATTACCGCTTGCTCAGACAAAAATGCTGCACAACTATGTTCTGCTGCATTTAAGCTATACACTGTTTCAGATTTTCGAATCCATTATCTCAGTCGTCTTTTATGAGATATGCTACTTGGGGACGTTCTATTCTACCAAAACATATAAACTTCAATGTTAAATATAGTGTTACAATCATAATGACAGTATACAATCTTAATATCCTCATTACATATATTGATATTGAAAAAAAATCTGTATTTATATATTTGGAACAGGTGAGGCTCGATGTTGATAAAGACAAATTTTATGCTACTTTAATTCTAGTCAAAAGGCCGAGAAACGATGATCGATATGGTTAGAAGTCGTGGGTATGAGAACCACTTACATTTTTACATTCTATGCCTGACTACTGGTGTTGGTAATGTTAATCCACAATTTAATAGACTGCTTTATTAGTTAACTTTGACCAAAAAAGGTTTTTTTGGAAGAATATGTCCAAGATGCTTCCATGGTTGAATTTGACATGGCAAACTTATTCGTCAATACCGACAAGCTTCATGTTGTGCTAGAAACATAGTTTTTGGCAAGAAAGAGACTCTACGTGCATAGAGATATAAAACGGCAACTATAATCGAAGTAGCCCAAAGTAGCCGATATAGACCAATGGATTATCAAGATGAAGGGTAACGAGCAGGGAACACATCATGCTGAACTGCGTAACTGCTAATAGAACAGTGGGACTACGCACCAGCAGAACAGCGTAGGATATCTAGCTATAATGCTAGATGCTAGCCATATACAACCGTTTTTTTGGGAAGTCACTTACGGAGGTCTCTGTCCAGAAGTAGACATCTTACGACTGATATGAAGATGATAAATTATAATGCCGACATTCTTTCTCGTAGTTATCCTTCGTAATGTTATAAACGTGAAAGATTGTGAGACTCTTTCACGCAGGAAGAACTAAACTGATCAGGATTAAATTGGATCCAAAGATATAGTCTGGAATAACACATAAGATACATTTTATCCCGAAAGCATGCTCACGTAGGATAGACCTAGGTTTTAATTCTTCTTTATAGAATCAGCACATCTCTTTGCACACTTTAGCTGTCAGCGATATAGAATTCTTTCGGGATTACCAAGAGGTCCTCAGGGATGAGATATAAATAAAAATCTCGAGGACAAAGTTGCGGGTGGACACCTAAAAAGGAACCCATAATTGAAAAATTAAATAAAACATGTAAGAGTTAGATTTATGTGGAACCGTGATTCTGTTACATTTACTCGAACCTGCCCAGTTTTTCTATTCCTGGCATATTTGTACGATATTGTCTCAATACTAAATCGACAGTTATCGCACTGACTAATGACCAATGGACATCGGTTTGACAAGCAGCCGACAAATATCCGCGACTGCTTCGTTGTAACTTACACATTAATTATTAAATCAGAACACCTTTAATACGGATCTGAGCCTTTCCGACAAACTGAGGCGGATTTATAATATTAATTGTCATTTTAATCCTTCATTACAATTACATGAAATAACCTCTGAGTACTGCGGTATTTGTCCTACATACGTACATATATATTACGGTTAATTTATGACCCGTTTTGTGCAATGATCAAGTGTGTCAAGCGAGCCGTGGGTTCGATGCTCGCAGTAATACAATAAAACATGTGCTGATTCTGACAGTTAGTTGTATCTTTGTTCTAGTTTCTGCGTTTTTTTATTCTAATATCAAACAATATTGCATTTAACAAACCAACTGACGGTTAGCGTTATGGTAACGTAGAGATGTCAAAAAAATTACACTAGCGCGTAACCAACCTTATAACTTCATGGTATTATTTCTCTTACACTGACTCTAGGCCTCCTTTATAGGACAGTGGTGATATGAGTATGCTTACATCATGATCTTTACCTACTCATTATCATGGAGAATCAGTTTCTCCTCAGCCAATTTTATTAGAAAAGCTCAAGAATTAATAGTTTTGTCAAAAAATTACATTATTTTTAAAACTAATCTTAAAAATGAAGTTCTACGGATCATATAAGCAATATGGTACTTTGGTTGCCCGTACTATTTTAGTATATAAACACAACTGTTCTTTTTTAAATTTATTGGAACCAAGTGTAGTATTAGTTTTATTACATATGTTAATATTTTCATTATTGCACCACAATATTACACAGGTATGGCCATATGTAACTCTTAAATGTAATATATGACCAGCAATACTGAGTTTATAATAATTTTAATTATATTATCGTAAGATTAAGTATCTTTAGATTAAGATAATATAGAAAACTTGTTTATGGTCTTCATAAATAATAAAAAAATAGTTTATGTACATACTTATATGGAAGTGGACGGACCTAATGGTGTATGAATGGTTCGATTATCACCTAGGCTGAACATTCACTTGACGAATATTATATAAGAGTCTTTAATCTGAGTCTCGGGGTTAACATATAAATACATAAATTCCCACAACGCTAAGGATAATTATGATTACTTGAAATTATCTGTATATACTTATATTATCTGTATAATACTGAGACCAAATATATGTCAGCATGTTCCAAAATTATGTGTACTATAAAATTGGATCAATTTCTTTCTTCCCATATTATTTACAGTTGAAATTAAGTTATAAAACATAACGATACGATCTCCAAAGTTGCCAAGCATGAATTATCATATTATAATTGTTGCTGGGCGAAAGAAGTGGAGGGATTTTTTTAAATACTGGATCGACATTTAAGCTGTCAAAATACTGGTACCGCAGCGGTATTGTGCCTTAATGATTATTATTTTCGACTTTAATTTCGGCAACGGCCACGGCTGACCTTTTCACTCCGGGTTTAAGTTTTAGCGTTCCGCGAGAACGACGCACGAACCTTTGTTATTTATTCGTTTCAATATGGATTACCAATATTCATTGCTGCATGAATATATTTTAAAAGGGATTGGCCCTTTGAAATCATCATATCATCGTATTCGAAAGTCCGCTGTTTAACATAGGCCTCCCCAAGACAGAGAGAATTTTGCCCATAATTGCCGCGCTGGGCAAGCGTGGTGGCAATCGCAGAGCGCAACTTTCGCGACAGAAATGCTGCTGCCTATCCCAACCCAGTGGTATTTAAGTTGCACTGTTGCGGATGGTTATACCGCCATCTATCTGTTCCCTTTCCTTCTATAAAATATTAAAGCGGAAATAAATACATTTTAATTATTCACTGTGAGGTTACAAGCATAGTAAAATATTTTTTCCCTGTATACCATGAGTTGTAAAAGGAGACTAAGGTACCGCAACCGATACATAGCGGTATATGTGCCCGAAATGCATTTGAGGTCTAGTATACTACAGTAGGTATACTACTGCATTTGAGTGTACAATTAAAAGGCAGTTGCAGCGTTTCTGACGCGAAATGTTACTTTTCGAGCTGCCATGCCTGCCCAGTGCGGTAGTGCCCAGAGGCAAAAATCCCCTTGTTGATTTCTATTTATAAAAATTGTTCTATTTCTATTTATTATCTAGATGTTATTTATATGTACTAAATACATATAATTATAGTGTCATATATATAATTCCTCTGTTTTCTGATATCCGTAACACAAGTGCTTTAGCTACTTATATCGGAGTTAGGTCAACGTATGAGATGTCATCTTAATGAGGTAAAGCATTAAACAGCATACTACCGTTGGATGCATGTTTCATGGAATGTGTTACTATGTCCCGACACTGACCAAATCTCCATGAGCATCGGATGTGGTCCGAGGTGTACCGTACCTATGATCTATTGTAGCTAGGATTTCTCGCAGAACTTCATGATGTTCGCTTACTGTGAAACAAATTATTAATTGAATTATATATTACACATTTTATGATTCAATTCAGTTACATATAGATATATAAAATTAGACAATATAAATATCAAGAAATAAATACAAAAACGGCTAAAGAAAAAACAAGAGTAGTTACTAAGTTTACATTTACTTATATGTTAACTATTTGTACATTATTTGTATGCCATGAGATACCAGCAGATTAGAACAGTACTTACCCCTGTATTATGTGTAGAGAGTTAAATAAGATACCAAAATCGACAGGTGGCGGTACGCCATAAGAATCAGTGTAGATCATATACTCAAGGCGGGGATGGGTAGCAGCGGCCCTGTCGTCTAAGCAGCGTTCATGCGCTCTACGATTGCCAACACGCTTGCTCAGCGCGGCAATTATGGCAAATACTGCCCCTTTTTTTAGGGAGGCCTATGTCCAGCAGTGGACTTCCAATAGCTGATATGATGATGATACTATTTGTGTATAAATGTGCATTCAATATAGTAATTAGATACTTATACTATATTCAGGAGGACACTGTCTTCCAACACTGCGCAGTATTTGCATCGTAAAATTCGGGTTAGAAGCGTCGTAATAAATATAAATTCGGTGTAAAAGTAGACGATAAAAACGCTTGACCTGTTCTTTTTTCTCCGGGGAAGGAGTTAGTATTAGTCATGTAAAGCCGATGGAAGGAAGTAAATTTGAAGGTTATTGGTGCAGCTCTCTTCTGAACATTGGTATGGAAGTAAAGGAATAATGTAGAGTGAGATCAAAGACACAGTTTAGCTGATAGATTGTATTTTCTATAACCATAACTTATTTCCTGTTTTTCTCATGGTAATGACTTCGATGGTCTTTGTTTATGAATTCATATTTTTTTGCAATAATATTGTTGCAAAGAAGATATTTTTGAAATTGTATCTTTAGTATATTGTACAATCGTATGAAACCTAATTAAAATTAATTAATCTTTTTGTTTTTCGACATGTTAGCTAAAACAGGATATATGAGCACACAAAAAAAGAGTACCTAACCTTTTTCCTTCTGATAAGTATTAATAAAGCTTAATTAATGACCATTTGCATACCCGTAGGTGAACTGAATACGTTTTGAAAGAAAATACCTAGTTGCTCTTTAAGACAGCCTTTGTATTGTTATTAACCTTATAAATGTCAATTCACACCAACTCGTCTCATTACTAGTTGACAAACAGGAAACACGGACGAAAGTGACTTTTTATTAATTACTTTGTTTATTTAATAAGCGACACCTTATCTTCCGACTTGTAAACAAACTTGTATGATGATATTACAATGAAAAAAATCCTTTTAGCGTAACAGGAACAATTTCAGTTAAAAACAGTGACTGATGAATGTCGGATTTTGCTGGATTATGTCTGGGACGAGGATGGGAGAGCTTTGTTTTGTAAGAAGCTTTGAATGAATATTTTGGATTAAGGTTTAATGCAATGCTTTCTGCCGGAACGTAGATTATAAGCTAGCTAGAAGTGGCAAAATAATTATGCGGTTCGATGCTAACAAAGCGACCACATATTCTTATAATTATTTACACAGTAAATGGTAACGATTATGTATAAGGTACGATGAGGATTCACGTCCTTTAGGACAAAAACTCCTAAAATAAAATAATATTAAAAAATATATAAATCAAAGTAAAAAAAATTGCAATAAAATATTTACTATATGTTATCGTTCCATTAGCTCAATTCCAAGTTAGTTTCCGGTAAACTAAAAATATAGTAAACTCTAAGTATATATATTTTTTAAATCTATACTTCATGTTATTCTGATCATAATTTATCAGCCGTTGGGCGTCTACTATTAGAAGTAAGCTGCCGCAAACTGGGGGTATTTGCCCATTATTACCGCGATGGGCACACGTGGTAGCAATTGCAGAATGCAGCTTTGCGACGGGAACTCTGCTGGTTATCCCCAACGTCTTAATTTTGAATCACGTTTTTCGGGGGGTGCTGCCATCTATTTCCGTCCGTTAGTCGCCTCTTAATACACCTGGTATCTCCTCATTCCTAATTTAATCACGCAAAGAAACTACGAAAATTGCCCTCTTTAGCTCAATGCGTGTTACTTCTATCGAAATATGATATTCCGATCTCAAGCGATCTTTTGAAAGCCTTGATACTAGCATTTCATTTATCAGGATATATCAAAAAGACAAAGACAAAGATGAAAGAGAAGAGTTTCATATATATCATAAAAGAAGCATCGATTAGTGCCAGACAGCTTTAAAACATTTGTATCCTACTTTGTAACAGTAAATCAATCTTTGTTATTGCAAATCTGTAATAATACACTGTCAAATTATGTTTGACACTTGTCAGTTAGGTATATTGCAGCACTGGTCACTTTATAAGTAGCTGGTTTGCCTGTCAGCCAACTGTCATAGTCGATACTTCGTCTGTCAACCTGTCGCTAAAGGCTTTGTTGCTTTCTAGTGGGTCCGCGGAAGCCTTCTCTTTCTAAATGTATCTTAAATATTTATTATAGTATTTACATACAATTCCAAGTTAATTTTTATTATGAAATGTTATTTTTTTGGTACGACTGTATTTTCATTTAATTTCATTGAATTTTTTGTTATATTTCAGAAAAGTATAAATCTAGTATATAGTATGAATCTTTCACCGCTGCCTGCTAAATATTTGAGTCATTTATTTTAAAATATTGTGTTATTTCAAAAGCCTTTGAAGGCGATGTTGATTTATTAAATTTACTATAATACAAAATAACGTAATGTCTTACAAAACTGTACAAATATATGCTAGAATTTCTTAATAAACTTAGATAAATTAACTCGTAGTATTAACTCTTTTATTCGACGGAATCTTGAAATCAGTTCCCGCAATCTAATCGAAACTTTCCACAGCAAAGGGAAAATAAAACGTTTAAAAGCCCTAAGGTAACGGCAGAGTAGAATAGTATCTACCTCTGTATCAGGTGTCGTAAGAGGTGACTAATGTACCAGAACCGACAGGTGGCGGTATATCCATCCGAATGAGTGTAGCTTTATTGCGTAGGGCGGGGATGGGCAGCAGCATCGCTATCGCAAAAGCTGCGATTACCAACAAGCTTGTCTAGAGCGCCAATCATGGGCAAACTCCTCCTTTCTTGGGGAAGCCAAGCAGTGGACTTCCAATGGCTGAATTAATATTTGTTATTTTTATTTTTCCTATTACATTTCTTGATAACCTGTATTAAGATCAAACACTAAGAAGACAAAAGAACGCGCTAAAAACTTTTTGCCTCCACATTATACTGATTCATCCACAAAGAATACCACATAAAACATAACAGTCACAAGTGATTATTTCTGTTATTTATATGAGAATAAATAATAAATGTTACCGCACAGAATAACAAATGAAATGCTAGTTAAGTCATTGCATGGTTATAACGATATGTTAAATAAATACTAGGCACCAAATGTGGAACAGAACTTCGACTGGTATTTGCAGTAATAAATCAACGAGACATTATCGACGTCGTCATAAAATAACATAATTATTGTCATATAAACTGTGGTATATAGAGGCGACGTTTAACAATAGAATAATACTGTAAAACTATAAATTATAATTGTAATGTACCCACACATCGTATTAGTTTACTGTGAAGTTCTTAAGTTTGGCATAAATTCATGTACCTAATTATGTCGTGTATGCACATTTTTATAATAAATTTATTTAATAAATAAAACAAAAATTATCTTCTTCGTAAATTACATGAGCTCTTAATCTAATTACAAAAATAAAATAAAAATATAACAATACCTTACACTGACAGGCTAAAACGACGGCAGCCGTACTAACATAAACTGTGTTACAGCTGCCTGCGTTTTCCACTCTAATAAATTGACTATTTAATACTAAGCTTAAAGACAGTAATTACAAAAAAAAAGAAAGAAATAACAATATGCAAATTGAATAAGACAAGAATTAAAATACGGGAGTTAACTGCATTCGCATATGCACGGATAAATAGGAATGAGATTCATTTTAACCTTTCGTATTTTTTATTCTGTCTCGTGGAAGTCAAATTGTAGCAACTAAGTACGAACAGCATTTTTACTGCTTTTGGGTCATAAGATAAATGTTCTTAGCCCTATTCACAGCGTTCTATGGTATACTAATGCACACTACTTTTGATGCACTATTAAATATAAGCCGTGAGGTACCGCCAGAGTAGTACCGCCCCCTGTAACAGGTGTCATAAGAGGCGACTGAAGTATTGGAACAGGAATGGATAGCAGCATTCCCTCTGCGAAAGCTTTGCGATTGTCACCACACATGCCCAGCATGAAAATTATGCCAAATTTTCCCCTTAGTGGACAATCTACGGCTATCATGATGATTACTTTAAAACTATTTTTGCTATAGAGCAAATATTTGACCATAACCCAAGGTTTAAATTTAAAAATCGTTTTTTCACTGCAGTAATTTTATAATAGATTTTAAGTATTTGTAAACCAGAACAAATACGTATGTAAGTCACAATATTTAACATGTCTTAATTAAGTATACTTCTGTTTAAGTCAAGGTACGCTTCATACCCCACTTTATGTAGATTTCCTACCTACAATTAAGTTCCATTTACCACTTTTCTTGTGTTTGTCCAGCTTTTAATGTGTATGACCTTGCTCCTAATAAATAAATATTTTTTTGACAAAATAGTACAAATCTAATCAATTATAATCTGTAAATGATGCTGTATATATACTTTTTAGATACGATTTTTTTAAATTGTATGGCCAGACTCTTTATTTATACCACTATGGTAAACTAGTTAATTATATATAGTTAAGTTATATTTCACACCAGCCTTAGACACTCGGTAACATTGCAATGAAATCCACTAGTTTATCGACAAACTTGTGGTCTAAATGTCACATTACCCAGTAATTACAATGCCTCTCGATACTATAAATTGTAACAAAGGAATGCGATTACGCGGCAGTAATAGGTGGGAATAAACTCATACAGTCGACCTTTCAGAGACCCGAGATGAGCCCGATGGCACGTCAGTAGAGTCCTTGTTTTGTCCCAAGGTCATGCGTTTAACCCCGCCACAGGATGAACATTTGTGATTACAACATTTATGTTATGTTATTGTGTAAATAGCTAATTATCTATTTTTGTCACTCACCACCACACCACACTTTTTTAACTGCTCTCTCAGAGTTAGGTCAGTGTATGTAATTAAATAAAATCACATAACATCTCATACATTGAACAGACTCCGTGACCATGAGTCGCTTAAAGCACTTGCTTAACGGACATCAGAGAAAAGAGGAATCACAAATATAATTCCTAAATACATATATTTAACACCCAGAGACAGAACAAATACAAATATCAATATAATAAATATTTGTCTGGGTTGGGGATCGAAACCGCTACCTTTTGCGTACGTATAGCATACAGATCACGGCACCATCAGGCCCATTATGTAAATTTTTTTCAGATAAAGGCTATCATAAGGTAGGTTGAGTTAGTATCGATTATTTTACCATTTTCAAGCGCATATTTGCGGACGCATTAAGATTAATTTAAACTAAAGAATGCCACCGCTATTATTCACCTAACCTTGTATTTAATAAGGCATAGCCTCCGGCAATTTCGTATCACTGAAATACACCCCACTTGCCTTCACGCCAATCGAGATACTATCACTGATTGACACAATGTTTTAACTCTGATGCGTTACCGTAATTTATTCGTAACAAAAGACAACGTCAGTCATTTCCATCCGGTGCTAACTACTGGTTAAATTTTTGTTTGCGCAATCGTAAAGAGTTTCACTTTTGTGGATGAATGGACGCACTGAATAGATGTAGATGCGGATGTTGGCCAATCTTGGTTTGGAGAAAGGGATCGACTCCTTTTGGTACGGTTCGATGCGAAATTAAACGTGATTAAAAGACAGTGCTCACGGAGAGCTTCTGTTGGGGACAAGCTTTTGAGGCCAATATCAATAAACCAATCCAAAAAAATATTGTAAGAAAAAATTACAAGTTATGGCCATTTGTTTAGTTAATATTGTATCCAATCCTTAGACAAGAATGCATTTCCATTTTCTATTTGATAAACCATACGAACTTCTTTTGTTTTTATGTTATAATTGTCGATTGTATTGTTATAACTATTCATTATGAAGTATTATAAATAGTATAACAAAATTTAGATCTTACAAAAAATAATGATTGTGAAATAACAGTCAAATATATCTTTAAGATGGATAATGTAAAATATCTATTTTACATTAGTTATCGTATGATAAGATTAATCTCAATAATAATATAATTCTTAATTTTACCGTTATATATAAAAATAATAATTTTAAAAGAAAAGCGTTAGATATAATACGATTAAGAAATGTTTCTGTCTGAAAGTTGTTTGTGTTGGAATATTATATGTATTTTCATACCAACAAGTTTGGAATTGTAAATGTTATTAAGGAAATCCCTAAATCGTATTATGTTATGATAAACAATATTTAGCTATAAGGCTCAAAAAATACCTTTCAGTAGCATTCAAGATTATGACGGAGTCTCCAATTCATCAGGAGTCCTGGAAATTCAGCGTCTTCCGACCTATACGGACCTTGTTTCTTACCAAACCATGCTGTTTTTTTTATTAGAATAACTTGACAAGCACGCATAATCCTTCTCATCACTCTAGTTTTTTGACAAACTCTTTTACAGTGACAGCTATACGACTCTGGAACGAGCTTCCGTTGAATATTAAACAATCCCCAAACAAATTTATCCTGAAACGCTGTCTCTGTACTTTATTTACTGATGCTGCTTCTCTAACTTTATAACCCTATTTCTGATGTACGAATTTTATGTATATATATATATATATATATATATATATATTTTTATATATCATATGCATTTATTGGGTTTATTTATATAAATATGTATGCCACGTTTATTTATTTTGTATATATATATCCTGCACCACTATATATATATATTTTTTTTTCTGTTTTGTGTAATGGTTGACTGGGAGATATTGCTATCTGGCATTAAGTCCGCCATTTGTACATTTTGTAACATTTTGTGCAATAAAGTTAAATAAATAAATAAATAAATAATCCGCGTAAACGTCACAGCAGACTGTAGACGTTCGTAATATCACAAGAATACCTCAAGCGCATCGCCAACCTTGTAACTTGAAGATATTATGTCGCTTTACTCAGTCATGTCACTCTCCCATTCTTCAAACCGGAATAACGCAATGTGAACACTGCTATATGGCAGAATAAATAGTTGAAAGTTAGTTAGTAAGTACCTTTGTATGAGCTCTACCATATGTGATGTTGGTGACGTAGTCATGCTATATACATATATACATAATATACAAGAAAGGTGGGATATTTTGGGTTTCAAGGTGTTAATTCTGGGAATTTCTACTTCAACGTAGTGATCCGATTCACTGAATCCATGAAGAATTCCCCAACTATATAAAAATAACTGTTTGCATGTGTCGACAACTTTTAACGTGGTCTTAAAAGGGATAAATATTTTAAATTAAATGTACCGTTGCTTATTATTTTAACGTTTCGTGTTATTTTGACTGATCGATGTCGACACTTGATGGGAACATGCCATGTTTAATGAAACCCGCTCTCAGCTTCTCTCAGATACCGACAGGCGATAATTTGTCACTTTTAAAAGTGCAAAAGATTACCATCGCTTTGTAAACGGCCGTGTTAATTGCAATTTTTATGTCTTTACGACGTTTTTACGGATCGCGCGTTTCAACTTGGTCGCTGCGAGTAATCATTAAAGTGTTTATTTAAGAATACCAAAACTAGTAGGTACCTTTAAAATTTTTTAGCTATTTGTTCCGGTCTATCTTAAAAACGGCTGGATCAATTTAGCCCAGACATTTACTGGCCGATAGTTAGTTATATAAAGGGTACAGGTAAAGAACATAGCATGTCACAAGTATATTAAAAATAATCATTTTTATCGTTGATCTAGACATTATGCCACGCAAAATTAATCTATCTTGTGGTGTGAGTTCCTCTATTCTTTGCCTGTACTCTTTATATGAGAAATAATTTTAACCTATTATATATTATTGTGTATTGATTTGGTGGCTTAGTTCAATTTAGTACCTACGTTTAAATAAGATAAAAGTCGTGTCATTAAAATTGACAATTACAACATTAAACAAAAGGATTTTAATTTATCACGAATAGCAAAAATTGAATTGTTAAAGGTCTGTAGACACTGAGAGACAAATCGTTACTCCGCTCTCCCGCACAACATCTGATACTTTTCTTTGTCGTTAAATATGCACTCTTTTAACCAGAACTACATAATTTTAATAAACTTAATTTGCCTCTAAAACTACGCCTTCAAGTAGCAACGGGGGACAGTACTACTTATTAAAAAAAAGTTATTGCTTTCCATACGCCAGCCCAAATGTTACGTACTATACTGATGATCAAGTTAAAAGTAGAGGAAAAAGATATATATTTTTAATAAGTTCCATGAAGAATGTGTTTATTTTTATTTATAAATTAATTATCAGTAGCCAATGTTCTGTTCGCTTATCTGCTCATCTTTACATACAGACGTACCGACGTCTGCTACTTCTTACGAAGAATAAAGACAAAGTCAGAAAGCGATATTATTTTAAAAGGAAACCAGGTTTGTATTTAAATTACCTTGTTATATATATTTTTTTAAATTAATAGGATACGCTCTGCGATTGTCACCACGCTTGTCCAGCGCGGCAATAATGGGCAAAAAACTCCTTTCTTGGAGAAGCTTATGTCCAGCTGTGGACTTTCAATGGCTGGTAAAATCTTGAGTAAATCAAAATTTACTAACTTCTGTAAAAAATGAATTAACTTTTTACTAACTTATATCAGCTATTTTTGTGTTGCATGAGGTGAAAATTTTATCCAGATTATTTATAAGAATGCTAACTTATTATTCTTAAAATTCCTATGCGGATAAACACAAAATTAAATAGACAGATATATCCCGAATAATAATATTTATGTAATATGTCTTGACATATCAGTGAGCGTAAATTAAAGTAACTATTGTATCACAAATACGTGGACAGAAGGCAATTACAATTTCTCGGAAATCTTTTGACCAGCCGATGGTGACGTAAGGCGCGTTGATACAGTTTTACGCAGTGAAACCCGTTAACCAAGATTAATATGGTGCAGATTGTCCGTTTTTTTATCAACGAACGTAACAAGCGACGTATGAAAACTTAAACAGCAATCCATCTGATTGGTATCACGGGTAGATATAGGATCCGAGTATATTAAAATTATTCCTTATTTTTGCAAAAAGATTTATAAATACTATGAATAACACTTATCCAATATAATAGGATATTTGTCTTTAAATTTAGGACTGAAGATACAGACAAGAGGTTATTATATTTATTTACACAATTATTCAATACAATTTTTAAAAGGAGATCAATGCAAATATTACTTGAAAAATTAAAATTGAAATGTAAAATTCTTACACTACGTTGAAAGAACAAGTAAAGTCCCTATACAAACAATATCTCACATATATTATGATAAAAATAACTGTCCTTCACGAATATGATTATTATAAGATCGCTGAAGCAGCGACAGATCATGTGACAACATTACTGAGTACATTCTTAATGTTTATGAACAAGATGTTAAGATAATGGTTATAGATACTTTATCAGAGCAAAAATGCTTGAATTACGGGCTTTATAAAATAGTTATTATTTGTGTGCTTTACTTTATAATCATGTATGTGTTTTTTTTCTTCAACATATAAGATTTGATATTCTGTTATGAATAGAACGGAATCATTAAAGTATTTCTTGTCCTTTATAAAGACGTGTTAGAATATTATAGTCAATATATTTGTAATCTATTAACAAGCTTTGTAACGCGTGCCTGCGGCATTTTACAGTTTTTGTGGACCATCCGTACACACTAGTTTTGTGACTATGCGTAGTGGAACCTGTTACTGCAAGGGCCCACTTATGTGTGAATAAAACAAAATAAAATTGTTTGAACTCATTCAACATAATAAATAGCAAACTATTCATTCTAGGTCTGGGACGTTTGTAAAAAGCTAAACTATACAACTATAGATACATAAGTTTTTATCTAAATAACTGAACAAAAATAGCGATAGACTTGTTACGTGTTGTTTTGCTGTTCGTATCATACATGGAACGAAATAAGAAGTAGTAGTAGACAAATTTACGTCACTGTTTAGATTACAGATCATTAATTTCTTATAGAAATGACAATTCACTGACAATGACTGGATCGATGGCGCAGATGGTAGTGATCCTGTCTTGTGCGCATCATATAAATATATGTTCTAATTCGATTCCCAACATCGATTTGTTCTGTGTCTTGGTGTTGAATATATGTATTTAAGTATTATATTTGTGATTCCTCTGTTGTCTGATGTCCGTAACACAAGTGCTTTAAGCGACTTATCTCTGAGTCAGGACAATATATGAGATGTTAAGTGACTTATTATTTTAATGAGGTTGATGACGGCTAAAAATGCTCTATATATATATATATATGTTCACTCTTCAAACGGAGCATACTAAAACGATAACGCTGTTTAGCGGTAGAAATAAAAGAGAGTATATTTTTTGCTTTAAGAGTAAACTCCAGGGTTTGTTTACAATATGCGGTGTAAAATAAAATAGAAACCCAGTAGTTTTAGGAAGATCAGAGCAAATTTGCACAAATGTATCGGGATGAAAGCATGCCTTATAGCTCCGATACCTCCTCGGAATGAAAGGAAATCGACTTACCTAGAGTTTCAAACGAAGATACATATCAAGAGTAGTTGATTTCGATTACGAGTGGTGAGCGATTTTACAGCTCTAGTACCTCCTTAGAAAAGAGGGTGGACTACGGTTCACGCGGTACTAGTCGTTCGTAGTAATGGGCCCTAAAGCTCCGCAAGGTGCCATAGGAACGGTGGCTCCTTTATACAGGTTGATGATAAGTGAACACTATCAACCAAACATCTTATCATCATCTTATCATCTCATCGTAGTGTGGGAAACCTTGGAAGACCCAGCTCACGGACACTTCATTATTTTTTCCATAGCGTATATATAGCTGATATACGTAATGTGTAAGTCACACATTTATTTATGAACAAACAGAATACCATACCAAGAAATTATCCGATAATGCCATACGAAGTACTTCCCCTTTCCTCTATTTAAGCCAGCTAAAGGTCAGAGCATACGCACAAAGAAACCCAAAGTAAAAAACCAAATTGTTTTACTATAAATATGAGAGATGGTTCATTTTGACGGCACGATCTTTGAATATAAATAAGGCCCGGTGAATAAGTGCAAAAGTGGATCCTCAATTCTGATTGGTGGATATTTTGTGCAATATTTCGAGAGGCCGCGTCGTAATGAAGAGTTATGGCAGTGTTGATTTTAACATAATGAGCTGGGTAATTTTACGAAGTGCATTTTAAATTGTACGGGACACACTGCTTCGGAAAATGTCGTAACGTTTTTATGATTTTACATTACGAAAATAATTACACCGGTGATTTGACCTCTATATTTTATAATAGTTCTTTTTCGTATGAATATTTCAGAAACTCAAAAACTGCATATTTTTATAAAGTGTTCACTAATAAATCAATTGATTCACGATAAAGTCACGCACGCGTGATGTAATATAATAAAAAAATCTAAAAAGTTTTTTTATTTATTACCACAGTACACAGTATAGTACACAAGTATCTGAATTTATTAAAACAAATGCGTTTGACACGAATTGGAGCCTATAGTTAAGCCACTAATCTTTATTTTGTTACATTTTGTTTTGTTTGTTGTTATTACAACAAAAAGACAACATGTAGCTATATATGTTTCTGCTGAACTAATTTCGGTAATTACGTATGTAAAGATAATGAATATATGTTACTAATTAATGTTATTATTTTCGTTAATAAAAAAGTTTTTAGTTACCAAACAAACCAAAATGAGATGACTTCCAGCATTAGTTTAAAATTGCTTTTCATCTCGTTTACGATACCATTTAGGTAAGCTTTTCAGCAGTGTGTTAGTTAAACACTCTTTGGATTTAAGTCGATTCTTGCAAATCGATTAAATGGGCTGATTTTTATTGCATTTTAATAAGACGCCAAGTGGCGCGCATCGCACGATCCCCCCGCGGCGTCGTATATGTGTGTTTTTTATTTATGTCTTGCTGATACATATTACACCTTTTAAAATTTAAAATAAAAATCATAATAGTAAGACGTAAGTGAATATCTTATAATTAAATAATTAATCAAAAAATATATGAATACTATTTCTTTTTGTAGTTACCAACGACGGACTTTGTGATATACATCACTTACCTATTACTATCGGCAAATAAAGATAGAAGAAAATTATTTTAATTATCTAACAAAACTTTCTTTATAGAAAATCTAGAACATCAAATCTACAAAGGCTACTCAATTATGCACTTAAATTGTGTTAAAAAATATATCGGCTCATACAATTGAATAGATAACAACTGTTAAATGAAAAAATACAATATTAGGAGTCTAGAAAAGTCGACAACAAAATAAGTAAAAAAAACACATACGAGTATGTGTCAAACAGCAGGAAAATTAAGAATTCGTTAAGTTACATTCCACGCGCTTAGACCCTAATTAAGTTTATTAAATTTCAAAGAATATTAAATTAAAAAGTGTCAGTTACGTTTTACTGTCAGAAATGTTAGATTGTCCATGTCTAAATAACTTACGCATGTTTTGAGTTGACTTTGGTAGGATATCCAACAAAAATATGATATAACCAGCGTATTTAAACATTTCACTTCAATCAGGCGTATTTCACTTCAATGGCGTTTTTCCAGTGAAAACTTCTTCCATAATATATATATATATTTGGTAAGACGGGTTTAGAAGTAGGCCTCGGATAAAACTAACTGCATAAGAAAAATTTTCGCAGTGCGTGCATGCTAATGATCATAAAAAAACCATCTTATGGATATCTGTAGAATAGAATAGTAACCAAAATCTCCAACAGGCGACTAAGGTACCTGAACCGACTGATAGCGGTATATCCCACAACCCAAAACAGTATAGTTCCAATTTAAAAGCGGGGAAAAGCATGTCATGAACCTATGCTCTGCGATTGCCACCATGCCTACCCAATGCGGCAATTATGGGTAAAAAACCCCTTTTGTTGACGAGGCCTAGGTCCAGCAATGAACGTTCTACGGCGGCTACGATGATGATGAACGTGTATCAACGTCAATAATCTATTTTAGTCATCCTAATCATACAGTATTGAACTAAAGTAAGTGAGCGCAACTTCTATGTATAAGACATCAACGCACTCGATTTTAACAAAGTAATGCTTCCAAAATTTATATAGAGGATAAAAAGTGTATGTTTCGGTTTTAATTACATTCACCAACGAAACAAATTTGGCGAAAAAACTTTTTAATATCTTTTGAGAATCACTTCTACATATAAAGCGTTATATTTTTAGTAAAAAGAAATAATCTTGTTTGGTTTGAATAGTACAATCATTTAATTAGTAATAAAGCTTATTTTGTCATATTACTAAAATACAATTTTGAAAAAAAAAATGTCCTAATTATTCGTATTTATTTAACAAGACAATTATTTTTTAGTGATATGTAAAAGCGTATACTGTATCCACATCCCACCCGGAAGACTTACGATACCATACAACAGAAGACAGACGACCGCACGCATGCGCTCAGGGCGGCGTCGCGCGCGCGACTAACGCCCGCGCTATCGTTCAACGATCATCGGTCCCGTTAGAGCGAGAGCGCGTGCGAGAACGAGACGTGCAGCTGCGCCCGCGCCGAGCCATCCGGAAGCCT
The DNA here is from genome assembly GCA_020976665.1 of Heortia vitessoides. Taxonomy (NCBI): domain Eukaryota; kingdom Metazoa; phylum Arthropoda; class Insecta; order Lepidoptera; family Crambidae; genus Heortia; species Heortia vitessoides. Next base: position 9,858,917 of record JACJUM010005601.1, on the reverse strand, counting down.
CGCTGAAACTGGACCGTTTTCTTTTCTTGTTATTATTGAGATCGGCTCTCAAGTTCTGTTGTTGTCGTGCAGCGCACGGCTGATAACGCGATGCTACGGCGGACCGAGCGCGCGCCTACACCCGCAACTTAAAGCTCGCGCGAACTATGGGATGGATATTTCACTAGTGCTGTGTCAGTAACTTAGTAACTGTATAACTTTACTTTTTGCGTTGTGTGATCAATTAAACTTTTAAACCAATTAACCAGTGCTAAATTAAAAGTGAAACCAGTGGAAATTTTACAAACTTTTAAAATATATTATATACATTTTTATTTTTGAACTTGGATTTATTTTTTGAGTGCCAATCAACTGACACTGAAACGCAAACGTGCGGAATAATCTATTTTAGCCCTTCGATTGTCGCAGGTAGGTGGTGAATTTTATCAGTGTCTAAAAGTGATATAAAGTTATGTTCAATAATACTAATAGTATCATAAATATTTTGAGTGATAAAGCCAAAAAATAAACTACAACTGCTTAAAACACAAATTACTCTTCAGAAAAAATAACGTTACATTGCCAATAGCTTATTTCATTTTTTAAGAAGCAATTATTCATTTATTGAATTTAATAAAGTATATTTCTTAAATTTTAATTACGCAAATATATTTAATAATGAAAAAAACGGAAAAGATTAACATAATGATTTCACAAAAAAAATTGATTTGTCACTAACGGTAATTTTTAAAAGCTTAAACAAAATATCTCTTTTATTATCTTCAGAACTCAAATCATAAGTAGATAAGTTTATTTTGTAACAAAGCCATACAAATAATAAAAATAACCGATAACATAAACAACAAAAAATAAACATTCTTCTCACGATTTCCAATTTTCGTCGCATCTCCTGACCTAACGCAATGTTTTTTACAAATTTTCGTGAACGCAAACAAAAGTGAAGGGCAAGTTTCACTGCTATTTTCTCGTTATAAAGATAACAACGGATAAAAAGTGATAAAAGAATAAAGATTATCCGACCTAGTAAGCCAGAAAACGCCGCCCGCCCGCCGTCGGCGGTTTTTTGCGGGCCTCGCTCCATTGTAACTGTGTTCATCGCTGGATTCCAATAGATATTGTGTAGTATATACATACTTTTATAGTTAAAAAGTGTATGTATTGTTGACACGTAAAACTAATATTTAAAGCCATGCCTATAAGGATAATATAACAATTTAATAGTTTATTATTATAATTTAAAAAATACGGTAAAGTAGAAGGTTTTCTATGTATTTTTCATTTAAATATTTTTTATATAAAAGGTTAAAGTTACATAATTCATACAAAATTTAATTTAAAAAATATATAAATATAATAGCTAGCAAGCTAAAACATATAAAATATTACCGGCTAGTCTGAAAAAATAAAATAAAAAACGATTAATTGCAACCTTTTGTTGCATTACTGAAACGGATACAAATATGAAAATTCCAAAAGTTTATTCTCAATAAATTTAAAATTTAAATTTTAATATATAAGTTTTCAGTTCACTTAGGTATTAAACAGAAGCTAAATTTGGCGCTATAACTGATAAAGGAAATGCGCCGGCAAATGAAAACTAACTGTACAGCCGGTATCTTAAAAACCCCGAAGATGCCGACGCATAATAAGTGTGTTCCAATTTTTTAAAACGTGCTAAAATCGATTCGTTACGATTTTAAATACGCATCTCGCCTTAAAATGTATCGACCGAACATTTTTCGGCTACCAAAAAAAAAGCGGAATAATTGCAATGGCGGCAAAGTTTATCTTACCCACACATCGGACACGAATAAGTTTCAGTCTTTATGCGATAATGTTCTAGGTCTCACATGACATATACTGTTGCTTTTATTGTGCTCTTTATTGCGCCTTAATATATTGCTGACTATAAACATTAAATGATGAAATAATTATAATATTAATTTTTAAACATATATCAGAAATATACATTTTTAAGACTGTGTAAGTATATTTATTGTATTTTGCTTATTGATTGTTAATAGATCTTCACTCAATATATCGACCATAAATAAATTCAACCAAAAACTCAATGTATTACAAAATTTATAAAATAGGTCACCGTTCAAATGAAATATTGATTATACAGGGAAAAACATAAGGATTTGTAAGTATTAATTTAATAAAACAGCGGGAGTTACACGATAACAGCACGGCTTAGCGTATCGTGCCTGCGAACATTTCGGGCGCCAAATTTAATCAAGCCACGGTCGATCGAAAGTCAATCACGCTCGTTTTCTTATTTAATCTACGTTCCATTTCACACTAACCGCAGATGGAGATTATGATCAAGGTGCAGGAGGCAAAAACGAAACGCTGTGTCATCTTGGAAGAAAAAAAAAACAAAAATAATTATACTCTTTGCTTTCACCTGCAACTCGATAGGTGCGTAGTTAGGTAACGGCAGACTTGTCTGATTTAATATCAGGCGGTGATAATTATCGGGTCTTTTATCTTCGTAATAGAGCATTTTTTTCTCCATTCGGTATTTGAAGTTCAGAATAAATAAAACAAACAAATGCTTTTACCGGCCCAATCGTTTTTTTTTTAGTATAAACGACGGTAGTTTGTAAAAAGATTCATGGAATATCTAAATTTGTGCAAATGGAAAACATATAATAAAATACAACAATAACAGTATTTATTTAAAACATCAGGTCATAGCGAGAAATTTTACATGTGTATTTTAATCTTGCACTATTAAGAACAGCACGGTGTAACATTTCCGCGAACGACCAGCAGTAATATACCAGTAAAACATATATATTGAACATGATTTGACCAAAAGCCCAATATAATGCCTTCAGGGTTTAAGATCGACAGGTTTTATGGTGAACGTAAAAAAAAAATAAAATATATTGTCATCTTTACTTGTATTATAAAGAAAAAAAATACTTTATGACTAAATTAACTATTTCAGCAAGAAGTCACAAAGCTAGAGGATTAATTTAATAAAAAGTACCGAAAAAAAATTGTTATACAAAAGAAGAAATCGAGAACATGGCTTATACATTATAAGCATTTTTATAATTTTCAAGGGCAAACCTTAAAGCGCATTGATGATTCAAACTTACACTTTCCTCTAGGAATAAGATCGAAGGCATATTATCTAATGCTTAAAATACACAATACCGAAATAAATTATTCAAACTATTTTTTATAAATATTGCACTTATAGTTATTTGTCTTATAATAAAATAAATCATGTTCAACTCCGATATGTCGACGTTTTAAATACACAAATATAAGTTGCTTATTTCACTAAGAATGATTTTCAATTTGTATGTATTTATGAATCCGGAAGTTTTTATTATTGATGGTCACATAAATTACTAGTGCAGACAGCACCGCGGGGCATTATGCTACTAAAAGTAAACTTAAACGTTGGTACAAAATAAAAATATCAAGTCTACATTATTTATTATAGTGATGATAACATTGTATTGATATTTTATATATTTTTTTCTGTATTATTAACAATTATAGGTATATCGAAAACTAGGTTTCCGCACATAACTACGTGGATCGTAGACTAGAATCGAAATAAGCCTGTGTATTTTCTAGAGAAAAGCCCTAGGAACCCTAACTTAAAAGTTATCATGTTAAATTTCATCAAAATGAGTGCACTCATTAAATCATAAATAGGCATATTCGCGTCAGTATATTTATGAATAATTAAATATAAGTTTCACATTTGTTTATAATTTTTGTCTATTTCCGTATAATTTATGAACACAGTATATCACTTTATTTATTGTTAGAAAACAGAATACCTGTTTCATTCGGTTATATTATAAATATGTAATATTATTATTAAATGCGGGTAACGGTCTGTATCCCAGTTCAACGAATCGAAAGTAAATACTTCCCCAAACTTTTCTCATATATTCGTCTTGTTGGAATGCTTACCAAAGATGCGCCAAAATTCTTATTGACGCTTCTATTATTTTGAATATTCTCATTCTGCAACCATTTATTCGTTAACGAAATGTGTTGCTCACTATCTAGTGTCTCCGACTTTGCATGAAACTCATTTCTTATACGTTTCATTTAGTGCACAAAATCATGAGTTTTGCTGTTAGGCATGGAGCCTGAATGAGCAATTTTTTTAAATATTCTTATAAAATAGCACAACAATTTTATAGATTAGCGAGCATACAACACATATATGCATTTAGTGAGACGTGATTATTACATATTAAATACGCACATGTTTATATAATTTAAGATATTTTGTTAACTACTGTTGCAAATATGTTCGCAACTTTAATTACGTCTCTTGTTTTTTTTTAATAATATGAAGTTGCATGGTGTACTGCCATTCCCATTTGAGTTTGACTGCAAAATTATATTTTATATATAGAACTAACATTGTTGGTTATCGTCATTTCAAATTTGTCTAATTATAAAGCACTAAAGTAAAAAAACTTATTAGTTTTTTCAGATGCAACCTAACAAACATTTAATTTGAAAATTTATCGCCGTATTTTTAGCGAGGATAGTTACAAAATAGCAAAACGGGTCACCCATCCAGGCTAGCACCCACGTCGCGACGAGTGGGTGTGTCTGTCGATCGGTTACAAGTTACAAAACGAGGCTGTTGTCGCGTTTAACATTAGCATATAATTGCAACCCGCTCTAATTACTTGGTTCGTGTTTATTGCTCTTCCTGGATGCTTGATGAGTTGGGCGAACCTTGACAACCAGTCCATGTATATGGTAAATATTGTTATTATATTTGTCATCGTTCAAATTGACTGCACATAATATAATGTATTGGTATTATTGTATAAGACGTATAAGGTCGCAAATTGGATACAGTCGGTGTTTTATATGCATTGCTTAACACAAAAAAAACGTTAGACACCTTTACACGTTGTATAGCGCAACAAACACTTGTTTTAACGAATTTGCTGCTTTAAATGTAATATGAGCCAATGGCTTATTGTAAACGGTGTCCATTTTGAAATATCATAAGGCGTATAATCACCAAATTACAAGAATAAATGTTACACAGCCAATATATTTTTTATTTGTAATAATAAAAGTTAGATATTTTTCAGTTTATGTTTGTCTTGAAGCATATTGACAAATGTATATTCAACATTAATTTCATAATTAACTTTTATTGTTTTATATTGTAAAACAATAATGACGAATAGCTGTAACTATCGCAATGTATATAAACTGCCCTATTTTTTTTGTTTTCGGTGTTCATTATTTTGCTAAGAAGTAAGCAATTTTTATTTTATTATTTGTGACCTAGCTTTTAAAAAAATTACTTCGCTAGTTGTGAGCAAAATTTTTCTCTGTGGAAACTGCACCAAATCGATTTCTTAGTTGTTTCCACAGTACCTATTCTCATGGTATCTATTTGCATGGTATCCTTTGTGCTTGTCTCTAAGATAAATTCAGACTTATTACTACCTGAAACTGTCTATAAAAACTAGTGAATGTGACGTAAAAAAATGAGCGTTTGATTTTTAAAAAAATATCTGTCACTACAAATTTTATTGGTCTGCCGGTGCAGACACATGAATCACGATGCATGATGGTAAATAAATTCGGTTCTAGGCGTGAATTTGCGAAATATTCTGCATTAAAGCAAGAAACGATCTAATCTCAACACGACATAGTCGAAATTTGCTTGTCCCAAAACTGCGCAAGTCAAAAAGAGCATTAGATATAGTCTGATAAAAATTCAAGGAAATTCGAATGGTCTGCACTCAAGTACATCACTCGATGAAATTCAGATAGTAAATAATGCACAGACGACTTTGTAGACCGAGTCGCATAATTTTCAGATTCATTTTCATAATCCTGCACTAGACTGGTTGAGGTCAATCTAGGAAGTTAGTACATTACCTACATAACTTTTGAGTCCACTTTTTAAACTAGCTATATTTCGTTTGCGTACATATCTTTGTCCTAGATATTTTTTTGATGTATTAAAACTATGAATGGAAAATTTCTTTAAAATCCGTAAACAGTTTTTGCGTGAAAGAATATCAGACCACCTCTTTTACGTTAATTATGTTTTTATAAATTAGTAAAATCTCTCTTTGCTATTATTACAAAAAATGCAGGAATCATCACCATTATACAACGTCCACGTCACACATGGTATATCCCTTCACAAGAAAGTGGGGAATTTGGCCCATAAGTGGCAATCGCATTGCTCTGTCCATCCCCACCTGGTTGGGTGGATACCCCGCCACCTGTCGGCTCCTCGGTCGTCTCTTTGGACACCTGGTACAGGCTACTCTGCACAAATAGAATTCCACTGTTTTCGTTATGTAACAAAACCCGGAGATCCAATCTGACTCTAAATAATTCACGTCAACAAGAAATAACCGAATGAGATATATCTCAATTATTTATAACAGATTGTATCAAATTAATAGGCCACGTTCCGGGCTGCAATGCTTTTGGTCATTCAACAATCACTGGTTGTCAAAACGACAACATCCAAACGCAACTTGATTCGTCAACGATGTCGTATATATCGGACGGGGAACTGGAGATTACTATAATTTATATGTATACAAATACCAATAAATCTTCTAACTATTATCTAATATCTTGCAGTTTTTATGCGAAATCGATGTAGCACAAATTATCTTTTTTTATTACCATTTGATTTTTTTTCTTATGTAGGTATTACATATTCTGTAGATTTTATTTTTAAAAACCAACTTTAGTAAAATTTTCAATTATTGTAGATTTATTTTCATTCGGAAAAATGACAAATACTCACATTTACTTTGTGAAAAAAACTGTCCTTATATTTAAAAAAAAAATAGAACATTTTTCGAAGGGGGCGTATTACTATATTTATTTTATTGATTGTAAGTAATATCCGTATTTGTCCTTATATAGCTGTAATATGAAGCAAACAGTCAATTTCTTTCACGTTTATAACTTAATACTACAAATTAAATACTACAAATTAAAGTTTAACAGTTTACAATACCACGCAAACTATGATGTACCATTCATAGATTGACTTAATTAACTTACTATTTGTTCAATAAAACAATTATGCTTGGCTTTCTCCAGCGAACGGACATCCGTTTTACATACAAGATGAATTGGAAGGATGCCATTGCCGGGGGCTTTGTAAGATTTATTTGCCTAAGATGTACATATAGCATCGGTTGCGGTTTAGACAGCTCTAACTGTTATTGGTGATTTAGCGTGCTGCTGATCGCGTTTCGGTTCCGCGTATTGTTGCGTTGTGTTATAATAAATACGTTTAAGAACTCTAGTTATACGGCCTCTTTAGTATCTCGAACAAATAAACTGCGTAGGGTAGCGTTCCTAGCCACAAATAAATTAAATAAAAAAACAAGTACTCGTACGCATGACTAAAACTAAAGTGTTTGTTGTAATTCCAAATGGTTTTACTAAATGCATATGAAAATGTTTACTGTCGGTCTGTTACAACTAATCTTGTACCAATGTGACCTTTTAGGGTTGAAGTAACCACAACCGGACGTATTAGAAATCTATTAGGGATGGCTATGTTCTTAGCAAAATATATATAAGGTAATAATATAAATATATACATACAAAGGTCATCTGCGTTGGTACCTCACTATTAACTAATTCTACCGCCAAACAGCAGTTGTAAGAGTGTTTGCTTTACTGCGTTCACGTTCGAAGGATGAGAGAGTAGGAAAATTACTTGGTAGTGACAATATCTTCAAATGACTCGGTTGGACCCCGCTAATGACATGGTTGTGACATAACACAGTCATCTATAGGTTGCGGCGAAGCTTGCTATGACGCGGACTGTATGCTTGCTTGTCAACTTAGTCACACAAAAAAATTGAGTATACAATTATTGAGGTTACAAATCTAACCTTCGATACATTCCTGCAAATAAAGCACGATCATACATAGAACTACCATTCTCTCACACGTGAGCCTTACAAAAACATCATTTTTATTATCCACCATACCTCTTCCACGCGCATTGCGTAAAGCATACAAGTTTAACGAGATGGCAATCGGTGCATGGGAACCATATTGTATGAGCCCATACAAAAGTGGTTCACACACGAATGCTTAGGGTTGGTGCTGAGCTAATTCGTTACGCCTTGATCTGACGAAGTTTGTGTGAACGCTGGAGTGGCACGACTATTCTCATCTTTTTGTTGGCTGCTGGACTCGTGTTGTGTTAAGATACCACTTATTAGCTGTTTTATTTCAAGATTAGCATGTCACATTATTAGTGTCGGAAGGGTGCCACTATCTAATTTACGAGTATATTACACACCAGTATGTTTGTAGTTTTTCTTAGCAGTATTGCAGTCTATACTGCCTGTTTCTTGTTTTGCCCGGCTTAGCCGCGTACGGATCACTTAAATTCTATGAGAGAAGTTCTGAAAATTTATATGAACTCCATCAGGACGGAATTACAAAAAATAAGCAAGCTTGTATATAACTCTGGATTATATTACTATTGCGATAGAAAATATATGTTTATTATTTGACCAGCTTGACGAACAAGCATTACCGCAGCCTATATATGCTGTTAATATCTCAACGATAGAACACTGTTATTTAGCGGAAAATAGTGAGAATGAGGTACCAACTCAGATGACAGACAGACGCAAAATAATCCGTTAACTAAAAAAAAATCTAATTTTATCCATGCACAAATACTATTCAATACTAAAACTAGAACAGTTGAAATAAAAGTGAAAATAAATCAAGTGACTTGGAGAATACCAGAGATAACTGAAAACAAAGTCAATGAAGTCACAGTATGTTCAAATTCGACAGAAACCAAAACTCCATGTACAAACTAAATAAATATAAACAAAAGACAACTTATTTAGAAACTGTTACAATGATTACTTAAGCTTGTATTTTAATATCGCATGTAGAAAATTGTGTGCGTTATAATAAACAATACATAATCGAAGTGGTCTCTCTAAAAACTTGTTCTGCTCAAAAGAATTAGTAATAAGCAATACAGTGCAAGTAAATTTATAACTAAGTGAGAACTGAAGCTGTGTGCCGAGTCCATTTAAAGAAAACTAATAAAATCAGCTCCCAAACGAAATCGAGTGCCGATATAATATTTCGTGATTTGTTACACAAACTATTTCATTCAATGGGTGCTATCGTGAACTTTAACAATAAAATTATCATTGGCGTAAGAAATAGCGAAAAATTGCTGTTACGTAATCCATAGCGGATAATTGCCGTAACAGTTTTATTATAGAATTGTAATAGTTTACGGTCCATTTTATATTTCAATGGAAAAGTTTGTAATAGATATTGCATCTTCTATGCCTACCGATGTTCTCCATAAAATTTGCGATTGCAAACGGTATAGAGATTTATTACGATAAGAACTTTTAAATAATAAATAAAGAGCTTATACTAGGTCTAATACTATTACCTAATAATATATTTTCTGAATTACGGGCGATGACGTGAAAAGCGGAGCGCGATTTTTAGCCAAGAGATATTTTCTAAAACTGCTCCATTTTTATTATTTTATCGTATATAGTACTTTTATTCATTCCCGACGTGAACCTTCAATCAGCAATTGTCACCAAGCTGTCCCGATGCGCATATTATGGGCGAAATTCTTTCTCTCTTTGGGAGGCGTATGACTAAAAGCTGGAATGATAATGATCGGAATACAATGTAATTTCTTTAGCGCACACTAGCGCATTTAGGTAAATGACATATGTGCTAATTGCGGTTATCTAAAATATCATATATTTTCAGTTTTTTTCTGAAAATAGAAGTACATATATACATGTTTAACCAATGAACATGTATGTATAACTTTTTTACAAGGAATTCAATATTTATTTTATAAAAACTATGCAATAACTCTCGAAAACAATTTTGTCGCAATCGTTTTAATGCAAGTAATTTATTTTCTTATTAGCTTCAAGGTCGTCTGTTGGTCATTGAAAATGTAATCAATACATTAGGCAATACTTCGAAATCTTGCATTCAATCTTACTTGAAACATTACAAATAAACAATATTGCAGATTAATAAATATTAAAATCGAAATAAACAATGTCAAGAATATTGGTTTTAATAAATTCACACAACATCTCATTGACCTGACGCAGAGATGACAAGCTTCACCTTGTGTTACGGTTATCAGACAACAAAGGAATCACGAATATAATAAATATATTGGTAATGTTTTTATATCTACAAAAACAGCAAAATATATAAATAATATTAAACACGATTCCGTACATACCTACCAGTCACATAACAGACATTTACAACTTAGACAATAAAACGTCTAAATTGGCTGACCAATCCACATAAATCAGGCGTCGCATTCAAATTGCTTAAAATATTCATCTTGTTTTATAGCAAATAAGTAAATATGCAATATTCTAATTACTCCATTTTCAGGGAATGTCTGTCGACATTGAACAAAAGGCAAATGGTTAACTTTATTGCGTTAAAATCATTGTGTGCGTTTATTTAATACAAATGCGAGCGGTGACCCTTATTTCAAGTTGGAGCGGAATATCCGTCCAAATCAAATATTGCTATCGGTGCCACGAAATATTTGGTGTTAATATTTATATTAACATTTTTATTAACTGTTCTAATTATATCAGCCATTTTGTTGATACACTTTATGCGTGATTGAAGAGCTTCTTCCATACCCCACCACATTGGAAGGTTTCTTAAGAACTGTAAATACGCTTCAATTACTATTAATTAATATTCTATTGGAAGTCATATGGAGCGGCCCAATGTCCAGTCTACGGCTATGTCTACAGCTAATATGATATTTCTTAATTTTTTGATATGCAGTATGATACAATAGATGGATAATCTATACTATATTGAAATTATATATACAATAAGTAGACTAAGTTTAAAAGATAAAAAAATATCATATAAATAGCGTTGAACAAATGCACTAAATAAAATATTCGATTGAGAAAAATAAAGTTAAAAATACATTTCAAATTATATTTAATAAGCTAAAGCAGTATTTGATCAACGGCATTACTCCAGCAGTTAAAACGTCATCAAATTGGTAACTGCACTCTTCCAGTCATTTGTTTTATGTACATTTTATTTTCTCTCACTAAATAAAGTTATAAACTGGACTTTAAAAAATTTTCGAACTAATAAAAGTGAAAGCCGGCTGTTACCGCACAATATCGATCACTTAGCGCGATCGATCCAGTTTGAATGTGTCCGATAATTCATGGAATGTAAAAAAATAAATGCATAGAGTTTTGATTAAGCTGTTTTGAGACCAGTTTATAATAAATATATTATTTTTATTTCGTTAACAACAAAAAGAAATAAAACAGCATGCTAGCGTTCGAGATAATATGGTAACAGACTCACTTGCTGTTGCAATAGATGGATCTATTCAACAGTGGATTGTGATAGACATGACCAGGTATATATATTATAGTCAGATTTTCCTAAAGTTATTTTTACCTACCTCCCTCTGTACCAGGTGTCGTAAGAGGTACCGGAACCGATTTATTCCTCGTTACCGGCATAGCTCAAATACAATGGGTAGATTTCCGCAAAATAGTCAATACCATCCTTCTCGCAAAGCCACAATCTGCCATTGTCAATATTTGGAAAAAACCTTCTTTATTTTATCGAATATCATATCTGAAATACAAAAACAAGATAACAATTCAGAACATGTCTTCACAACATCATTTACTAATAAGCATATGTAATAAAGGTAAAAAGAGTTAAAAAATACAAATTCTTAAGCTAGTAAGGTAATTATTAAGTAAAAGAAAATAATATAAAAAGAAATAAATAAAAGAGACCACTGTAATCGACGTCTTACGACAGATATGTAATGCTTTTAAATATCTACAATAATAAGGAAGCAGCTTCTAAAATGCAGTACATCTAGTAATTATATCGGAGTTTCTGCGAGTCGTGATAAAAAGCCAGGTCACAATACAGACACCGTCGTTTAAGAAGAATATAATTTTTTTAAAGTGCATTTTTATTTAAGCAAATGTTCACACTTCGGATAAATATAAAAATGATATATAACTCCACCTAATAAGAATTTAAACGAAAAAGGAAACGTAAATAGCGAATTTTTCATATGATGGTCAGAATCCGAGGCCTTTGGGGAAAATGAAGCCCTGGTCAGTAACGAAATCAACGATATCTCTATCTCTGCTCAGTCACATTCAAAAGCATGTCCCAACGTCAGAACCGGTACGACCATGGAATAAGATATACATGTCCCTATTTATTTATTGATCGGAAAAGACCGAGAAAATTGCGATCTTTAATAACTTTCACATTCGTGCCAAGGAAAATTGCTATTTCCTGTGAATAATCCAGTTTCTAGCGATTTTAATCTGCTTAGTGACTTGCGTGTAAGCCTTGCGACTAGTTAATCTATCAATAATCTTAAGGTGTCTTTTAAAAATTAAATATAAACTAGTCTTTTACGACTGTTATATTTTAAATTGGTTTTAAATTCAAATATCTTGTGCGCTAAATATCGTGGGTTCGATCCCACAGGACAAATATTTATATGATAATATTTGTGTTAATTCTGTGTCTGAGTGTTAAATATATGTATTTTAGTGTTATATTGTGATTCCTCTGTCATCTGACGTCCATAAGACAAGTGCTTTAAGCGACTCTTGGAGTCAGGTCAAGGTTTGTTATTATTTTATCCATGTACAATAGGTACCTACTAAAATTCCAATACGATCAAAATTTATTTCTGTATTTACTACATATTACAAATACAAATGCCTACCATCTTTATCGACATGCTTTATCAGAAGAAATAATAAAATAAAATATATTATATAAAACAAAAGTCGATAATTCTCGGCATCAAGGATACCCGGTATAGTACGGTACATTACTACCAGGTAGGTACATCACTACCAAAGCAATAAATGTAAAACCTCTTTTGAACTAAATTTAAAAAAAACGTGCACTTTACAATTACTTATACATATACAACAGCATCAAGAATGTCTTATAAACCCTGCTTTACCCTACTACGCAGATGTCCAAAATCTGCATGTAACCTTCAATAAACAAGAACTGGAGCATAATATCTACCTACGCCATTAGAGGCTGTACGACAACAAAATGTCGGAATTTGAACGGTGATACTAAAAAATAACTATTCCACCGAGCGAATAAACTGGATACATTGACAACCGACTTATTCCGATTGATTACATCGTTATACGCAAACATTATCTTTATTTAATAGTTCATATAAACTGGAGCACTTTTAAATTTATTTACCTATCTAAAGACGTTTGCTCGTTAATTGCGTATGCGGATCGCTATAAAAACGACTTTGCGTTTGAATATCGATTTATTAGTGGGATGTTTACATGTGTGTTTACACACATACCACTGTGTGTGAAATTGTATAGTTAAACTTGATAGACGTAAATTTGAAGAATCTACTCGCTTAGTTTAATTACGATGTTGCTTAAGTATGAGCAATGAAGCAATTTTATAATTGATAAATTAGTTCAAATTATAGCGCGCGACTTCGTCCAGGTGAAGTTCACTTATATCGAGACCCGAAACATTTCCGCAACCTAAAATATCCACAAGCTTAATATAATATGGATCCACAATGGGGTTTAGTTGTGAAGCGGTAACAAATAGACTGATAAACTTCCGCGTTTATAACAATTATAATTATAAAATATAGTCTACTTTACCCTGTTCCTTCACTTTTTCTTATTAAAAAGAATGTGAAATTTTTTCAATTTAGTTTTAGTATTTTTGAGCTTTTCATACCAAAGGAACAATCAATTAATAAAATAATATTAGTTTCGGTAAGATTGAATGCATTATAAAAAATGTTTCAAAACAAATTATATTTATCAATCTGTGAATCAAATCTTTAATGTTCATTTTTGGGGTAACAACAATTATTGGGTTCAATTGGGTTCAATCATTCAATTACAAACAGATCAGATATTACACATAATCTTTTAAAATATATTAGCATTTTATTATTAGTTAGTCTCGTATTTTTTTATAATATGATATATTATAACATCCCACATATTAATCTATCTATGAAAAAATATAACTGCCCATTTAAGCGCTCCTCGCGCCAATAATCAAAACAAGGACCATAACATTATCCCACGCGGAAGATATCCTTATCAGTTCTCAATCACGGAGCTGACATTAGTGACGAGTCCATTAATGGATACCTAACGTTTTGCACGAATACGTAACATTTTTGTACCGTGTCAATGTCAGAAATGTGCTAAACCATGCGAACCAGCTGAAACTTAGAAGATTTTATCGCAAACATATCTAATGTACACCCAGGTTACATGTTACAAGCAGTTTTTAGTCTTTTTATTGTTTTATAAATAAAGTTCAATGCCTCTATCACATCCGTTTCACTTTCAGTGACAACATTTTTAACTTTGATTAGCAACTTCAACGAAACCAAAAGTTCAACACATTCTTCGACAATAATAAAGATTGCTGTTGGGCTGGGAGAGTACAGTCTCAAGTGTAGTTACTCTGAAGTGTAGTGGAACGTCATCATAATAACAATCAACAGCATCAATTGAAAGTCCACTGATGGACATAGGCCTCCCCAGTATAGAGAGATTTTGCCCATAATTGCCGCACTGGGCAGGCATGGTGGCAATCGCAAAGCGATTCTCGACGAGGATGCTGCTGCACATCCTCATTCTGTAGTATTTAAGCTGTACTGTTTTCGATGGATATTCCGCCACCTGGCAATTTCGATACCTTAGTTGCTTTTTACGACACCTGGTACAGAAGAAGGTACTATTCTACTCCACTAGTATTCCAAGCTAACGATGGTATATCTATCGGTCGGGATAGGTAGCAACATACTTGTTGCGAAGCTACACTCTATGATTACCACGACAAGGCAATTATAGGCAAAATTAAAATAAGAAATGATACAAGTAGTTTTTAGAAAATGTGTGTTGTAAGCAAGTGAGAATTAACTAATTTTGAGTTACGTATGAATTTATATTTTAGTAATGTAAATGTAAAAATTAAATTAACTAAGTCAGATATAAAACAATAACCTTTGAAATATTCCCATTAACAAAACGATCACATATTAATATAAATTGAATACACGAACCGAGTCCTGTGGAATGCGCCAATCAGCACAATACAATGGGACCCACAAAAAATATCCCACGGCACAATAATGAATAGTTAACGACGAAAACTAGGTGAATCTTTGTGCAATAGCCTAGTGTCTTTTAAAAGAAATATGATCATTTTCAATTTCATAACGTTTCCCACACATATGGGCTATGAATGGGCCACTAGTTGTCGTAGAATTGACAAATTAGTGTAATCTAAAAGAGATTTTGTGTCGCGGACGCGTGCCTCGGACTAGCGTGTGTACATCAAATTACATGCTTCTCTCACTAATGAATGGGCGTAGTTTCTATGAGAAATTTTCGAGCTTTCTCAGATATGTTTATATTACAACTAGTTTGACAAATGTGACGCGATATACGATCCGAGCAATAAAAATAGAAATGCTATTTGCAAAGTTCTTTCTTTATTTTTGACGAACCTAATGGTGGATTATGCTGGGTCAGACATCAGTCTGCCCCAGCGTCACCAGGGGATGAACAGTGCGAAGTACTGATATGAAAACAATATCATAACCAAACAACTATATTAATAGCAATACTATAAAAAGAAGAACTTAGTTCTTCTATCTTTGCAATATTTTGAAAAAACTTAAACTTTTAAGAACGGGGTTCTTTTAGATTAGTAATATCAATTAAAATTAACAAGGTGGCTACTTTAGTAGAGGATGCCAATATTACAAAGAGAAAATAATTTATTGTTTGTGTTTTTGGTACGTTTTAACTCAGAATCTAGTCGACTAATTTACACATTCAACTTCACCGAGTAACAGGCTTTATTATATTTCTTAAAATCAAAGTATAAACACTTAAAATGGTTGGTAACGAGGCACGATTTATATTATTGTACGTTTGTAACCACTAAAAAATAAAAAACTACTCGACAGTTTTTGAAAGATATTTATCGATGGATAGTTATTAGTATATAGATGGATAGATATCATCAATTAATATAAGCAATTTTTATCCCTGTATTCTGATGTTGGCAGGATGTACGCAGGTGAAATTAATAAATATGTGTAATAATTTTACGAAACCTACTGATTGATTGATAAATTAAAATTTAACGATCGAAGCATTACAAAACAAACAGTAGTCAAATGCTTCCTTTTCCGTTGCGGCTGCGCATTTACAAACGCCCGCCATCCCGAACAGGGCCATTCTTCTTATTAATTACCAGCCTCAGAGCTGCAAATGTTTGAAGATTACAAATGCACCGACGTGTAATAATGAGCATTTTCGTTACGCTACCGGAGCAATTATGGAGTTGTATCGTTTAGAGTTAGCCGCGAATAATTATTATAATTTGTTAGACGTTTAACAAGAAGGCATTAAACTTTTTTTAATACCTTATATATGCTGGTATTTGTACTGATCTTTTCGCAACGCCCACATCGCATTTTGTTGTGGGTGCGCAAACAAATTACAAATAATGCTTTACTAAAGAGTTTATATTTATTTTTCAGGTACGTTACGAGACGTCCGTGATGCAAAACCAAGTAAGAATAATTACTTCGAGTTTGTATTTAATTAAAGTTTTCTTTAATGTTCCATTAACGTAGTTAGTAGCATAATATGAATAAGAAAGTGATAGTATAGAAACGCGTTAGAATGAAGTAATTTATTTTTATTAATACACTCCTTGTTTTTTGCTCAAATTTAAAATATCCAACAAACTTTTCACAGTATTTTAAATATATTTATCTGAGAAAAATCCGATTGTTACCGATAAACAAGAGTGGTGGTGTGGATGACAAATAAAAGTGTCTTTGATAATAGGGACATCATCATATCAGCCATACAAATCTACTGTTGGGCCCCGCTGGGCAGTCGTAGCGGTAATCGCAGAGCGCAACTACGCGACGAAAATACTGCTGCCCATCTCCACTCTGTGGTATTGTAGTAACTGCTGTTTCAGATGGATATATCGACATCTGTCGGTTTCGATATCTCTGTCACCTCCAACGATACCTAATACGGAGGTACTATTTTGGAGGTTATATTTTACTCAAACCCGGTAACTCTCGGTTTAAGGGGAAAGGGTTATCACAATAAACAATTGCCAATATAAAACATGAACCCTAAACCCATAAAAGTACCTGGGAACTCTTTTACAACCAACGTAAATTCCCGCATAATATGAACCTCAACATAGACATTAGCCGAAACAATGCAGAGAACCGTCGTGAAAAATGCACGAGAATCAAGTACACGCTCAATGCGAAATGGCCGAATGTCAAACCATAGAATAGAATTACACAACGCACATCTTGAC
Organism: Heortia vitessoides; assembly: GCA_020976665.1. NCBI lineage: Eukaryota > Metazoa > Arthropoda > Insecta > Lepidoptera > Crambidae > Heortia > Heortia vitessoides. The sequence continues at coordinate 9,841,439 of JACJUM010005601.1, read as the reverse complement.
ATTACATTTGCACATCAAACAATATCAGAGCACCGTGCGAAATTTTCCCACGGACGATCCACGCTGTTCACTGGAGCAGCTAAATACTGTTTTGAGATAAAAGCGATTAATGCATCCATGTGATAAGCGATCTTCAATTTTGACCTTTACGTCCATCACGTTAAGATCTTGACGGTAGCTCCTGCTAGTGGTGTTTTGTTTTTGTTGCGGTTGAGTCTGTAAAAAAGATTGATGTCGAAAATGGACATTGTAAGGTAAAGTGCAATTACACAAGTCATAGACTCAAAGTATCTTATCTGAGAACGTATTTACCGTGCAAAAGTAGGATGATTGTTTTCAGTTACAAAAATAAAACTAGAAAAATTTGTCTGAACAAATTCATCATTTGATAAATTCTTTCAAAGTTAGCACGTTCGTATCCCTAAGCGTGGGATATTAATGTCATAAGTAATCTATATGATACTTTTTAATCGGAACCAATTAAAAACCAACGGTATTATCACAAAGCTCAAAAACCAGAACCATTCCTTACATTCCGTCCTTAGATTACAACAATCGATTCTAATCCGATTCAAATATCGATTATAATAGCCAGGCTAAATTTATATGTCATCTGATCTATTTCACACGGATGTGTTAATTTACAACGCGAAATAATTCGTTTCGCTTCCGTCGCAACTCGATCCTACTCTTTATTGAGACTTAACGAGACTGTCCTCCGAGTTCTTGTTTTATAGTTGGCCAATAGAGGATGTGCCGTGAATCCATATAAGATGATCGGATATCTTAATTAATAAAGTTATTATGGGGGTTGTGCCTTTATATGCACTGCACTATCGATTTATTTATATTGATATAGACTCTTGATGAGTTTGCTTTTCTCAGAATTAAATAGTATCACTGAGAGACAAGATTTGACTGTTTGTTGTTAAACTTACGATTTAAAATGAGTTATTCTTTTTATAATGATTAAAAAACCACTAATCCGTTTTATAAAAATCTTCACCTGTAGCTACAAAATATTTGATAATATAAATTATGAACCTAAACATGACCCAAAAGAGTACAATATTGTCGTAAGAGGGCCTTAAGTACCAGAACCGACAGATGGCGGCATATCCATCCGAAATAGTAAAGCTCAAATGCACAGGGATGGGCAGCAGCATCCCCGTCGCAAAAACTGCGCTCTGCGATTGTCATTACGCTTGCCTAGCGCAGCAATTATTTGCAAAATTTCCATTTCAATTTTCCCCTTTCTTGGGTAAACCCATGTCCAGTAGTGGACTCAATTTAAAAAACTACATATTAAATATATTTCTTATTATAATTGCCGGTTGTGGCTTAATAAAAGGAAACAATTTTATCTATAATCCGTTATACTTCCTTGACTATACGTGGTTAATTTTTCGAACAAATTTATTAATGAATTTTGATCGGAATCCTATCGGTCTCATACGACGGGTGGCCTTTAAAGAACTGCGTCAGCCGCAAAGTTTATCGCTCACGGACGCCTCAATTACCCAATAAAGTTACCGTAACCTCTAATTACCGAATCATTAATTTGAGAATCATCTTATTAACTGGTTATAACGAGTAATACATTTGGCTTCGGTACGATAGATATGTATATTATATTGTTATGACTTCCCTTGTCAATATACGGGTATTAATCGAGTCTGACTTACGATCCACTTCATTATATTCTCTCGTATTATATGTTTGTACTTGTAGTCCCTCGCATGTGACCTCGACTTCGACTAAATCTGGTGCTGCAGCGAAAATGGCTGCCAGGTATAAAATGGATAAATATAGTTTATTGGCAGCTAATTATTCTTTCATGCCAGTTGCTATTGAAACATCTGGAATATGGAATGAAGAATCAAACTTCTTTATCAAAGAGTTGGGAAATCGTTTGGGGCTTTTCTGATGCAGAGGATCTCGTTTGCAAGCATTCTGAGGACCTTTGGGTGGGACATGTCTCTTTGGAATGCATGATTTTTATAGAAATATATTAAACTGTATTAATTTAATAAAACGCGTTATATTAGTTAAAAAAAATTATCTACGAGCGAAATTCCTTGTCGAATGTTTTTTATCATAACTGGATTTATATGTTAATTTGAAAAATAATAGAAATTTACCAAAGATAGTTAAGAAAGTACTGATCCCCAACATGTCTGAAATAAGCGACAAGAAACGAAGACCGTATCTAAAGCGATATTTGAGCCAAATCCAAAGGTAGATTAGGTACACCTAATCCCAAGGAAATTTGCATTGGTACCTCACTCTCACCTATTTCTACCGCCAAATAGTATTCGCGTTGCTGTGTTCTTAATAAAATTACTGGGTAATATGACATAAGAACTTCAAGTCACAAGGTTGGTAACACGCTTGTGATGTTACGAGCACCTAAAAACTATGGCAATGCTTACTATCATGCGAAACGTAAGCTAGCTTGTCGACCTGATCAAATAAAACAGCTTGTCGAAATAACAAGCCATTACAATAATATAACGTTATTGTGATTCGATTTAAATACTAAGCACTTAAAAAGCAACGCCCATCGCCTTTTTTAAATGTGAAACACATGTACAGGAATCGAACAAGATTTATGAACTATTACGAAAAGCAATCAGGGTAGGCGTGACCCACAGTAATTATTTCTTAACACCATCTTCTATTGCTACTGAATGCTCGCCATTACATTACTTCCTTTGGCCTAATAGTTTTGATTGAGATGGATCAGGGTTGCCAGTTAAGTTTATTCTATACATATTTAACTACACACGTGTTGTGGCATTTTGCGGAAATTTACGTGCTAATTTGCATAACCATTAAGCATTTAATTGATTCCATCAATGTATTGATACTATGCCAGATGAAATCTGTCTCACCAGTGGCTTAAATGATATACGTTTGCATTAATTTTATTATACACAAAAACAAGTTAATACTTGACAACACATGCTATATCGATTATTTCCAGAAAAAACATGTAGTGTTAGAAACCCATAGAATTTAATAGTACTAGGTGTCTTAAGAAGCGACTGAACCGACAGATGGCGGTATATCCCCCTGAAGTAGTGTAGTTCAAATGCAACAGGGCAGGATAGACAGCAGCATTTCCATCGGGAAGCTACGCTCTGCTTATGGGTAAAACTCCCCGTTTTTGTAAAGACCTATATCCAGCAGCTAACGTTCTATAGGTTTTAAGAATGGAAGAAATAAAATACTGTTATATGAATATATATAAGATGATATAGGTTATATATATATAATAAACCCTACGACCCTGCTCTTTTAATACTGGATACAAGAAAATTGTAATTAGTGGCCTACCTATTAAAGCTTCGGTACAGAACGAGCTGACTTGACTGCGTCACAATTGAAAAAGTAAAGATACAATAGTATTGTAGAAGATCTTTATCAGCCTTAATAGGTCTATAAAGATTTATTATCGCCCGTGAATGGACGCACGTAGATGATGTTTATAGCAAAGAATAATAAATCAAAAACCAACTTGTTATTTCTTTTGGATTGAACCGAACTGCTGACCGACAGTTAAAGGCTCGTTAGCTTTTACAACGTTGGGATACCGTAAACTAAAACAGGCTGCGCACTTCTTCATTTAGCGTGCTTCGATTGGCCATTTTCATTATCATTGCGCTTCTTTATTCGATTGCAAGAATGTTTATTTTATGATCGTATAATGACCGCGCGATAGATGAAATATTAGCGGTTCCATCAAAAATGATTGAAAGCATTTAAAGTATTCCAATTAACTTCACTCCACCATCATCGTGCTATGTAGAAAGTTATATTTAAATAAGTATTGCGATGGGTGTTAAAAACAACAAATATTGTTTGTATCAAATTAAAAAGTTATTTAAAGAACTGTTACGTATTCTGTCTAAATCCCACTTTTATGACGAGGAAGTCTAAGTAGATTTATAGATGTTTGCTACACGTTTATAGTTTTATAGAGTGGTTTTATTGAAACTTTTTCAATAATATGGTTCATAGACGGCTACTTAACGTGCCCGATAGCGCAAATGATAGTAATCCTATCTTATGCGCAAAGGGACGTGGGTTCAAATTTACGCGTCACCTGTTGTTTTTTATATCAATAAGCTAGAATCATTCCCAACTTGTGTGGATATTTACATAAAAAGTTATTAAATACACTTTTAAAAGATTTTTAATTGAATTTTTTGAGAGCAAGACGCACCTTTCTTTCGTCTCCCCTGTTTTTACCAACCTTCGTTTTTGACATGTCCTCATTATATGTAAAGGACCGTCGATACACATTAATCTGTTATATAGATACTTCTTCTCTAATTAATAGATGTAGTATGAAATTGTTCAGTGCCAACAATCATCTTCATAAAATTTTCACTATTTCCAACTCAAGCAAGGAAAAGTGGCGAAGAAATAAAAATATACGTGCAAGCAATTTCCGCTCAGTTTACTACCAGTCTTATTTTTACACCGTATCTTAATTGTACCATAGTGAAATTGAAAACTGAGAAAATATATGAAATAAACAGAGTAATTGCAACCATGATGTACGTACTTCTAAAAATAAATCTACCCATAAATTGGAACTACGATGTCAAATTATGTAATTATGTTTTAACCTCTGAGAAACGTGAATATTTTCCAACAAGATAATCTTTCATAAGAACACTATTTATTGAATCATCACTATATTATCAATTATAAGATGCACCAGGTTTTTTAATTACAATATTGTTGGGTATCATACTCTAGTTAGATTTATGAATCATTCAGTACATTTATAACACAGTAAATTTATAATAAAAGTAAATAGAATACTTTATAATTGCAGCATGGGTTTATATAAAACAACTAATATATATGCTAGCTTTTTTATTTTACAACAAAGGTATTTGGTACCTACCAAGAGATTAAGGAACCGGATAGACAGCATATTAATAGGAAACAGCGTTGCTTTCACGAATTATGTTTTAATTATTTACCGTCGTAAAATAGCACCTCTCCCTGTGCCTGGTATCGTAAGAGGTATGATAAGGTACCAGAACCGACAGATGGCGGTATATCCATGCAGAGTTGTGTAGCTCATATGCACAGAGTAGCAGGATCCTCGACACAAACGCTCTGCGATTGCCACCACACATCTGCGGCAGTTATGGGCAAAATTCTCCCTTACTTGAAGAGGTCTTTACCCAACAGTGGACTTCCAATGGCTGATATGGTGATGATTATCAACAAAGTGTCATCAAATCTCTTCGAGAGATCTGAAAACCACTATAAAATTTCCTGTTATTTATATATTAACAAAAGTACAAACATACATATACAAATATATATATACATATATAGATTTTGATTCGTGCATGATTGCATTATCAAAAAAAGTTTCGTCATCGTCATTCCAGTCGCATCATTGTCAGTGTCTCAAATAATTGTACTTGATCCAGTTTTTGCACATCAATTTGATGCTAATGACAATGTAATGAAATTATAATTTTCGCAGGTTATCTTCCTTTTTTTTGTTTCAATGTCAATTTCTGAAATAATATCACGCGATGATCGCATTTAGATTGTGTTACAAAATTGTGTAAATAAAAAAATACATTGATCTTTTCATAGTATATATTTATGTATGTATGTATATGTATGTATTATGTATTATGTATATGTATATATATATATAAGAAAATAAATCTCTTATCGTTCAAATAACTCTCCATAGAATCAGTATTTAGAATAAGAAATATATTAGTAGTTTATATGATTACATTAACTAATAGTCATTTTGCCTATTAGTTATTTGTTATCATTATCGTCATTATACCAGCGATTGAAAGTCCACTGCTGGACATAAGCCTCCCAAAGAAAAGGGGAATTTTGCCTATAATTCCCGCACTGGGCAATCGTGTTGGCAAACGCAGATTGCGGCTTTTGCGACCGGGATGCTGCTGCCCATTCTTGCCCTGTGCACTGTTTCCTATGGATATAGCGCTATCTGTCGGTTCTGACATATCTGTCGCCTCTTACACCTGATACACGGGGAGGTACTATTCTACTATGCCGGTACCTCACGGCTTGTTATTTGTTAAAAAAAATAATCTTGAGCCAATGGGACTGAGTAGCTCATTGGAATAACTGGTAATTCTATTTAAGATACTGTCACAGCAATCAGCGCACGCTCTTCTAAAGATTACTATTGACCCATCAAACTAACAGACGTGAGATGCTCAGTCGGATGTTGACATCTTCTGCTGTCATTGTCACGTCGACTTTGACAGCCGGTCTGGTAGCCAGTTTGACAGCGGCGTGATGCGAGATAAGTCGAAAGCTAAACTCGACGTGTCGATGCCCTTGAATATGTCGAATTTTGAAGATTATCTGCAAAATTAGGGCAAGCATCTTTGACTCTTATAACCATTTAACTAGACTGTTAACCTATGTAGATGTTGTATAATTAGAGATATAATTCTATTACTTGTTACTGTCGAATCTATATGCAATTATCATCTTATCATTAATTTGCAGTCCACTGTTGGACATAGGACTCCTCAAGAATAGGGGAATTTCACCCGCGCTAAACAAGCGTGTTCCCCCTCTATGAATTTGAGCTACACTGTTTCGATGGATATACCGCTATATGTGATTTCCGGTATCTTAGTCGCCTGTTATGACACCGGATACAGAAGAAGGTACTATTCTTCTCTATCGGTACCTCACGGCTATGTAATTATTTTAAAAGTCAAATCCTATCATTTAAATATAACTGATAGTCGAACAAAAATGCAAATTGCTAATTAAGCCTCGTTTAACATGATAGAAATATTATAACTAAAACATAATTAAAATAATACATTTATTACGGCTTACTCGGTACTAACGTAGCACTTAACATTATAGCTAACATATATTATATTAGAAGTCCAAATTGTTTCTAATCAATTTCATAATATTTAAGAATTGTCTATATATTATTTAAAATAAATATCAAGAAATATAAAAAATCATTGACTTGATTTTGATATTAAAGATATTCAAATTGGAATATCCATTATAAATAACATAGCTATAGGCCATACTATATTGCATTAATTTTTAATAAAATAATGTCAAGTATATTAAAATCAAACGTAGCACACAATCTAGCATTAAGCCTTAATACGCAAGTTATTTGGGACATATTGAACTCAAAATCATCTAATGTGTTCGTTTCAAAACCGAAATTACTTGTCATTAGAGGAGGTAAAATGTCATAGAACAATACTAGAATGCTTTTGTCGCCGTGCGGTCGAAGGCCGTACGTGATCGCATTTCCTTAGGTGTAAGACCTAGGGTACACAACACACTTTTTGCGCCTACCAATGGTGTACCGGTAGCGTAGAATAATACCTCCCCATGTACCAGGCGACTCAGGTACCGGAACCGACAAGTGGCGGTATATTTCCCCGGAAGTGAGAAGCTCAAGCCCAACAGGACGGAGATGGGCAGCACCATTTCCGTCGGGAAGTGACACCATGAGGTCTATGATCAGCAGTAGACGTTTTTAAGGGTGCCATGATGATAATGATGATGACTAACGACTGAAGTTAAAGTTACAGTTACCATAATTAGTCACTCCACTTCACTTTACTTTTTTTCTAAGAACTATTTCAGTTTAATTAACCCACGTCAAGTATTGCAACATAAACGTGCTTATACTTCTAACATATTGAAACAAAAATGCTACAAAATCAGGAAATTTATGGTTATATAAACAACTGTGGAGGCATTTAAATTAATTAGAACATTATATTCAAATAGTTAAAATTGGAATATCTCATGAGAGTCTCCATAGAGAGGCTTATTTTAAACAAGCTTTCAATTGACCTTTTGGTGCTCATTAATATTAACTGTCATTCTATAATTCTGAAAGAATCATATTAAAAGTAACAACTGGTATATTACGCTTGAATATAAATAATAATTTGTTGGAAATTTAAATTTTTTATCAGACTAGCTCGACTATCCGCGTGGTAGTAAGCGTCACAGTAGCCTATAACCACGCTCGTAATATTACAAGGATATCATTAGCTTAATTCACTCAGTAATTTCACCTTCTCTCTCACTTTCACCCTTCAAACTGGAACACAGTAGGAATGGGTAAGAATTAAGTACCAATGCAGACAGTTTCTAAATAAAGAATTATATAGTTTTTACATGCAATGCAACCTACGCCTTACAAATGGTCACGCAATAACAAATATAATACACTCAATAAATGTCTCAATATAAAATGTTTTGGCAATACCACAAGAGAACAATCCACATTCAATCACCAGTGACCCAATTCGTTTCATTTGATTCGCGAAACTTAATCAACTTATTACCGTTTATTTTTCACTACTATTCTCTAGCTGCAAGCATAAAATCTAGATTTAAAAACTTATGAAACAGTCTAAACAAAGGTTTTTAAGAAAGTCTAAAAGAAAAGAGCAAATTAATCAATTTAAAATTAGCTTCGGCTACACTTTTGTTGATTGTCCAATATTCGCCAGTTATAATCGACGGCTCCAAGATTACAACTTATTGTTATAATTATTATCAAGTCATCCTTTGAGTGTCTACTGCTGGATATTAAAATCTCCTACAGGATCGTTTCTCAGTAGATTTGTACATAATTGATATGTAAGGTAGGCATTACAAATCGTGACTTCGCGACGGAGATGCGACTATATATTTCCGTCGCAGTGTAAGTGAGTTAAGCTGTTTCGGATTGCCTCAGTCACTAACGACACCTTGTTCAGAAAGATACTGAACTGCGAGTAAGGCACCGTATAATATACGGTGACGGAAATTGACTCATGTTTCTTTGAGTTATAACTCCTAACAAGTCTTAAAGACATCCTTAAAAACACGGTTGAAATGAAGACAGTTAATGCCAGCATCCACGCCAGCTCTAATACGCGTTACAAAATATCAAATGGTTCTCTGGCCAACCAGCGCAGCGGCGGCACGCGTAGCGCGGGTCAGGGGTCAGGCTTGCGCTCGCGCACGCCCCTAGAGATAGACTCCCAATGTTACTCGGCTTGTTTATTTTTTTATTAGTTTTGTTTGTTTATAATTGAATTAGAAAAACATTTGATTTTTTTACAGTTAGGCTAAATTAAGAAAACTTGTTAAGAAACAATTAATAATAATAGATCTTCTTGTAGCACCCGGAGAGAAGCCAAATTGTTGGTAAGATGTAGATTTAAATCTTTTATTTGCTCATACGGATACATAAGCATTGATTTTGTTTTTGTTTAGGAGTTTCTTGGTTCTAAATACCGAATGGACGGCGAAAGATATTTACCGCAACAACCTGTTGATTTGAGAAAAACTAATGGTATATATCTAGTATCAGAAAAATATCTTTTATTTTTTAAACTTATTTTTAAAATATTAACTATATATGAATTGCTTAATAAGGTTTATTATGTCTGCATCATAACTTAAAATCAGTATATTAATCTTACATTTGCAGTTTTTGAAGAGAACTTAATATATTGACAGCTATATCTTCGTTAATACTACCGCAGCTGTCAACGTATACCTCTTTTCAGTTGAACATTTTAATCTATAACGTGTGATTTTGGAAATTAGAGGAAAATTGTAATGTTGATATCAAATAAATATATTAATATTATTATATTGCATTGAAAAATATCAGCGGATCTCGTCTCCTGGCCTACATTGCGCCTTAGGGATCGACGCCTAGGGAGCGCGTGCTCGTCTATTGTTACCAACTTGATGAAAACGTGATGTAAGTTTTACAATAAAAAATGTTTGAGTAGCTGAGAATTAGATATCATCTCTCAATATACAATGGGAGCTTATGGTGAATCACTTTGGGAATCAGGTAATCATTATATCTTTCGTATACTCCTTTCCATTTGACAATAGTACATCTTTATAAATAATATTCTCGATTCTTGAATATAATATTATTCCTTGAATAAAACAAATATGTCTTATATATTACAACGTGACGATATTAAACGATCTTCCTTATAACGCTACAAACAAACTCGTAAACTATAGTTTTTATTGAACACCGTAGATTAATGCAAATAAATTTATAAGCAATCGTTCCTTAGGTATTTGCTCTCGTGTCCTAAGTACGGCATCTCATAACAATAATACAATACCTACATCTGTTAACACCGCCCACCCTCGTGTCAAAGCGACGGTATGAAACCCATATCAGAATTGTTACTAGCTTTACGAGGTCCTAAGGACAGAACTCACTGAGATTGTTATCCTAGCACTTTATTATATAAGGAACAGTCTTTATCTAGAAGTGGAATAATCTAGACAGGCAAGCGATTTGTTCTAAATTAAAAAAAGTTCTCTGTGTCGTAAACTGTAATAGCATATAGTTTCTAATTAGAATCTAACCGGTTGTAAATTATGTTATTTAATCCCAAACTCACCTTTTTTATATATAATGAAGTCAAATAATCAAGCCAAACTTGTAAACTAAAGATACTATGTCACATTTACCCAAATATTTCACTGCCTCTCTAACCCTTCAAACCGTAATATAGCAGAACAATGCCGTTTGTTGTTCTTGTGTGCTTTTTTGCGAATCTCTCGAAACACGTCTGAAATCCTCGCTCAAAATCAGCACGCAAATGTGAAAACTGTCATTTAAATAACCATCTACAAGTTTGAATTGAGAATACAGAAAATGGCGACCACCAAACGACATCTCGCCCTGTCAGGACCGAGCCTAACATTCCGTTATCTCTCCTTGACAAGGCAGAAAGGGCCTGAGTTCAGTCGCCGAGATAACTCGTATCTGGTCCCAAGGGAGGGACGTCGCCCAATAAATCGACGCGCGCAGCCGTGAAAGATGAAGTGCCCGCTTAACATACAATGAGTGTGCACTCTGTCGCAACCAAGACTTGGAGTTAGAGCTAGACCCATATTATGTTAGGGCATTCGAAAGTAGAGACAGCTGTAATATTTCACAGCTTAAAATCACAATAAGTTTCGATTTTAAATGCATCTAATGGATAGATTCGAACCTTGCTTAAGAATAATACGAATTGATATGGAACCAATTAAGTTATGAGAAGGCGTGAAATAAAAACTGTTTGACTTGATCAAATATTAAAAAGTATATATTTTACGGATACTATGTGTTGCACTCTGTCGCAACCGGCTGGTTTAAAATGGTGTTGGCTCTAGACCCATTTAGCATTGGGGTATTTACTTACACTAGTACTGCAAGCTTAATTTGCAAGCGTAGTAAAAATATAATTAACTATATAATTACAACGAAATAAAAGACAACACGTACATTCTTACATTGTTATAAACAGAAATTAAACATGCCCAAATAATTATTCTTTTTCTGATATGGAACTTTACATTGTAATATTCTTTATATATAAAATCTAAAACTTGTAAATATTTTTACGATTTACATGTTTAAGTTAAGCAAATTTATTTATTTTATACTATCGAAAGAATCAGCTAAGGACAGAAAGAAACAAACAAAGAACCTTTCAGTTAAAAATACTAGCACACTCACTAAAGTGAAATACGAACGAGGCACAAGGCTAGTCGCTAACGAGTCTGGGTGTGTCCCTTGCACCAAATAACACGGCCAACAATAATTGTGGGTGCAGTTAGGTGCAATAATAGTGCGCTAGGGTACATACTACACTCTATTGCAGTAATTGAACGGTATTACCGATCATTCATCCCATGTATTGTGGCTATCGTTCAATGAGTTTTGTGTGTCATAGCCTTAAACACAAAGAGCTGTAAAGTCACATTACATTATAATTATCGCTTGTAATGATCTGTAAGATTGCTTGTACTTTTTTACTATGATATTTATTTGAATGGCCAATATTGGTAGATATATATGAACTATTTGATCTCTTAACTTTAATTATACAAAATAATAAATGTTATAATAATAATAAATAAAATAAACAACGTTTTATTACCAAGGACTGAAAATAGAGACTTCAAACCAAACGTTAAAGATAATAATTATTTAGTCATTAATAAAAAGTTATTGTAATCTTAATCTCATCGATTAAACTTTTTCTTTTTACAACAGCAATGTATTAAGTAACCAATTTGAAACTGCACAAAGACAGGTCATATTGCTTAACAAAGATGTTTTATTTTTCTATCGGATACTTAAAGAGCAATTAACCGGGCAAACACAGGCGCTCAAAAATAAAATCAAACCGAAATTAATTACACTCATACAGTGGAAGATTAACGATTGTAGTCGCCACCAATTACAATGTCAAAACATCGCCTTGAAAGTAAGAAGAAAATGGCTGACGCGCTTCGAGCAATAATGGAGCTATTGTTGACCAGATGTGCCCCAGATTGTGGGACGATGTAAACATCTAATTATAAATATTGCTTTTGTATTAATTACGCGGTTCTACTTGCACAACGTTAAATAAACGAATTAGTAAATTAAATTATTGACCATAAATATTCTATATTTGTAGAATTTATAAAAAAAACAGTATTGTTTGAGGAACGTTATTAAAAAAGAGTTTAAATAAAACAAAACAAAAAGATGTACGTACAGACATTGCCTACACACAAAAAAATATTAGAAGATTACTTATCTGTGGTCCATCATTCTAAGTGAAATCTAAAGATAATATTAGCTGAGACAAGAGGAACCCAGTCATTGTTTTGCAACTGGTTTGCTTACGGCATCCCGCGTCTGATAGGCAGTGATTTGTCATACTACACGCGTATTAAATTGATGAGCCACTCAAGTCGAGAATGCGATTTTACAATAAGATTCTTATATAAGATGAAAAAACCGCAAGAATTCGTAGCGTTAACAGCTCTGGGTGATGCTAACGGATCCATCCATTTCGCGGTTTCATACGGTCTGTCTTGTCAGACTACTGACATATATAAATGTATTGCCGTGTGACGTGCTCGAAATTCAAGTCGGATAGCAAGAAAAAAACCGTCTACAAATTACATTTGAGATTCGTGGACAATATTATAGACGTGAAAGTCTATTAACTTTAAGTATTACACCAGTTCTGATGATTTAACATATAGCTGAAACATATAAATGCCAAGAAAATATACATCTTGTAAGAAATAAATATATTGTCGACATTCAAACGCGCTCAAGACACACCCTCTTAGTTGTCTCGTCTATATTTGACAGCTTTAACACAGAAATGAAGGATCTTTTCATATTCTCAAAATTTATGTGACTCGTTGAAAACACACACAGGTATCGATTTCTGAATAGGAAACCTCTTAACTTTGACTTTAATGGCGCTAAATATCTCTATTGTGTCTGTAGATTTATTTTTGGTTTAGACATATTTCATCTGGGTGAATCTGTTCTTGTCTCATTGATGTTACGTGACCATATTAACAAATGTGTATTTAGTCCAATATATCATCTATTAACCGTGAGGTAACGAAACCGATAGATGGTAGTATCTGATATCAAAAAATCTATTACCCATCTGAAACAGCTCAGCTTAAATATTACAGAGTGGGGCAGCAGTATCGTCGCGCAGCTTGTCGCGAAGTTGCGCTCTGCGGTTGCCATCACGCCTGCCCAGCGCCCAGATATATTCACTATATTTGCCCATAATTACCATGGGCAAATATAGGGAATATATCTTAGGGAGGCCTATTCCTATCTTGGCGAGGCCCCTATCTTGGGGAGTTTCACACAGTCGGAACAGTCGACTTTCTATGGTGTATATAAAGATGATAATTAATCCCTACTAATATTATAAATGCGAAAGTAACTCTGTCTGTCTGTCTGTCTGTCTGTCTGTCTGTCTGTCTGTCTGTCTGTCTGTTACGCTTTCCCGGTTAAACCTCTCAACCGATTTTGATGAAATCTGGCATAGACAATCTTTAGACCTTAAGAAAGGACATAGGCTATTTTTGAACTCGAAATAAGGGTTGTAAGGGGTTGCAAGGGGGGATGAAAAGTTGTTTGCATGGATCGCTATTTTTAGAGCTAGAAACTTAAAACTTATTTTTCAGGCCATTGATTCGATATAAATAAACGTGACATTCAAAGTTTATATAATTTGAAGTAAATAGGTATGGTACCCAAAAAACTATTCCACGCGGACGAAGTCGCGGGCACAGCTAGTCAATTATAAAATATAAAAATTCCTACTTTGAAGTACAACATGCAAGATAAGTACATCGTATAATAATCATACCTAGAAATCGATTTGCCGATTACAATTTCATTAGTTTATTAATCTATTTGATTGTTTCGTATTTGAGTTCTACTATGAAACCGAAAGCAATTAGTATACATACGCCTCTAACTATCCCATGTTCTATTTGTAACATCAAGGAGGCAATAAAATAAAACAAAAGAAGGCGGCACAATCCGCAAAAATACGGTTGATAAAAAAACAAAACGCGATTAAGATTATAATTTGAATGCAGAGTAGCTAAAATAATATACGCTGCAGCGATGGCATCCGATAGGTAAGTGGTTTTCGTAACGCCCCGAGCGGCGATACTATCGGAGGCTGCGCGTGCGCTCAAAATGCGCATCCGAAACGTGTAAGGCCTTGTCTACACAAGGTATTGGTTGCGTAGTCCCAAACAACTTTGTGCATAATTTGCCCTATTCTCTACTAGCGGATCAGATCTCGCCTGTGATTATGAAGGATATTTATAAGATAGGAACACGTGTGGATTTTGTTCCGTTCTTTACTGGCTAAATGTATTCCTCTTATTCATTTTATTTCACAAAGCAATTGTATTGAGGTGCAAGAATCTCTATGGTGTCAATTTTTTCCTGCCACGACACGTATACAGAAAATTCAAAACCTTAAAGTTTAGGCTAGTTTTAGATCAGGGAAAACAATTCTCATCATTAAAAATATAGTCATTGGGTTAAATTTTTTGCTCAAAGGGATGTTTTAATATCACTTTAAATAGGAGCTTATATTACATGTACAGTTACTCATACACAGTTCCGCGATCAGCTTTGATCTCATTTGCGTCATAGTAGACTATGTGTTATTTGATCTAATCTAATAAACGCGATCATTATTGTATAATTTAATCCATTTAGTTAAATTATGTGTGAAAGCACAAAAACTATTACATAAATCCACCCTTGTAGACTTTCGCGTTTCAATTAGAATACATAAATCAATCTTTTGCCTTCCCTGCTTATTTCTGACATGTAAATATAACCTAACTTTTTATCCTCAGAAACAAACACGTAACAATTGTTACTCACAGATTTGATCATAGACTAGATAACATACCATTTATATGCATCCTCTATTGTTTTTTTTTAGAGATCAGCCACCTCGATGTGGCGATGTGGACAAATCGGCCTAATGGATCAATCGATACAATCGAGAGATCACAATCACACATATAAGAGGACAGCTATTAACCCCAATCCCTGAAGGACATGATTGACCTTGTAATGAATATAAAACGACCATAACTATAGATTTGACATTGATTGAGAGAGTAGTGCAAGAAAAGAGTGGTGGCATTATAGAAAAAAAATTTTGAAGACATCACTTTAAAAGAATACAAGATAAAACTAAAAGTAAAATTCATTATATAAACCTTATTTAAAAATATGAAGGTGAAGTCACCGAACATAAGAAATTCCTTTTTAAGATTTTACACAAAGAAACGTTTAATAGGAGCACATAATAGGAGTGAGTCATCGAAGGAATCGACGAGAACATTTCATCGAATTCCAATCACTCTCAATGGCATCGCTTCATGATTATCTTCATGATACGTCGAAAGCAAGGTTACGGGATCGGTCAAGGGATAGAAAACCTTCACCTCACTTTCATGACTCACAAAATGCACAGCTTTATTGATACGAATCCTAACGACACGATCGTTGCAACATTTGATAGTAATTATAACTTTACATTGTTGGGTAACCGGGCAAAGACGTCTGTCAGGACTGTTCTTTCGACGGGTGACCAACTATCTGATCTTTCGCAACTCGAACACGCATGAACGAAAATTCCTCAAGCGAACGGCCTTGGTTTCTATGATTTGTTCGTCTTTAAACACCTGATAACGAGATGGACTATTCGTTATCTGTGGATCGCAATTTGTTTGGCGAGCTTCGGGGCTACTATCTGACGTTTAGTAGGTCAGTAATTTATTATACGTAATAAAATCAGCTTAGAAGAGAATAATGATTTAGTTAGACGATTATTTTGTTTCATTATTTTTATATAAGATAAAAGCTTCTAATTTAAATGGATTGTATTGTTTTGTTTTATCTTTATATGAAATCGGATAGCCTTAATTATCCTAATCAACTCTATTGACACATTATTAAATAAAAGTAATATGGTCTTTGCGGACTTAATTAGTTTTTCACACTTAATTTTGTTTCTAGAATCCATCTGCCTTCTGGCTATTGAAAGATGTGTCTTTTAGCTTTCATCTTAATAGATATAAAATGAATTCATGCAACACTTCATACATTGACCTAACTTCTAGATAGATTGAAGTAGTTTTACAGATATCAGTAAACAAACAAATTTCATGTATGATACTTAAAAACGCATACAAAAGACCCAGACATAAAGGTAATTCCATTACCTTTATGTCTGGGTCTTTTTTATATATCCATCCCATATATGTTTGTATAAGATAGGAGTATTAATACAATATATAATGAATAGTTAATTTTAACCTCTATATTAATAATTAAAATATGTTGTTCTTTTCGAAATCAGTACAACAATTGTAAATAATTCCAAACCTGGTAGTGTCGGACGAGATTATGTCGAATTAGCTCCATGCTAGTCGTTTGCATAAGCTTAAACAAAGCGTTAGTTTATATGCGGATGCTACATAGTTGTGCCTCCTCTAATTAACAGGAACACGTTAATATTTCCACAGATCATTAAATCAGTTAAGACATCTGACCGTGCCAGTTACCTAACCATATGTTCTAATTAGTCTTTGTGTGAATGATTTCACATATCTCTGGTGATAACGTGAGCCACCTAATGCAGGTTTCCCGTCAATCCCCACATAACTCCGTTCCATATCACGCTGCAAAAGGCCTGTTGGTGAAATGCGATTCGTTTTTGTCCTAATATTTGTTATCATAGAAGGCATAACTGGATTGGACCGGCTTTCTTCGCAGCTGTATTGAATTATTGTGAGACTTGTAGTAATAAAGAAATGTGGATGTCATTTGTCTGACTAGCTTATCAGCTGTTGTGATGTTTAATGTCTGAGTAAACTTAAATTCGTTCAATTGTCTTTTGTTTTGTTTTTTAATATGACTTAAAAATAATGACGCTTAGCGTATTTCCACCGTACCGGCTCGTTTCAGCCACACCCTTGAATTTTCTTTCCCCATCATGAATATGTACATAATGCATAGATATTTCAACTTACTAGTCAGTACACTGGTGGCCAAATCATTTGTATCGTACGTCGTCCGCAAACTACATTAATATTCATCCGGATCCTTATCTCAGTATCTGGAGCTCGACTGAGTTTTTCACGTCTGTGTCGATGGTAGCTTTGTAATGCAAGTATAGATATCAAATTGTGGATTTAAAGTGAATTGTGAAATTATATATTTATTAGGTGCTTGGAATATATTGAAATGAGTAATCTGTTAATATTCAGTATAATGTTTAATTCTAAACTCCCAAAAATAAATTAACTCCGATATCGATTCTGATGTTATTTTATTTGTGACTTTATTTGTGAGAAAAGTAAAGTGTGTGAGAAAAGAAAAGTAAAGTTTGTGTGTAAAGACACAAGACTACTGTCGATCGCACATTCGAGGCAAATTTAATCAAAATATACACCAAGTAAGGCGTAAAACGTAGCTGACGTACAAAAAGACATAATATTAGTATGGATTTAAAGTATTACTGTGAAACACAAAATTGTAGAACAGTATCCCCATTTAGTTTCCTCTTCGTCTCACATTCGAGCCAATCGTTTCCTTAATTTATTCCAACATCAATATGATAAAAACACATATCCGCCGCAAAGCCTTACTTGCCCGGTGTCTATCGCAGGTCGTATGCATAATGGTCGAGCTCTTTAATTACGGGAAGACATCCAAAGTAACGTCGGGACCACCCGGGGCGGCGGTTTCTTGCGCCGCCAGTGTATCGGGTTGCAGTGTTTCCCAGTAAAAAGATTCGTAGCGCTTATTGTTTCTCTTTCTAGTTATTTAAAAGTTTCCAACTGTCTGAACTCACGATATATATGAACGAAGAAGTTAAATATTGATATAATCTTATTTTTTTTTGCATAATACGTAAATACGATAAAACGTCTAGACATATTACATTTTATTTTAGATTTACAAATAAGTGCTAAGACGTGGTTATTAAATTCAGCCGCAAAAATACAGAATTTATAATCAATCGATATATCTAGTACAAATGTTTAATTCATCCCTACCCAGGTATATATAACCCAGGATAAATATTTATATCATGAATATTAATTCTGTATCTAGATATTAAATATATATCTTTATTTATGAGAGGTTTATTTATGAGATGTTGTATATTAAAAGTAAAATTAAATATTCCAACAAAAGTATTTGGCCGCTTCTATTTTTGTTTCGCACACATAATATTTCACATAATTAATTCAAATACTAACGTAAACTGGACCACATTAAAATGTTCCCACCACATTGTCACAAATAAACTGTGACGTAGGTCATTCCACTACGAATTTAATTCTCACGGACCTGCATTAAGATGCCCTGTCTCATCTTATACGCTACCAAAAAAATATAAATCTTGCTGTACAACTTTGAGCCTTATGCTCAATAAAACAAAGTGTCAAATTTTGGAAGCGATTGCGTGGCATTTCGGTAACATATCTTGCTCTGATCCATCAAAGATGAGTGCAGCTACTTTAAGTTCTGTGGTTCGAAAATGACACTTATGCCTAAACCGTACGGTTTAAATTCAGAGTGGAGATAAGGCGGTATTTGGAGGGTATCTTTTGTTGGATCGAATCAGCTGTCACTTCACACGGGGCTTTGGATCGCCGAATGTCGCCGCTGGCTTAATAACATGTATTTGTATTAAGTCGTTAATGCCCCACTATTATATGTTTATAATTGAAAATAAAATAACAACACCTAACGTTAACAAGTCTTTAGGGCTTGAAATTCATTCTAAGGAGTAATACATATTTACATAAAGATTAATACATATTTTAGTGTAGTTACAGGTACCAAAATATGGAATGCCTATAAAATTTTTGCTATTACGTGTTTAGTTTACTTTTAAGATGCCATACTTCATAATAGTAGCATAGTACGTCCACTGCCGATAAACCTCCCAAAAAATTGCTATAATTCTACCGACATCAGTGGCGGAATGATTCTCCCCTGCGGGTACCCCACAGCCTAAAAACATTTGTTATAACCCTAACTGTATGATGTTTAATAAATAACATTATCAAACCGTAAATCAATCAAATCTGTAACATATACGTAATATTTAAAAAAACTTATGTATAAAACACAAACAAACATTCAGTAAAGGTTAAGATTCAATATTTTATTTAAGTAAAAAGATGACTTCAACCGTAGTGAACCTTCAGAGCTA
Source organism: Heortia vitessoides (assembly GCA_020976665.1). Taxonomy (NCBI): domain Eukaryota; kingdom Metazoa; phylum Arthropoda; class Insecta; order Lepidoptera; family Crambidae; genus Heortia; species Heortia vitessoides. The sequence continues at coordinate 9,821,799 of JACJUM010005601.1, read as the reverse complement.
CAATAATTGTATCAATAACTCCATCTTTAAAAGTTTCGCAAGTGAAAAAAAAAAACCACCACCCACCAAGTTTGTGAATGCTCAGAATGTTCCGAGAAAAATTGATATTTAAAAACTGTCGACTCCGGTTAATGAATTTTGAGGAAATGAGACGCCATGTTCATTAAGGCCGACCAATTGGATTAAATTGTAATCACACCGCGCATTTAACTGTGTTGCGAAGTTAATTTGTAGACCCAGTTATTCTCAGGTGACCTATACAAAAATACCACACGTAACATCCATTTTGCTGCATCGTACATTACGATTATTATTATATTGTCAAATGGCAGAACCTTTATACACATTTGTTCTCGCAAAATGGCTGATAAGAATATTGCAATAACAATTTCACTTGCAACAAGAGAAATATATGCTAATGAAGTATAAATAACAATGTAACGTTTTCATTGAATGAGTTTTGTAAGTGTATACAAAACAAAGAGGCAATTACTTACGCACCCAATGACGACATGTGACTGGCGATCATAACGACCTCACAAAAAACTTCAACTGCCGTATCATGTCGACGAAAAGAGGCAAACAATGAAAGTGAACAATTTTGATGAGGCCCTACACCACAGTCTCTCAAACTGTTTTAACCGCCCACTAAGAAACGTTTGTTCAAAGCTTCATATCTATCAATCCATTATTATAGTATCACAAGACATCTATTAAAGATGACTTAATAATATCCTAAAAGTTGTCTAAATAAGTGTATATTTACTAGTTTGTAAAAAACAATTAATACAATTTCTATTATCGATATGCCTCACACATTAATATACTGCAAGACATGTGTAACCGTAGGGGCGAAACAACAAACTTTGAGAAACACTGCCCTATACCAAAAACTGCGTTTTCGTCAACAGCGATACTTTTCGCGTTTAATTGGCCGCCCAAATGAACACGAGCCTTAAATTGGCCAAGCGGTGAGATCAAAGAGCGTTTATTTATTGTGAGACGACCTCTTAAATAACTGATTAGAGCCGACGTGGCCATGGAGATTATTTTAATGGTTCATTTGACGTTATACCAAGTGTAAATAAATCGACTAAAGGCTTTCACGTATCGACAATGTATTGGCAAATCGATCAGGCGTTTAAATTCGCTTTTCTACAAGAATGTATGGTTCGACAAAATTTATTAAGTTTAATTTATTAAGTTCTACTAATATGGTCAAAATATTGTGTAGTAGCTAAAACAACACGATGCACGAGGTAATACAAAAAGGTTGAACACTGGTTTCTATGAGACAGAACTTAGTATTTTATATTGATAGATAGAAGTAAGTATTGTAGCATTTTACATTTCAGTTTTGCTTCATAAAACATTGCTTTAGTACATATAAAGTGTTTTAACAAGTATGTATATTAATGGTATTATTGCAAAATACACATAGATATAAAAAAATATACTTTATTCAAATATTTTTAGTCATGTCTTTGATATAAAATAAATTGAATTATTAGGCGTATTGACTACCTAATTCATTCTAAATAAATGATAACGTTATGTCATGTCAAAAGGCAAAATATACACGACACTATATCTTCAATTTCCTAAACATATTGATTATTATCATTTCCCGGCGAATAATTTCAAAGGTTTAGTAAATGACGGAAATTGCTCAATTTCGATTAAATTAATTTACGGATACAAATATTATTTGACTTGTGTTGATAAATTCAAGTATTTCAAATGGTGGGGTAATGGTCGGTTTGATTTGTGACTTTTATATTACAGGAATATGTATATTTTTAAGTTGTTAATTAGCAAATTAGCAAGTAGGTGTGGCACTAACACACCTAGAAGGCCAGCGTAAGACAATATGGGCATGCCGCCGTAGGGTGTAGGACAGACCATCCACCTGTCCACCTGTGGACATGATATGTCTGATATGATGATGATATAGAGTTTTCCTCTTCCAGTGATATATGAGTCACAGTAATAGTACTGCATCTTACATTTTTCATTATAAATTTCGACACCGCGATACTTGCGCCACATAAGAAGTCGGTTACATCTCATTCACGCATGCGTCACTCCCCACAATCTTTGATATCAGTTCTGATCACGACTGATCTCTGTGACCCTTGATTTTGGCTACCGTAAGCACGACTTCGATCTTAAAAATTCTATACCAAATCTTATGCACATATAATTAAGACTCAATTTTCTAAGCTTTCATTTAACTGCTAGCGTCCATGAATCGTCTCTCGTTAACAATCATAGATTAGGATATTAAATAGACATATCTGAATTCTGGTCTGGCATTTCGTTTCAAATTAAACTATTTCTTTTGTTGATGAATAGCATTTGGAATGTAAAACATTGACATTACGAAATGAAGTATTTGAAATATTACAGATGTCGATTCTTTAAACTAGTTTGTATTTATCAATTTATTATAACAATACCAGGAAACATAAATTAAAATTAATATATGTTTCAAGGTACTGAACTTTGAATGGTAGCTAATATATCTTGCCAAATACATTTTATCACTGCATATTATGCAATGAAGTCCATCGCATTCGTCTATATATTAAAACTACCCAACTGCTTTTCCTACAGTTTTTGTTGATTGGTGGAGTTTTTCATTGGTAAGTGTTTAATTAACCGTCAATAGTCAAAAATATCAGAAATCGACCATATCTACTGAAGCCTTGCTTCTTTTACACTTGTTTTTATTTATTTGTGCAATACGAGAGCATGCGAGTTCAGTTACCCTCAAATTAAAATAAAACTGCTACACAGATATCAAAAATAAAAATAAAATGCAAATCTAATGGTGATTCACTATATACTATATATACACTATACTATATATATACTATACACTATATAATTACTATATACTATATATAATTTATTGTATGGCTATGCTAACATTATTAAATATGCGCATTATATTTATATCAAACTAAACTTAGAAGACCATTTACCATCCGGGGCGATAACCATTGGGAAGTATAACAGATTGCGAATTCCGTTAGACATTTCGCAACAAAAATCATCAGCCCAAAGCCATTAAGCTAATGAATGGTGAATATGGAGTAACATCCTGTGAACGTAGGAAGTCGAACCAGTTTCTGAGTAATGGCGGAGATGAGTCGCTCCACGCACCAAATGTACAGCTGTTTTAAATCAACGACTTAGATTATTCAAAAACGAACTTTGTCCACCTCACTATAAGGTTCAGAATTTTTTTGATGGGCTGATAACCTGAACTGACCACAAAGTGCAAGGGCGACATAAATGCTCTACCGCACTTTAAGGTTTTTAGCTGTAAGTGTAGGCAGAGAGGTCAAATAATGTACGTTTAAATAGTGCTTAAGTACTGACGGCGAAATTAAATAGAGCTTTTCGCTGACAGAGACCTTTAAAAAGAGGTTTTGTTCTGAACAAGTTTAAAGTAACACGGTGTATATTATTGAACAATATATGATCTCGAAATAGGTTGGTCAGCTTTTGTATGTACTATTATGTTGTTTGTTTCTACCAAGACTTTATATGAGACGTATAAAAAGGATACATTTATGAAAGGTCAAAATTAACGACAAAATTAACCTTTTAAAGTTGTTTCATTAACGAAGAGTAGGCAATTAATTTAAAGCTAACTTAGTTGTTTCACTTGTGACTCCCAAATTATTATACTCAATTTTAATGATTATTCTGCGTTACACTTTGTTGATTTTATATAAAAATAATAAATTTAAAATCGTTAATGGTCTTGAACATAAAGAGTCTATTTATCATATGAATTTATTGACCGCTTTTTCATATTGTTATTAAATTTATTGCCATTCATTTGTTCCTTTGAAATAATTACTATCTTGATTGACTAAAAATTATTATTGCATTGCATTTTATCATTCACTAGAAGTTTGAAAAGACGGCCATAAAACAAATAGTTGCTACTGTTTATAGCAGAGGTTGCTAAATACTAGGCAACAAAACAAACCAACAAGTCCATTGTTAATCGTACCGAATATTGAATATTGAAGAAATGCAGTTGCCCTCACGATTCTCGCCTCTTTACTATGTGCATGAATAATTTGTTTCTATTTGTGATTTACGCATGATAAAGCTAGCCAGCTATGCACGATATCATATCTAGTAAATGATCTATGCGCTTGTTCTATTTCTGGTAATATGAAGGTGGGATAATCTACAATGTTATTAAACATCTGTTACTGAGCGCTCGCTACCATGTGAACTAAATTGTATCAATATTGTGGACCAGTCTTATTTGTGAGATACAAATTGTATACTTTACTCATCCTACGTGCGATATGCGTCTTGGTTGTCTAACGAAAATAATAAAAAAGACACTTAAAAATGTTCACTCAATTAAATAGTTTAAGGTAGAGAATAATAAAAATCTAAATTAATTTAATATTGTATTAAATGTTGTAATATTTTACTTTAATAAATTTTAATTGGTGTAGTTTTAATTCTTAACGAAATAAACAACGTACAATTTAATAGGTTATGTTTTTTCGTAGGAAGACCTATGTCCTACGTCCAATTTCTGATATTATAATAATGATGATGATATGACATACAATTGTAATATAGATCAATTAATTTAAAATCAAAACTGTTTGTGTGTGTGTGTGTGTAATCGACATTCTGTGCTTCCGATGACATTGTTCACACAAAAACTTGCAAAAACCAGAACATTTGAATAAACCTACAATAGGAATTGTAATAAATCATTTCACTTAACGCGGTAGCGAGTCAAGGAGAATCTGCGCATTATGTTTTACCCGTGTATATATATATATATTTTTTTTTTTATTTTGCTACCAAGTTACACAAGACAATTAAATTTGTCAACGCCAAAAAAAACTGGTAACGCAGTAGTATGATATATAATACCACTGGACAATAATTGAGCTTACGGTCCAGATGGCGTGCGCGTACGCAGAATGTCAAGGGTAGCGTCAGAAAAACATGTTAACAAATATTTTCTTACTGACTTTATTTGAACCTAGTTTTGTTACATTTATAGGATCTTAATGTGCAATTGTAAAATAATATTAATATTTTAACAATACGACTTTATGCGGCCCGTGTGTACTTTATATTGAGTCTTCTTCCTTCATGGTCGAGTAGCTTATATCTCAAAACTAACACAGTGCAAAAAAAATAATCGTTTCTTTTACAAAGGGAAAATTTATATTTACCACGGGAAACGTTCATGATTACGTTATCAAAGTAGTCCATATCCTAACCTTTTTGGGTGCTTTAGCCGGCTGATTTCACTCCTCTTTGGAAGTCTTTTACTCATTTAGTAACAGCCACAAGAAAAAAAATTTTTTGAAGTCCCGTTTTTTGGCATATTGAATATATATATATATATATATTCGTCAATGTGCTAAATAAGAAAATATATGATAATAACAAGTTTGTATTCATCTGAGTTCAATAAAATAAAATAGTTACTATTATTAGCTTCGTTCTCTTTGTCTCAGTTGCAGCTCGAATAATAAGTTTTGCATTTACGGCCTTAAAATAGCGGCCTTTTGTAGACTCATGTAGAGGTGGATTGACTCAAATCTATTAATTTTATATTAAAGTATAGGTACCTACTTATTTCCAAATTCTTACTATTATTGTTCCAAACTTTACATTTGTAATGTAGTAGTATGACTTTGAAGATAAAAATAGTATCAATAAATCAATGTGATTTTGTCAATATATTTGAAGCAACTCTGAAAGAAAAAGTGTGCTTATCAATCTTTTTTACGATTCTCTTTCTTACGATCATCTCTTTTTTAGCTCGTTACTTAACCGGCTACGAAATTATCAGAGCTTACGGTATACGTACTTTTTTTATTTCCATAAAATTTTTTTAACACACCGTACTTAGTGGCCAGTCTGCGGTGATGTCTCGCGCAACCATGATCTGCACACTTCCTTATAGCCAACGCGGAAAAAATGCCCCGATAACTATGACTAAGGCGTTTTCCGTGAAAAAGTCGACTCTGACTTTCCTATTATTTATTTAATTAATTACTTTTTGTTAAAATATAGTTTAAAAATCAGGAAGTCGAACCAATCGTTTGTTTTTTAACTTAACTTACTTTTGAGACAAAATTTCTATTATATTTAATCTACTTTTCTCTTGTTACAAGTACAAGGAATCCTTTTGACTATTACATCTGTGTTATAGTATTTCTTAATCAAGTTTGTACAAATGCACAATGCAAACTAATATCATAAATAAATGTGCTTTTTTGTTAGGCTTTCACGGTTTAAATTGTAATGCCATTTTAATGAAATTTGGCATGTACGGCAAGTAATTTATTCAGCAATTCCGGAAATTGTTCGGATGATACAATATAAAATTAAATACATACAGACAAATTCGCAGAAAATATTTAATTATAAGCATAATTTACAAGAGATATCTCCTTAGAGATTATACAATCACCCATTAGCTGCTCGCACTGGACATTTAGTCTTCGTTTGTCTTTGTGTGTTAATATACTTTCCCTTAGAAATTACCTTCAGGAATTTACTTCAGTACACCACTATGACAACAACGTCATACCTAGTACTAAATTTAAAAAAAAAACAAATTTTTCTCAGTATTTCGATTGCCCAAAATACTTTTTCCAATCTTGACGAGCCAATATAAATATTTTTATCAGCATCATTCAGGTCCCAAAATACTCTATCAAGGCTGATCAAAAGGTTTTGTAACACGGTATTGAGGACAGCAATTCCGTCCAATTTTAGGACGGAACGAACGGTCTCGTCCTGATATGCGACCGTCATAAAGCAGTTTGCATCACCGACAGAAATCACTTTCAAAAACTCAGATTAAGAAATTAGGGGCATTCTGTCACTGAATTTACAGATGAAGCAAGTAGTTAGCATAATGAAGAATCAACAAAACAGGTCCGCTTCTGCCTATCAAATACATCTGATTAGCGTTGGGTATAGAATTTGTGTTGGATCACAAGTTTTTTATGAGAAAGCCGTGAGTTTCTAAATGCAACTGACGGTTAAAAAGTATATTATCAATATTAAGGAACCTTTAACCTTTCACCCTTATGAATTGCAAACTATTTTATATATATTTAAGGCAACGGGTGTTGACTTTCTCTGCCAATATATGGTCAGCGTTCATTCATATATTTGTTTTTGTTTCTCAACTGAGCTGGGGCTTGATAGTCTGTGTTAAATGCAATAAAAACCGAATCTTCCGAGTAAGCCCCCCAAACGTCGCTCGTAAACGTTATTCGGCAATAACTGCGACATTTGCCTTACTACACTTATATTATTTGATTTAGGATGAAACATAACTTATGTCCCGTAATGCAGTAAATACTTTTATACCCAGGTTCCCAGCGATGTTTGGCTAATTTTATTAATCCTAAATATTTATCAGCATCTTTTATTTACATCGCGATGGTTAACATATAATGTTGTATGCATAAATGATACTTAATCTGCTTTATATATAATTCAAAAATTTACTGCACAAACACTGATTCAGAGAAGGTGGAGAATCTACTACTATGTGAAAAAAGAAACAAATTGTGAATTCAAGGTAAGGCTTTTTGCGTCTAGAATGAAAAAAAATTTCACACAACCTTTGTTTAGATATACTATCACAGACAGTATAGAAACACTGATCACATTTTTCTATTTTACTATAACAAATTATGTCACAACCTAACTCCAAATTATGCAGGACCAGCCGAACAGCTGCGAGCAAATAAACCTACCAAATCGTTATCCGAGACCGGCTGAGACTGCGTCTTAATTATTGTTATTTCGGCCGAACAACCATTCTCAGACGCGTAATTGCAGTGGTATCATCTATAATCTTCATAGAACCATAACATTTTGTTTAAACTGGCAACTCGATTTTTTTCGGCCTTGCTTTGGTTACTTAACGTTGACGTATTAAATAGCTCTCATCGTGGAAACTTGCGTAAGCTTAATGGAATGATCCAAATAAATAATGGATTTATAATCATCTCTACTGCGACGTACAATTGGTACGCATCTTTAAATGGCGATCACCGTAAATCGCTCATGTTTTAATAAAAAAATGTTGCATAATTATGATACCATATAATATACATTATTTCGATCCCAATCTAAGGTTTTTAATTGCGATATCGCATATTACCTAAACCTAATCACCATAAACCAATAGATTTTATTTTTTTTTATATTCATTTATCCGCAACGAGATATTACAAACGTATGCGTATATATAAAAATAAAATTTTTGATTGATCAACAAAGGCCAAGCCTTTTATATATTATCAACATGTAGATAAAAAATGGTTTTTAAGGACAGTTCATTCATTAAATTAATTGCAATACCTGACTTTTGAATATCAATTAGATAAGAAAATATTTTTGTACATTCTACAATAGGCCGGCAACTTTTCTCGGAACTAAAACAAGTTTTATTGGTATTTAAAATAATTGCCTATTTGATTGGTTTATCTACTGACCTTTTCATACATGCCATAGTTTTTAGATATTCTATGAGAGTGGAGCCTTCACCTAAATAAAAGAGTTACATCGAAGTGTCATGTCTAGCTCTAGTGACGATTAATATTGGGGGCAACCGTGTTTTGTATAACAGAATCATCGCCTATTGTATTCGATATGTTACATTTGATACACACGGACAAACAACTCGTGAATCTCCAAATAAAAAATCTCGCCGACGCTGATCGATGTCAACTTTTTGTTAGAATTTAAACACCAAAATTATGATATCATATTTTTTAAAAAAGTGCATAAATGTTTAATAATAATAATAATGACGAATACATCTTAATTAATGAGCGATGGTACCATATTAATTAATTAAAACTGATTTATATTTAACAAGCTATAAAAGATGCCGAACACAATCCCGTGATAGATGGCAATAACGTTTTAATGATTATGTTTTAACAACTAATAATTTTTAACATATGCTACTATTAATTGGCCAATCAAACCGAATTAATGTAATACCCAATGGATATTAAATTAACTGTCAGCATGTTTTATGAAATTATTGCGGCTATCTTATTTAAATGATTAGAGAAAATAGAACTAATACACTGAAGTAATAGTTTTACTACACTTTTAATTGCTATAGTACCGATGCTGTGGCGGGTAAGGCGCGTTTATTGCGCTGCGTTACGAATTCGAATATGGTTTTATACAGCTATATTAAAACTAATTAGTTGCTAATTTTACTCGTACATATTGGGTATTTGTGGATAGTTAAAATAGACGATGAGATTGAACATTAAATACAGCTGTTTCTTGATATTATTAACCATTGCTTACGATTTCTATGTATCGACTTCTTCCGTATTGAACATTTATTTTGATGGTTGTCGATGGCGCTGATAGCAATAAGTAAAACATTCTTATCGGCCGTATGTCCCCAACCGTTTGAATAGACCTAATGTATCCCACAAATTGTTTATTGCTTTGTTTCGGATACAAATTCGATCAAGCACATACCGCGATATGAAAATATCCATCTTGTTAGGCAACTCATCATGGCGTTACGAAACTTGGCCATCTTATTATTGCTCCCATGCTTGCTTGCATTATGTTTGCACGCACACATATACAATATGTATGTTAATTATTTGACAACCAGCATAACGCAGTAAGAGCATTTGCGGAATCGCAAGCTTCGTGGTTTTTATCCTTACTGGTAAATGTGTTAAGGTACTGACAGAACTGTCATATAAACTCTAAATTCGAGAAATTGAACTCAAAGCTACTTGTGATTTTTCACACATTTGAGTTAATTGATCTTTTCATGGTTACCTTTGTTTCCGTTGTGTAAAGGAAGTTCTAATTTTAAGATTAAAGCTACATACTTATTTCGACTAGTACTGTTAAAAACAGGGCTTTTTCTTAAATATTTCTATTTATTATTGTAGAACTTATTTTTAATAACTTAACTTTACTTGGAACAGTTTTTTTTTTAAGTTTATACCACGTATGTTAGAACTTCAAGGTGATAATTTCTTAAGGCTAAAACCGAGAACTTGCTTCCACCGTCTCTACCAACATCATTAATCAACTTACTAAGCACATGCTTCATACAAGTGGTATTTCATACTATTTATATCAATGACTGGATCGTTACTTGTTTTTTTGTTGCGTGCATAAAAGTTTAATCACGTTTGTCACATTTCACATTTAATTTATTACAAAACATGACATTATTTAGTTAATTCTGTAATATGTTTTAGTAAGCAATAGCTAAAATAAATCGCTTTAGCCATTTTTGTAAATTCATTAAACCTCATTATTTTATTAACTTCAATTACGTTCCTAATAAATAAATAAAACTATATTTTGCGATATTTTGTTTGAAATACAACATTATATTCGATTCAATATCTAATATAAATGCTATCACAAAAAATGTGCCCCGAGTTAGACACCTCCACATGGGCGGCGACGCAGACACAAGGTAGTCAGACATTACAAAACGGTTCGTTAGAAAGTTTCCTGCCGTTCTATTGGCAGAATTTTACGCGCGTGCGCATAGTAAACGCGAGGCCAATCGATCTCGCGACTACAAAGAAATCATTTACCGGGTCGCGAGTAAATAGATCTGCCGCAGTTCTAGTTTCTTTGCATTGAATTGTTCGTGACAATCTTTTGTTTATATTTAAATTTGCATGCAAAATATATCGGACATACATACTATTACTAATAGTATCTCATTACCAAGTGCCGTTAGCTGTGTCGGTACTAGACCGGCACCAGCAGGAGGCGGTATATTGCAACAAATGGAACAACGCAATTGTTACGCCTGTTTCGGGAGACATGGGTGAATTACCCTAAAACCACCATAGCCCTTGTAGAGATCTATGTCCAACATCGTCCACGTGGACATCGTATGACTAACAGGCTGATAGTGTAAAATATATTGTCAATTTAGTAATAATGACACTAATGATAATCCAAAATATTTTCAAATACGGACATTTTAACTAATAAATTCGGAGAGAGTCCCCGCAATGAATTCCCAACATTTTTATGCGAATATACGATCGGATAAAAATTTTTATTATAAAATGTATTAATCCAGATGTATGTAAAGCGAAAGCTTACGTTTGTGTGGTCACATTAAAGTCCGTCAATGGAGTAGGTATCATTTCGATCATCGCAATTTTAAACAAAGCAATAACACGCAATCTCGTTTTCGCAATCCATTTTATTTACGAGTTAATAAACTCGATCGTTAACTAAAAAGTTATGAGGCCATTACCTTACTATTAAAAGTGTATCGCGTAATATTCCGCTCTCATACTTTATATTGTTTGTATAAAGATAGAGGACGATTTATCTGGCTATAATGTCGACTTTGTTAATTTCGTTGTGAATCGTCTTAGCAACCAGTTACAATGCGAACATTTGGCAAGAGATCAAAGGCCACGCAATTAATTCTCGGTGGCCGATTTCTAGGATCACCAGGACCGCACGATGCGACCAGTCCGCGAGGGTTTCGCAAACTTGAAATAATTGGTCCCAACTCTGCACAATATTTGGTGACCTAATCCATCTAATCGTCTCGTCATTAAACATATCAATAAGGTTCATTATCCCACTAGTTGAATCACCTTTGTATGAACATTGAAATATAGACAAATCATAGGCGTACCCGAGTGAAACTGGTCTTTGCGGTCCTGCAACCAATTTTTTGGTCCACTGTACAAAGATTGCGTAACCCTGGATCAGATGGCGATGAAATTAACCTCTCGCAACTGTCTCATTATTTGTTAACAACCGTTATTACTTGTATCTCCGATGACTGTTATTATAGTCAAAACAAGCCGTTTTATTTACCATCAAAGCCTACCATCTGTGTATCGGGGTCATTCATAGATTCTTTCTTTTGCAGAGTATCTATACCGCCGCCAAGCTGTCTACCGCAAATGAGATTATACCCAGTTACCACGTCCAAGCGCTAATAGGTAAGTAGAGCTATCTAAAAAAAGTAAAAATTTGATTGATGATTTTGTTAGTAGAAAATGTAACATACATCGCGCATATTATATAAATATGTATAATAGCAGTTGAAGATGAATTACAAAAAAACCAAATCATACATATACAACAATAAGAAAGAGCAAAAAAAGGAAAGACATTGAAAGTCATTAAAATAGTTACACAAATCACTATTGTAAATACAGTAGAGCTTTATTTACAATAGTGTAAACGTAACGTAACTTTAAACGAAAAAAAACATTTTTCAGTAATAAAAATAACCATGGTGGCTGGCATTATCTCTTGCATGGTCTAACTCATGGAAATGCACTTAGAGCCGACATCAACGTGTTTGTAAAAGCATCTCACATTTAGAGTAATTAAATAATTTCTAAATCAACTTTGACTTTTTAAAAGCTCCTTTTAATGCACTAGATCAATTTTAAATATTTCTTTGTTACGTTACATTTGAAATGCATATTCCTAACGACAAACCTTTCCAACTAAATATTGATGATACATTTAATGCGAAAATAATGTCTGTTGTACAACATAACTTGAGTTAAGGTATAAAGGGCGATGGGTAAACGTTGTAATGGCTACCAAGCTTATTATAATAAACGTGGTGGGCCGTGAGCTACACGGTTTGACCCTAGGGCTACGATTAGTCGGCTACCAGGCTAGTACCTGGTAATACCTAGGAACATTATATACTTACATACAGCTGGAAGTGCTATTAGATGTACACGTGTTTGAGGATTAGAACTCGAAAGATCACTCTTTGAATTTGATAATCATAATTATTGTCGCAAGCAATGCATATCTACGATATACAACAGTATAAGGTCTTAAGTCAACCGCTCTGGATTTATGCATATTGTTTAAAGTCACTTTGATGTCTTTATATCGTAATAGGATAAGTGCAGTCTTAGGTGTAATCGCTGATAATATGTGTGACAGTCTGGCTTTTTAGATACGCCTTCACGAAAAATTCTTAAGCTAAAGCTGGTATTTTTTTAAACAAACGTGTGATCATTTTCTTGGATCTACAAACTGATATGTCAATTGATATGATTTTATATTTATATTAACTAGATCAATGAACATTCATTTTGTATTTAGAATTATTGAATGCAGTCAATACAACTGCTTAAATGACAATTACGAGCATCGAGCTTAAACCTACTTCTGAACTAACAGAGATCCATATATACCTCGCTTTTAGTGCTACAAGCTAACAATACAAAAATCTGGTACTGATATCAAATCATATCCAGTACTATATATTAGCTAGATCTTTGGCCAGCGTACATGGCACTGCGCACGCATTACATGGCCAGATATAATCGTTGCAAATGACCGTCGCTCGGTGAAATTTCCACTGGAATCCGGACTATTTTCCCGTATGCACTATGGAGATTGGAATAATGCAACACCGCCTCATTATCTTACCGGAGGTAAAGGAATACATTATTTGAATTTCTGAAAATTTGTTACGAAGGTTTGAAGGAGGCTAGTAAATATAATTATACCTCTTCATTATTGTAGGACGTCTACCATTGGACACACGTGTTTTCCAATAGGATCATTACAGGGTTAGCCCGTTATTCTATACTGGTATATTTGTTATCGCATAACATAGCTCAGCGACTAACATGATACTGGCCATCCCTACTTTGAAATCACACTATTTTGGATACATACACCGTCATCTATCGGTACCGGTACTTTATTAGGTTCTTACTTTGTCAAAGTACTATTCAATTCTACCGATAAATCACGGCTCTTTTTAAACAAATAATTCTGTCTTATATTTTTGTGAGTGTTATACGTTAAAATGGCCAACATATTTTGTAGACACTCGTGACATACCTAGGGTATCACTGGCACGTCTTCAACCTCGTGACCTTAGACTATCATTCAGTAATTTCATTGCTTTGCTTGCTCGCTATATCGCTCGCTGACAGAAATATGTGATAGTGGAGTACTCATTCCTTACGTACTCCTTAGTTAGATAGCACCTGGGTGCAAAGGAATTTGTCTGATAACTAACCAGGAAGTTATGACTAAAGTAACATTACCATTTATGTTATTTGTTTTGTACTTATTTTTTACCTTGAGTATATTATTAAATGACCGAATATTAAATTAATTCGTCTTAATTCAATGCTTGCCCGTACTATGTAATTAGCCATTTGAAAAGATGACAGATACGTTACATTTTGCAATGGAAAAGACATCAACGCAATCTGCAGCTACCTATATCCTATTATAAAGATTTCATTTTTAATTTAAATCTTGTTCTATTTTCAAACACTTAAAATATATTTTCAAAATATAAACTAAAATAGATGAAATGTATACTTTAGTTCTAAAATGGATTCATCCTCCAATACTATCCTCTAATACAAACTTTACAATATCTGCATACTGGCTCACATCAAAATAACAATTTACACAGTTACAATGTACACAACAATTACAAATAAATCTTAGAAGGGATAGAAACTTTGTTGACTACTAATGGAGAACCATCACAAAATAAAGGTACAAAAATAAGGTTTTAATGCCTAAACCAATTCATATTATTTAAGATATACCTAAGAGATTCTTTGTAATCGTAAATACGTATTGCAAAAACTATTAAGGTACAAAGCTGCATAATTTGACATCTTAAGATGGAGGTCGGCTTTAATTTTGACACACGTCATCTAACGACTTATAGTCACGCAATGCCTTATTTAGTTAGCAGTGTCTTCAAGAAATACAGATAAAAACGTTAATATTGTACCTAATAATATTTATTAAAGACTTTTTTGAATATGGAATGTTTTAGCTAGTTAAATAAGTTGGACTTAAAATAAAATATCCTGGATTCAAAATTAGAATATTTTTAATCAAAAATGAAAGTTTCCTGTACACGTTTTTAATATTTAGGATTCAATAGCTCTGAGTATGCAAATTTAAGTATTTCGAAAAGAATGCTTGTTAAATTCATACATAATGAAACCGTCTAAAGCCTTGCAAAACTGTTACTAAGCAGTTTATAATTTTTCTGGCTTTAGACTAACTAGTCCTTCGGAACCAAAGGTAATGAACGCAATAAATACACTAAAAATCTTTATATTTAGTAAATTAATTAATAGTAAATTTTTATATTTAGAGGTTACCCTTGAATGAATATAATACCTAACCATAGAGCCGCACAGTTAAGAGAATTTTTGTTTTTAACAAAATCTCGTACATTGACCTGATTTTGTAATAAGTCACTCATATAACGAACATCAGACAACTGAGGAATCACAAATATAATACTTAAATTTATATATTTAACACCCAGACACAGAAAAAACATAAATATCATCATATAAATATTTGCCCTGGGTGGCGATCGAACTCACGACCTTTGGTGCACAAGACGGGATCACTACCATCGACAAAATAGGAATATTTCAGAGAGAATTTCTCTTTCACACAATCTTATTTAAATTTAAGCTCCATACTCCTTTGCCATTATTCCAAATTTATAGCAGACTTAATTTCCTCACTATACACTTACCGCATATCTTAACCTAGCAAGAAATGCTAGATTAATTGACATATTGCCTCGTATACCCAGGTAATCTGAAATGGTAATTTTATGCTTCGCCTGGACTTAATACTATACTATATCCAAGCTCATTAAGTACGCTTACCGAATAACAAATTAGAATGGGCTAAATTTGATTAGGCATAATTTCACTATTATCTTTACCACAGCGAAAACATTGTTATTCTCTAAGAAGTTTTTGCATATTAATACATTACAACCGTACAACTGAGTTACCAAAATTAACATACGTACAAATGTTTGGTAACATCAAGTTTGATTCCTGCATTCATTTTTATACTACAATGAGACGATTTATAATCTATATCCTTAAGTAACTTAATCTGAAGTAAATGTAGTAGTTATGGTTAGGGTGTAGGTATAGATGGCAAAACATTATTCCTTTTGGATTCCGTTATACGAAAAAAGTGTGAAATGCGTGGCAGTAAAAAAAATTAAGACATTTCATTCCAGGAAAACGTAATATTGTTAAGGCTGTGATAAAATTTTAAATACTTTCATTAGCTTATTTGCAAATACATGACCAAATAAAACGCGTGACGTGATAAACTGATTATACTTAAGATAAAACTAACTAGCACTGGTATTATTTTCTTAGCTTGATACTCATAGATAGCTCTCCCCTATAATTAGAAAATATATATGGGACTTAGACTTAGCCGTGAGGCACCGGCGGAGTAGAATAGTACCTCCCTCTTTAACAGGTGTCTTAAGAGTTGACTGAGGTACTAGAACTGACAGTTGGCGGTATATCCATCCTAAACAGCGTAGATTAAATGCACAGGGCGAGAATTGGTAGCTGCATACCCGGCATAATTTTCTCTACCTTGGGGAGGCCTATATCCAGCAGTTGACTTCCAATATGGCTGATATGATACATATGGGATTGCAAACGCTAATGTTAAAAAACCTTGTAATTGTCAGATGATCTTAAAACTGTATCTCAGTCGCTTGATTTAGTTCACTACTTCATTTTGACAACTTTTTGACTATAAAACATTTGCGACGAAACTTCGTCATAATTCCCGCGTCTTTTCCAGCTTCAGCCCACCATTACTATAATTTTATTGGGTATCACTTTGAATAATCACAGTGTTCACGGCCTGTGGCGTTACGAAAGCTATATTTTTCGATAGCCTTGTCAGTTATTTTCTATGGGACAACTCTCAAATTGAATTATGAAAATATTATGATCGATTATAAACGGTTATTTGATCGCACGAACGCTTAATGGATATTATTTTTCAATTAAAGGTCTCTAGTTTGCATTTGATTTATCTTATCCTGTTACATTTTATTAATTTCTGTTCTAGACGCGAATTTTATCTGGTGTTGATTATTCATAAAACTAAATGTATTTGTACGCTTATTTCTATCTGATTGCGAATGAATTGAAAATGATTAAAATTAACGCTTAATTATACACATAAGACCCACTATAGATCTATGTTAATTTTGTACCATCAGACAGACAAGATTAATTCCTCAAACTAGATTAAAATATACATTGACGTAAGTCACGAGTACAATCAAAAATATATTTTTATTGTTGTTGGTGGAAGTAGGTTACCTATAAATTTGCGAGTGGATAACACTATATATAGAATCAATATGAATAAAATCGATGTTGGTAACAATTAAACATTCAATATTATACTTCACGAGAGAATCACATATCGGTGCCACAATACCATTACAAAATAAATTAAAACTTTCAGTAAAGAATTTACGAGACGCCGCTTCGTAGCAAAATTAATAGCGATTTCACTATTCAATTGTGAAGGTAAACGATAAGACTCCGCAGCAATGTGACAATGTAATAAAATGGAGGAAATAGTTGGTAACTTCGGTATTTAGCAATATTATAATTACGTTTGTTCCTAGACGTAAATTCACTTAAATTTAAGTTCAGTTTCTAATAGTTGTCCGGTTAGGAATTGGAAATTAAACCAATATGATATTTTATTTCTATAAACATCATAATAATAAATAACTGTTAAAGTTTACAATCCTACAATATCAGAACCGAAACTAAACTGAACCACTCAGATAATTTAAACACTATTTGATTTTGCACATAATCCTAGATAATTAAAAATGTTTAATAGTGTCTTTACACTTAGTAATCTAGACTAATTGACATGTTATTTCTAGTCAATTAAAACATTATTATATTTCGCCATTTTATGGTTTTGAAGGACAGAACCGTATAGAAACTTATATCAATATAAGGAGGCAAAATATTATTGAAAAATTGATCAGTTTCTGTTGTGTGCGAAAGATATAACAACGGACAAATTATCTGCGTCGTTCTATTATAACTAAAATCAGAGAAAACTACATCTAATGCTCTGAGAATTCAATGAGAGTTTGAAGTATGTATCTCTGTCACAACTGTATGACCTTTATATAAAAAGGTATAGATTTATGCAAGTAAAATACATTTGTTTTAAATATTTATAAGAAATAATGCGCCTAGTACATTATCAGACAACGGGACGAATCGCGACCACTTTCGCGTGAACACGTCGAAAGCCGCGCAACTCAGCTGCGGTTTCTTATGATTGAACAGCGCGCGGTTTGCGCCGGTTCTACAGTCTATTACTCGGTCTTTTCTCGTTTCGGCCGTGATAGGGTTATTGGATGTTAATCTAATACGTCTATTTCTATTCAATTCTCGAATGAGGCATCTGTGCTCGGTGTGCTTCTTATTTCAGAGTACATTTTTTGCTCTGTTATTGGTAATTTAAAGTCGTGCTATGCGAAGCTAAGTTTTTTATTTATTTGACGGGCCCGACGATGCAAACGGTAGTAATCCCATCTTGTGCGCCAAAGGTTGTGGATTCGTTCCCACCCAGAACAAATATTTAAAAATGAATATATATAATGATATAATGAATGTTCCTAAACAGACACACGTAATCTGCAGAGATATGTGTACCGACCCTTAGCCATTGACAATTAATGAGCATTAATATCATACTGTATCAACTTAGACCACATGCGTAGAATTTCTTATGGATACTAAATGACCGCGTCTTATTGATTTGCTATCGAATTAGATACAAAATATATTTGAAAAGCAATCAAAAACATACTGACGCAATTTGAATATTTAATTATCTGGTGATTATCTGGCGAGCATTGTGCAAGGTAGTTTTATTAGACTATAACTATAATACATATTATTTATATTTTACACAGTTTCAATACCCGTGCTAACATTATATATCTTTTATATAAATCTTACAGTTCGTTGTTTATTCGGGATGAACTTACAGAAGTGACAGTAGTACAGACTATAGAACCGATTTAATCAATGTTTGCTTCCTGTGTATGGTTTGATCCAATTTGGGAGATGGGATAGTTTATATCTCAATTTAGTTTAGTCATAATATTTATTTTATGATAAACTTGTAAGTATAGGTCAAACAGGACATTTGTCGGGTCAGCTATTTTATGATATATTTGTAACAAGTCTAGTTTTTGTTGATGTTGCTGGTGACCACCAACACAAAAAACTTACTACAATTAACGCCATTTAACTACTGTTTAGTTACCACTACCGGATTTCCAGTTAAGCGCAGATATAATGTATAATTTCATTGAATCCCATTTTATAATGAAATGAAAGCCAAATTTGTTAAATAAAACTATTTTAACGGCTTGAAAACGCGGTTTATTTATTTTTCCAATGTTTTTATTAGACGTTTTGCTTTGAATTGTTGCGTTTAGCCGTTTTCAAGTATACTATTTGTTTATTTTACTTGGTAAGTCGTAATGGGTGCAGACTTAATATTTTATTACTTACTGGCTTTTAAATATTTGAAATTCTTGCTTTTCCTTAGACTTCATTCAAATCAATTATTCTTTTGTTATTTTTTTTAAATAACACTAATGGTATTATAAGTTTGTTTATATTACTACACAAATATCAACTATTTACACGTAAACGAAAGACGTAAATAACTCGACACAAGCGTCAAAACAGTATCACGTGTACGATAAAGTCATTGGAAGCGTTAGAAGCAGAATCCACCATAAACTGCGCTAAATATGCAAATGGCGTCTAAAAGAAGGCTCTAAGATATCCGGGCAAAGGCGGCGAGTCTTATTACAGGCTAGTTTATTAACATAGCCGTACTTATCCATTTCACTAGCAATAATGGACCGTTTGGTTCGGAATGAACTAATCAGGTTTAGGCTATAGATAGGTTTATTTACGTAGAGATATGGTCGGATGGAACTAATAGAGACTGTGGAACACAAAATTATGTTTATCTAAATAAATTATATGTGTGAGTTTCCGCTTGATTTTCAAAAGTATGCATGAGATTTAGATACGTGTGAATTATTGTTTATTTAAATAGTTAAATAGTTTCATGCGATTACATTACTTATTACGTATAAAAATTTCATGTAACGCTCTTTGTCCCGTCTAAACTTATAAGCTACTAAATGAAATGAATAAAATGTTTGTTAAAGTATATTTTGATCCATTTGAATGAAAATTTGATGAATTTGTATTCGGAATATATTTTATTATAAACATTTAGTTGATTGTTTAATTTTTTTTAATATGCAACAGTCTTTAAAATAATTCATTATCATCATACCAGCCATTGGAAGTCCACTGCTGGACATAGGCTCCTCGAAGAAAGGAGGTTTTTCATCCATTATTACCACGCTGGATAAGCATGTTGGCAATCGCAGAGCGCAGCTTTCGCGACGGAGATGCTGCTGCCCATCCCCGGCCTGTGAACTTGAGCTGCCCCATTTTGGATGGATATACCGCTATCTGGCGATTCTCGTTCCTAAGTCGCTTCTTACATCACCTGATGCAGTTCTACTCTGCCAGTACCTCACGGCAAAAATTAATTACTAGAGACGATAATAAATATTAAATAGTGAAAAGAAGAAGACAATATTTAAATTCGACATTAAATAAACAGATATCAAATAAAGTAATTAAATAGATAGTATAGTTAGGCATAAACTATGTAACGGCTTGAGTACAACCATCGAAGACGAGGAGGCATACATAATGCATTTTATAGAGCCAGCGATGCGGCTTGCGGTGGACACTCGTCGCTACAATTATGCCACTTCAGATAGAAAACGCGTAGAAATCCCGAGAAGCTAATAACTTCGGTATTAGAATAATAACGCTCGCCATATATATTTAAAACACGAGTACATATACAGTTACGGGAATAAAAACAAAGGTATACCATATATTTTATTTTTGTCTCTCATTGCTTATTCGCATTTCTCATTATTCGCATACTACTTACATTCATTTTGCTATATATAATCTCATATAACTTTCTCATCATCATAAAACGTGTGTGTATAAAAAGATTACAGTTACTTATATCAAACGGAAATATCAGGTCCTTCTTAGCATAACACTGATGAAGCAAAACTTGTCCGCCACAACACCGCTTGCTCGTTAAGCTGCTCTTCTTACAACTTATGTTACTTAACTGTATCAATTACGAATTGGTCCGCCGTTAGATGAAATATCATTACGAACAGTACGCTAAGTTCTAAATTCCAGCGGACAATCGATTTCATTATTACAAAATCATTCTATGCAATCGCTCGAGAGAAAATCTCAAATCGACTAAACGGTGTTTAAAAAGGACATTAAAAAGCGTTAATGTTTCGAAAGACAAAAGTTTCTTTTATAGTACGTTCTAATGGAGACTTATTGATTATAGGAAATTTCGCTTTCGTCACGTATTGCCAACCAATCTATGAAAGTTGGTGGGCTTAGGGAGCCGATGTCAGCCACGACACAGTGACCAAGAAGGTTTAAATTGCGAACCACTCACGCGTTAAGTGATTGTAAAAAAACGTTTGTCATTTTTTTATCCATTTGTATAAAACAATTTACCGGAATCGGCTGTTACCTCAATTTTTACGAAAGCCCGCATAAATGTTTTGATCGTTCGGTAGATACGCCATTTCACTTGGGGCTTTTAAATCGTTATTATGCTTCTGTATACGCTCGCATCGATCGCACAAATTTACGAGACTTTAAATGCGCAATATTTTTCAGTTCAATCAAGCTATAAACCAATTTTCTACCATTAATAAAGAGTTAAGGATACTCTACTCTTTTTACTAAAATATTAGGTGCCTCTGTATTAAATAAATGATTTTTTAGAAAGCGCAATACACTTTGTATGAATCTTTTTAGTAGACTAATTTACTTTTTTAATCATCCAAAAAAACTCCTCATGTTCACTCAAAACTATTTTAAATAGTTTCTACCCGTCGTGCTAGCATTGCGATTCCTTTTTTATTTCTTTTTTGTTAAATAATGAAAGGCTAGCAAGCGATATTATCCGCAGCATGCACTAAGATGATATTTACAAAAAATTACAAATAAAAAAAACTTAATACATAAAACTTTGGTTAGCATCGCCAAAATCACATTTCAATTCCTATTCATCACTACTTAAGTTATCACAAAAAACATGTAGTCCAGAAACAAGTACTTTAAGTATTTTCTCTGTAAAGCTGTTATTATTTATACATTTGATAGGAACATTAGACTCCTGACGGCTCGGCCGCTGAAGGCGCGCGGCGCGGGCGCAGGCGCGTGGAGGCCCGCGTTGCTATAACGGAGCGCACGCGCACTCAGCCCATCAATTACCGGTCGTGAGCGCTCCCGCGCTAGCACCACGGTAAATACGTCAAACGTCGGTGAAGTCGACTAGCGATTGATAAATTAAATATATAATAGATAATATACGGTTTTACTTCCAACACGGTAAAATTTATGTTGTATTTGGAAAAAATATTTAATACAATATAATATTCACAAATAATCTCATACATTGTCCTGACTCCGTTATAAGTCGCTTAAAGCACCTGTGTTACGGATATCAAACAATAGAGGAATCACAAATATAATATTTAAA
This sequence comes from Heortia vitessoides, assembly GCA_020976665.1. Classification (NCBI taxonomy): domain Eukaryota; kingdom Metazoa; phylum Arthropoda; class Insecta; order Lepidoptera; family Crambidae; genus Heortia; species Heortia vitessoides. Next base: position 9,799,218 of record JACJUM010005601.1, on the reverse strand, counting down.
TACATATATGTTTAATAACCAGACACAGAACAAACACATATCTATTTTTTATATGTACCTCTTGCACGCGTTTTTACAACATGAATATTAAATTAAATCAGATAGATATGAAAAATCAGGGTCTAACTCTATAAAAAAAAACAAGGTGCAGTAATATGTACCGATAAATGATATGTAGATTAACTTCAAAGAATTATTTATTTGTACCTAATCTATAATATATAAATCAATGATGATCTTTAAAAGCAACGAAAAGTTTATATACCTTTAAATATATTACCACCTAATGAAAACATAAAGATAGTGATCTATATTCTCCTTTTATTGAAATGAATAAAACTTAGGTGCTATTAAAAGTCCAGAATCACAAACAAATCTAAAAAACAATTATGACAAATCTGTGGAAACAATCCTTCCGACCGTCAAAGCTCATCACCGTAAATAACTCCAAATGAGCCATAAAAATCCGATACTGCCAGTACAATTTACCGTAGCTCGGGCAATATAAATAAAACTAGCCAGCGCACGCTACCATAGACAATTTCACAGTGGCGCAATTGTAAAATGCTAGATCTAAAGGCCATAGGTTCAAACTGCTTACCTTTATGTCGGAGCCGTATTCCACTGACGGATTCTGACTCACAAGTTTTGAGCACGTGCCGTAGACCCGGCCCAGAACGGCCCTGGCCTAAAGTTATTGATGGACCCAAATGTACACAATTCGACGACCGTATTAGCGGGATCGCGAACGTGGCTAGGGCTGCTGCAATTAATCGCGCATAAAAACATCGAAGATATCTTTGGATTTTTTGTTATCTCACGTCCCCTGACAGTAAAAAATAAACAAGATAACAAGTTAATTGAACACAACAAATAAATGTTTGTTTTTTTTTAGTTTTGCTCCTATTTTACAACAAGGAAGTTTATATAATATCAACAACAAATAGGTATAGCCAGTAAACGGTTGCTCCATGGTTATTTAAGTATAATAAATATACTCGTAATAATCTCTTTCTGATACGTGTTACTACTGTACGGTTATGAAGTAAAAATTTATTTTTGAAAAATAAATAGCCAAACGAAGGTGATTATTTTTAAAGTAATTAAATATTTTCTTTGATTTAATAAAAATCCTTTGTCCAGGGTGATCAGCTAAATTAGAAAACTACCTGAACACGTGTAACCAACATAGACAATCCTCAGACTTACATTTAAGTCTACTGCATATGTTATTAGTAAATATAGTTAACAAATTGGAAGGCAGCCCTAGCGCGGTCCTAAGTGCGAAGTAGCGCTTGTCCATGCGTCACGGCGAAGATCGTACAAAAAGGCCAAAACACCCACCGGAGCGCGCCGCCGGTCCAATTATTCTTTTTTTACGGCGTCTGTCCCATTTTCCCTTCCCCAACAATGGCCGTGGTCACGCACCGGGTTAGAACGATTCGCTTTCGCTTCCTCGTGACGACAATATCGGCCCTTGCGGTCGATGTGAAATCAACCCGACAACGCTCTGTTTTGGAACTAATTGGTGAGACGTAGGAGTGTTGTGCTAGCCCGCAAAATATTGGCTTCTTTAAGGTTGTGACTGAAATACATAGCCTTGTTGTGTTGTAAATAAGAAGGCTATCTTTGCCTCTGGCTCGGCTTTTTTGCTAGATGACTAGGCATATAATTGTATTTGAAGTTACAAAACTATTTACATTGTAGTTCAAACTAGTAAAGCTTAAAATGTATTTCAATTATAATAAATTATTTAAAAATGATCATAACAAACACGTACTTAGTTTCCGTACCTTGTGCACCAAAGGTCGAGAATTTGATCCCCATTCAGGACAGTGGACAAATACCCATTCACATGAGGTAGACCATACAAAGGTCATATGCATAGGTACCTCAGTGTCGCCTATTTCTACCGTTAAATAGCAATGTTGGCATAGTTGTATTCCAGTTTAAGCTGTTGGCTGTACTAATAAAAATAAGTTATTTGACGAATATTTGTGTTCGATTTATAGTTCGGTGTTACAGGTGCACTAAAGTATTGTATTCGAAATACCTCTATTATCTGATATCCATAATACAGTATTTAGAATATTTATTCCAGATTTATGTCAATTTATAAGTAATAATACAATTTGACAAACATTATACCTTTATAATGAATTATTCGAATTATTATATGATGTTTGACGAGTTCTAAATTATAAAAAATCAATACGCACACAGGAAATAAAAACAAACCAGACTAAACATCTTTACGGCCCAAACCTCATTTCAATGTAACTCGGCATCGTATATTATAATTTCAATAAAAGTCACCTTTATTACCAGTCTATAGAGGAAATGACTGTATTACAAATTAATCCATTTTGCGCCTTAATGTAGTTATTGAGTTCATCATGTTCATTATTTAGCGTAGCGGTGTTCGGTGTCCTAATTACTTTCAATTAAATATTTTATACGAGCATCGTTTTGATAGTAGGCATGTAAAATATACACTTGCAATGTGGCAGAATGAACATGACTTAGACCTCATACAGAAGTCGTCTGCAATAGTACCTACTCTAATCTTTTCTTTTCCTAAATAGCAGTTCGCATTGCTGTGTTCCGGTTTCAAGGGTGAGAATTGGAGTGAAATTACTAAATAAAGTCACATAATATCTTCAAGTCATAAAGTTGACAACGCGGTGGTGATACTTGGGAAATTTGCAAGCGACTAAAAGCTGCAGTGACGCCTACTATCACGCGAACTGTATACATGTTTGTAATTCTATTGTAATAAATAATAATTTGCATAAAGGAATTGGAAATAAGAATGACGAGAGGATACAAAATGTATTATACTATATATATATATATATAAGCTAACTGAATCAAATTTAACATCGCAATGCCTAAGTTGCATATTTAATTAAAAACCAAAAACTCAGATGCTTCACCTGAATTATCCAGCTGAACAGAATATTTCAGTCAACTTTGATGGGAATACAAATATAAATTGTCATAATAGATTGCTCTATACATACGTTGTATACGTGGTATCTATCAAAATACACTTAATCTATTTGAATAGTTAAATTTTATCCAATTTAATATTTAGATAATCCGTTGATAAATAACAAATACAACAATTTCATTGTATATCAATCTCCACGTAATGGTTTGTTGACATTCAAGATATATGTAAAACATTTTAAGCCTTATCAAGATGATAATGAAAGTTGTAAATGTTAAATAGTCGGTTAATGCGGCACCGGCTTTTTTGTGGCCGTGTGAAGTGAAGAAACGCCGTCAGTCGGTGAGAACCTTGGAATTCTTCGAAAACATATGGACTCGCGAATTCGCGTTGGAGGTTGCATACTGACGTAACTGGTGGTTTAAGAAAATGTTTCCTTCTCCATTCATTATTTTTTATGCAATTGACCAACGTAGAGACGAATATCTAACAAAATGCTATCAGCTTTCTTAACTAAATTCAGGGTTCACCCCATTATAGACATAAAAACTATAATCTTTTTCAATTGTTTATAGATACATTGTATTGACATGGAATACTACATTATTTCTTTCTTCGGTTGGTTTCTTTTTTCCTCACAACGTCTCATACCTGATTCCATGATATGTCGCTTTAAGTATTTGTGTTAAGGATATCAGACAACAATAGAATTAAAATTATAATACTTAGATACATAGTTAAATATAACTATTTGTCCTGGGTAGGGATCGAACCCACGACATTTGGCGCACAACACAGGATCCAGAGGACTATCTACGCGATCGGGTTCTAAACTGGGTTTTAATTAAAAATAAAATCCTTACCAATGAGTAAGTTGTAAGGAATTTCGTAGCAACTGGCAGTTAAATAGACGATTAAGCTCGTACTTAAACTTCACCTTTGAGTGCTATCGGTAATGAAACCCATCCATCTAACCTTCAGCTGTTATTAGGCTGTGCCGCGAACAATATAGCCGATATCTCGCGTTATCGTAGCCTAAGGTTGGAACAAACAAATTCAATTAGGATTAAGAAATTAAATTACTCAAAGACGCCGACGGCTTCTGAACGAGGTCGTTGACGCTTCCTATCGAATTTCGCATAAATTTCGATGGACTACTGGTTTTTTTAGAGTTCCGTAGAACAAAATCATCTTTATACTCGTAGCCAAAAGAACCAGTTAAAATATCAGGGTTCGAATAAAGATAATAAATCTGTTTTGGCTCTGGTATCTAAAGCAACTTCAATGTATTATGTACCATAAATGGTTTCCATGTCCAAAATAAAATATATGTAGGTAAATAATATTTGGTGGATTCGATAATCCAAATATTACTTAAATTAAAGTTTTCGACTTAATGCTAAAACTTATAATTACTATCTCTTTACTAGACATAATATTAAATCAGTTAACACTTGCTTTCTTTTCCGCACGCTTGGCTGTGCACTCACGCAAATGTATCTTATATGTTTCCTTGTCAACTTAAAAGATAGGACGGTCAATTGATGACTATAAGAATATAATACCTAAATATTGAGATATAAAAAGTCGTAGAGAGATTCACTCAAATGCCATTGTCAATTATAACGTTATCAGATCTTTGAATAATTGACCACTTATTGTGTCATATAAAACAATGTGTGGGCAAAAAATTGCTGTGGCATATGCAAAATATAGAGGCATTATTAATACCTCTATAAATATATAAAGTCATTTTTAATAATATATATAAAATTGTATCTCATTTGAAGTGAGTAAGACTGGATTTTCATTCTTAATTTGTTGAGTAATAATTCAGTAAAACTCATTTAGCAATAAATATATAATTACAGTTTTTTCCGACTGACGTTTATAGACATACAATTAATATTTTTGTTTGTTGTGTGTCTAGGTGTTGTATATATGTATTTAAATATTATATTTGTGATTTCTATATTGTCCGACATATTTCAGAGTCAGGTTAATGTACGAGATGTTGTGTGAATATATTTAAAAAAAACAAATAATAAATTAACAACCAAAACAGACCAAGCTTCTCGCAGGGACAAACGTAGTTAAATCCCGCTGAAAACCGCTTAGTCACGTATGAAAACCGTTGCAATCGTGTGAAAACGTCACAACGAGGCATCATAACCACACGCCGGGCCGAATGTGACTTCTTAGAACATGAGAAAGAATATCTTTGTCACCTTTGACCGTCTCGGAACTACCTGTCCGATGTGGCGAGGTAATTAAGTGAGTACTATTGCAGCCGGTGAGCGGCGCGTACGCAGGTTCACACCATAAAAACTGTACATTTGTTTTATTATTTGCTTGTAGTCGTGAGGTAGTATTATGTTTGAGTGACTCTTGAGTGACTCATCTTTTTTGTTGCTGATTGAGGTGTGACTGACTTGTATTGTATACTAGCCGGCTTTGGTCGGCTTCTTAAAAGTATGATCAAATATCGCATCCCTCACGGTCTGTTTCGTCAAATAAAGATTGTAGCTGCCTTCTTAAATCTGATTTAACATTCGCAATAAAGTAGGTATTACTGCAAGTATGGGAATGAGGTAACCTAATCATTATAAGGCTTTAAAAGAGACTTATTTTTAAAATTAATTATATATCAACATAATATAATGCCGCAAATAATAATCCGAATTTGTTGTAAACGAAATATTAATAATGTCGTAGAAGTGAAAAAAAATTAAGTTTAATAATTTATAAACAAGAGCCAGTAAGGTACCAGCAGAGTAGTAGTAGTCGTAGTAGAATAGTACCTCCCTCTGTATTAGGTATCGTAGAAGCCGATTATGATACTAGAACCGACAGATGGTTGTACGTCCATTCAAAAAGGGGAATATTAAATACCTAGGGAGAAGATAACCAGCAGTATCCCCATCGTGAATGCTGCCAAAATGCTTGCCCGGCGCGGCAGTTATCGGCAAAATTCCTCCTTTCTTGGGGAGGCCTATGTCCAACAGTGAACTTCCAATGGCTGATATAGTGATAAAGATAATGAATCGCGTCAATGCACAATAACGTTTAAAACTTAATTATAATGAAAAAAAAACAGACAAACTTAATATAAATTCGTAACAATAAGTGTGCAGTGACTGACAACTGGCCGACCGTCCGACCGAGCAGCGGAGGAGCGAAACTAATCCGATACACAACCGTAAAAATCAGAACTCACCAAAGGGGCATTCAGTGCGGCTTACTTCTGGCAATTTAATAAATCATACAGGTGGTTTTATTAAGTTGAATCGTGAAAGAGGCGTGGTAAAAAGGTTTTAATCAGAAACGTGAAACCATAAAACATGTATACAAGTAAAATGGAATAATGATATACATGTTTTGTTACTTTACAAATTTCATCTTAGGAAAAGAAATTAATAAGATACATAATTAGGGATTTACCTATTACATAGTTTTAACAACGACAAGCAGCTAATTATATAAAATTCAAGAAGCGTCATAACGTGGGATTTGCTCAAGAAAAACTCAAGGCTTGACCGAAGAAAAACCTGATATCCTAAGAACGCAATAAGACCGTCATTTGTTCCAATAAAAACATCCAAGCAGTCGTATGATTTAAAGCTGCATTGCTATCATGACGCCACTAATGTCGTCCGACGCGGGCCGAGGGCAGCCTGACTACTTTCCTGCGGTCGAGTTTTCTAGCAGACCGGCCACATCGCTTAGCGGAAACTGTCGATTTCATCTGTACCAGAGCGATGATTCCCCTTATCAAATTATGGGTTCTGCTTGGACAGTGAAAATTTTCCCACATTTTCTCGTAGCCAAGATGATATAAATCAGTTTGGAATTGTAGGTTGGCGCACGCGCCGCTTCGGGCCTCTAATAGATAGTTATTTGTAAGTTTTCACTGGACGTTACGCGCCAACGGACCCCTGATGGTTAGCTTTAGTTACTTAATTACTAAATCTCATTGGGAAATTAGACAATTGATGGTACTGCGCAATCGTCGATGGTTTGTTTAGTAATCAGCCATAAGGTTTCCCTTTTTAATTCAATTCGATACAGTTGCGTTGACACGCGCGAAATTACTGTTAAGGTATTTGTCGAAATTCCGACCTCTAAAGGGCATGATAAGGTTCGTAAGAGAAATATTGCCTCATGATTTGATCAAACGAGACATTAAAGAGAAAAAATATACTGTTTACAAGTTACAATATTTATACACACGCAAACAAATACTTATGTAGTGCTCAAATTTGACTTCCCATTCGATTGCAAAGACAAAGAAGACAACATTGAATCAAAGAACCATGCATCCGCTTTGGAACTGTTAGCCATTAGCTACTGACTTACTGGTGCTAATATTAGCTTTATAAAGACCATTGAAATAGTACCCTTGTTAACTAATAATAATTTGACTTACAATACTAATGGTATTAATCCAACCGACGTCGACCGCCTTTTACGGCGCCTATTTGGGACTACACAATACAAGTATCAAATTGAAACACAAAGACAGCATGACCAAATACAAACTTCATTATATTACAAGACAGAATAGTTTGTCATAACAATTGCAAGCATAATTCTACAACATTCTCATGCGGCATAAAACTTACACCAAAAGAAAGTGTGATGTTAAGAGAAAACTCAGAAATCAAGACGTACTACATTGGGTAAAAAGTATAAATCTAGAGTGAAAGTAAATCAGCCGTGAAATATGGCGTCATAATTTCGTGACTTAAATGTCCCAATAAAAAACTTAATTACTGTTACACAATAGTGCGGGCTCTACCTGCCGTGCCAATATCAATTAAAAACCGATAGAGATCAATTCTGGTTCGTTTGATTCGGTATCCCGCTGAGGCCTATTGTGTGCGGTTACGTTAAACTACGTATAATGAAATATCAAATATAAATAATATGGTCTAGAATTATAAAATTATGCTTTTTTATCAAAAAATTAGTTTCCGTAAACAAAGATTGGGCCAGCAAATACAATGATTGCGTGTAATTACCTCTCAAACTGCGTTGGAATATTACTTGAACATAAAGAAACATCTCAGTTATGTTCATAGCTTCATTGAACTATCAAAGAACCGTTAAGAATTTACTATAGTGGAATTCATGTTTTAGGTTCTGTATTATGCAAATATCAATATTGAAATGGAAAGTAATCTGTTCTGAATCTATTATAAGAGCCTTCAGGCATCCCACTGCGTTTCGTCCCCCCGTGCGTAGCAATTCAATACCGTAGAGATTGCGTCCGAGCTTTCGCAAAATAGCATTGTATAATCGATTTATGTAGGCATTTTGTATACGTAACATAATTATCTGTCTCATTGCTTTGGTCACTAAGACACTAATGGTTAACCTTGCAATTTGAATCCCGAGTCCAATGATGATCAAGTTCGCATTGATTGTCCTGGCATTCATGAATAGCTTATAGTTTAGATATAGAGCACGAAAATTAGCACCTATTAAAATTACTAATAAAGTTTTCGAAACAGTAGTGTAGAAACATTAATATGTATCTTTAGACTCTTTTGGGAAAGAAAACTTATTTTAGTACTTAATATAATTATTTACAGCTTAATTTCGGATAAAAAACCAAAATTTTTAATACTACATTTTCAGGCATAACGGTTTCATACATAAGCAAAATCGATTCTAAAAAGCTTGAGGTCATAAACAGGCAATATTTACAAGGGTTTAAATTGTAATGATCGGTTGGCCCGATCGATTTTATTGCGCATGCCCGTCGCGCTGGGCTAGGGCCCATTACGCGATGCACGACCACCGCCGGCGGCGCGCGGCGATCGACTGAAGAAGTGACTGCGCCCTGTGGCGCACGCGCGGATAGGGGTGCTGAATTCTTACAGTTTAATTTGCATTTATTAAAAACTTGTAAATAATATCTTACATACGCTACATCGGTTTAAACTTCTTGTATATTTTCTAATAAGATAAACTATCTAAGATACGTGAAAGGATGAAGGCCTTATTTGATTATCGAAGTGAAAATTTCAATACGTAATATTTTATTATTACGATCTTAAAGAGTAACGGTAAAACACATTGACAACGTTGACAGAAAGATTTCTTACACTCGTAATTAACAGGGTTCTAGTGACGCTTGAATTGATAACAGCGTCAAGCAATCATCTCTGTCTTTTAAAAGGTTTTCTAACATTATTATTACTTTATTTTCAAATCGTAAGCAGCTAGCCCTAGATCAGGGTTCTTTTCACACATAACAAGCGGGCGTCATTGTACGCGCCGACTATTTGCTCAAAGCCGCCGCACGCCCGGAGCGGTGCGATGTCACTAGCTGTATTAGGTCCGTATCAGTTGGCTTCAGACGGCTTGTTTAGCCCATGACATGACCGAATTTCATAACGTGTATAGCGGTGTATCCTTATAGTTGTCTTGTTTAATTTGTATGTAAAAGTTAATACAATAATTTAACTTATGTATTTCAAACGAAGTAATGCTTAAAGATTATTATCATTGTAAAAAGTGTTTTACTTTTTACAAACATAAGCCCAAGTCAAGAATTAAAGTGTATTTTAACATAATATTGTCTAACATTTACGCATTTACTACACATAATAAAACTATTTATTTAAAGGCTTTGCAACGCGGCTTATTTAACTTTTTAAGATATGAAAACGCTACATCTTTTAAAAATCTTACGGCTGAAACTTCGAATTACCCATTAAAAAAGTATTTTATTATGCGTATTTGAACTTCTCAATCTAATTTTAAACCTTAAAAGACTGTAAGCTTACGTACGTAACTAACACGTCCGATGTCCGTTTCAACAAAATAACTTACAACATCAAACTTACTCATGACCATTATCAATTACTTTATCAAGCGTACCAAAAGCCAATCAAGCTAAAATATTGAATGACAGCAAATATCCGAAGCATTCCGTCTGTTATCTAGCCAAGTTTATAGCTTACCTATTTACAATTATTTGAATAATAAGTATTTTGCGAAACCACAACGGAAGCGGTATAGACCGATGCTTTGGGCTGCGCCAACTTTGTGTTGGCTTAGTCAGTTTCAATTGATTCTGTAGTTAACTGTCTGAGATCTTATCTCGATATTCAAAACCTCTCGTATTCAGTTATACTGTAAGCACTTGTCCGGGAATGTTTAAAGCATAGTCTACACGTGTATTTAAATTACACATGTTGTATATTCGGTTTAAATCACCTTTATGTAAAGTTATGTTAAAAAGTTGACGTAAGTTGTATAAAAAAACATAAAATAAAACAAAGTCACTGGATTCATTCAATATCATTTTGTTCACACGTATTAAACTGCTATAGAAATATTCCATACTATTCCATTAAAAATACAAAATCGTAATAAACCAATTATCTGAATGCACACAGCATCCCTAACCATTCGTATTCAAACTGTAGTGAGCAGTTTCGATAACGCTCGATTCTCGATGGCTGGTATCGAGAACTCGGCATGCATCGATGAATTAAACATGGCGTCACAGAACAGACACTATAGTCAATTCACTAGTCGACATTAAATACCAGTGCTTTGGCGCTTTTGCCGCTTATTTTAATATCAATGTACGGTTTTTATGATTTTATTATAGTTTTAGTTCATCGTACATTTGAATAGGTAGGTATAGTCAACATAAACGAATCTAAATGCATAATTTTCCTAAAACATGAAACTAAGAGTAGTATTTGCAAAGAAAATTGTGTCTGTGTGTTCATACACTAAAATTCATAAACACGGTTTTATTAGATACGTAGTAATATTGAAAATATTATATTTATAGCATCATCATCATTAAAGAAGCCGTAAAACGTCCACTGCTGGACATAGGCCTTAAAAGCAAGCCCTGAGCTAGCGCTTGCCCAGCGTGGCGATAAAGGGCAAATTGTGAGAGAGTAACGCTGCAATACTGCCACCAAGCAATCGCAGAGTGTAGCTTCGCGTCGCTGCTGGCTATTTTTTTATTTTTTTCCCAAAGGATAAGCCACTCGCTGTCAGTTCCGGTACCTCAGTCGATACCGGGTATAAGGAGGGTACTTTTATATATATGTTTGTTGAACTGGTTGTATATTTTGTTGGAACGTGTATATATTACATAAACGTTCCCACGAAAGAATAAACGAAAGACGGATGGCATGAGTTGGGAACCCAAAGATATGATTTACTTCGAATTTGAATATACAAAAGCATCATATGAACACCTTGCCTATGTAAGGTTTGAACCACTAAGACTAAATTGAATCGATCTTTCGCTCTCATCAAACAAATGAATAGAAACAAAACTTTCGCTACGACAAAGCATCTCACATTTTGTTTACAACCACATAAAAATTTACGATAAATACCAGCTAAAATATTAGATATCTGAGCCCATAACTCGATTCTATCTGCACTTCGGCAAGTCAAAGCCTTCTAGGCAACAGCCTCTCACATCCGTTCCAGGTAATACATTAAATTCAGTGCATTAATACAGCGTGTGGGCGGGTACGTCCACATTTCTATGATGAATCGGTCGCCGGCGCCGGCGTCTTACAAAATTCCAGATTTGCATACAGATACGGAACCGGGAATATACGCGCCGATCGACCATTTGCAGCTTTCGGTAACTCAATGGATTTGACTCGAATCGTTTTGGTATTTGTATTGGGGAGCTCGTAGCGCAGGGGTTAGTACGCCGGGTGATTGTTATTGATAAGCAACTTTCGCAATGGTCATTCTTGGCAAACTGATTCCTGTTGGGACGGGTGATCAGAAATTTATAATCACGAACTGATCCTTATATCGGGTGGCACACAGTCTTTAGTCTGCCTCTTTACAAAATTTCCTATATATATATATACGTAGTTTTACTTTTATACATTCGTATTTAAATTGGCTGCTAGATTTAACGACTCTACGTGAGCTTACAATAAAAAGTATAAATTTTGTAGAATTTGCCAGTGACGTCTCATAAGAAGTTGATGTAGTTTAAAAACAATATACCAATTTTCAATTCATGTTTTCATAGCTATATGTTCCATACCGTTGACAGTCCTAACATCAAATTACTTCCTAGCAGCAATTCTTGACATAGCAACTCGGTCTAGCATTAAGTTAATTTGAAAATGGCATTATTTATTTATTCTTCATAAGTATAAGCAATAAACCACCATTTTTTTCTGTTTCAGGTAAACATTCAGCAGAAACAAACAGCAGACTATCCCAAAAATATTCTCCCGAAGGGTTGATATCTGTTATCTTTAAAAAGTATAAAACATAAATTCTAAATTACTATTAGTTTTTAGATATGATATAATATGTAATGGGTAGCTTGAAGAAAGCTACGAAATAGTTTAACGTCTGACGTAGACAAGAATAATCGCATTGTATCGAAAAGTCCCAAATAAGTGACCCGAGACAAAGGCACCCATCCATTTGAGCGGTCAGCAAATGATTGCCAAATATCACCGCTTGCAGCATTAGAATGTCATGCGGCAAGCGTGATTGATCGCTGTAGTGGGTAGACGCCACGTGCGCAGAAACCTATCGCCTGAGGTACCTAATGATAGAGCTGTACAGACATTCAATTTAATTAAGACAATTAATTAATGTTGGATTAGATGCGTGTTGCAGAATTTATTTCTAATTACGAATATTGAATAAATGCTGACAGTTGATTATTAAATACAAAAGTAAAAATTACTAAACTTATTGAAAGTTTTAAAATAAATATTTCCGATAAGCACCTTTGATGTTAAGTTTAACATGCCTATAATTGTGAGCATTAGTTTATTTATTGATATACAGTGACATAGCAGATAGTTTTAATTTACTGACAAAAACTGTAACATAATTAATTATGTGTAAACAACGACTTAAAATAATACAAATCAAGAGCGCCATTTAAAAGACCTCAACGCGTCATTAGTAGTGCGTTGATTTACATTGACAAGTAAACAGCAACAAAATCAGAAAACATATATCAGTAATATACGAATTCAACAAATGAAAGCTATGTTCTTTAAACAACCTTTGTTAAACAATAATTAGCATTAAACATCAGATAGAATATTAAACCAAACCTACCAGTGTGTAATATATACTGTTTCAAATTTAATAGCGCATGGACGCACGCGCTGCGCACGCGCCGCTAATGATATGTTGGGCTATTCTCGCGTTTCCCAACACAGATTTAAGATTAGCTATTTCAACACTGACTTCATTGAAGATGGAGCACCGAGTGTTAACATGTAGCTTATTAAGTACGACTGTGCTATTACGAAAATAAGATATGATACATAAAGAACTATTATTTCTTATTTATACTGATTATTAAATTGACGAATAAAAATTACGATGCATGCATCTAATTTTAGCTTGTAAAGTTTACTTAGATTGAATGTGGTTGGCTCATCGAATTACTACAGGTTGATTTTATTATTTATTTAACTGAAGACCTTTTTATTCATAAAATTTCATGTTATTTTTCTAATTACATACTTCATTGATTATGGGCAGGTATATGAACTCGATCGATTATATTATAATTTTGGAATAATCATGATAATCCAATACGATATGTGTATTTGACTTGCGATTTTTTACAGTTAAAATTAGATGCATTATAGAGAAGCTAAATAGAATTAAAACAAACTATTGTAAGAGGCATAAAGGAGACGATAAATTAAATCTAGGATTAACTAAAAACATACCTATCGAAAACTCCGGTCGCAGAATACACCTGCAATTATTCTTATTGATGATTCGGGCCTCGCTTGCGTCTGTCCATCTCTCAATTTTATGAACTATTCATTCCATTCAGCTTTAGAAGCGCCCAAAAAACTGTCGGTTTGTATAGCAGCCATTTTTGGACCTCTGTTCTTTAAGCTGTTTATGGCCAATCAACATGATATTATTTGAGATAAATTTTGTAACTGTTACAGTTTAGCATTACATCACCAAATTAAATATTGAATTGTTTCTTAAAAAACATTAAAGAAAATTTGTTGATTAATAAAAATTAATTAACTGATGTAACTTTATTCCAATGCTCGAAGAGATAAAACAAGCCAAAGTATTTTAAGGATATAAACAAAAAATTTTTAATGTAACTCAGCATCTGGTAGTGCTATGTGCCCGACGTTCAAGGGACATCGTAAAGTAAATAGAAGTGGCCATCCTTTAATTACGCTTCCTTACATTTTTTATTTTAATTTTCATTGTTAATTATCTAGTTTAGTTTTTTTAATGAATTAAACATAATTTATATGTTTTTATTATTGATCTATAGAGTTTCTAAAGTAATCAACCTGTACAGACATACTTATATATTTACATATATTATATTTACATATATTACATATATTTTTACATATTTTTTTTTTACTTTTTTTTTTACATCTTAGCATGATTCCATAGATTTTTGGAATAAATTTTGTTGTCTTATTTTCGCCGTGAATCAAACCCGAGCTATCTATGTCAAAACCGGTGAGTACACTGTTTAAGTAGCAATATATTCAAAAGTAAAAAAAATATCTCTGTCTCAATAAATAGAAGTAAAAAGAAATTATATCAATCTCTTAGTTTTTTTTACCAATGTATAACATATAACTTAACTTTTGTTTTACTTTTTATACTTAATCTAATAATAAAATTAGCCTCATCTACGAACCCAATTTGGAACAACCAAATTCCAATTCATTTGCAGTTAAAAAATCATTAGGCAAAACAAATGTGGCGAACTGTGTACGCAGACGCAGCCATAAATCACTGCTGTCTAATTTATTCTAAGCCGCGGGCGAGTCGGTACGGTGAGCAAGACTAGTTTAAATAACTATGATTTGATGAGATGGCGAATTTTAAGTCTTCCCCCGAAGGGTTTGGCGAAAATATACAGCTGTGCTGCAGACACCTAATTTATGGTGTTTTGTAGATTGTATATTATATAATATGAAATTTTCAATAAAAATACTAAATGCTATTCACAAAAATATTGTTTCACCAAAAAGTATAAGACAAGTCTGATAGTGCAGATGATAGTAATCCTAATTTATACACTAAAGATCGTAGGTTCGATCCTCACCTAGGACGAATATTTATATAAGTATTTATTTTACTTCTGGGCATAATTTACACGTATTTAAATACTATATTTGTAATTACTTTGTTTTCTGTGTTCTGGTATGTGCTTTGTTGCAGCACTTATCTTGCAGTCAAGTCAACGTATGCGATTTCGTGGGAAAAATAAAAAAAGGAATACTAGTAATTACCGTATCAAACGTTATTTGTGCATACCCTTCAAACTATAATTAAAGTTGTTATTTAATTTGTTATAAGATGTATCATTTTAATTACAAAATAGTCTGATTATATCATGACTTTAACTATATACTTATTGACAGTAAATTCAAGAACAAAATATCTTGATGCAGACATTTTGTCGATATTTAGTTATCGATATTTTCAATATTCTTTTTTTAATAAATTTTGTACAAGAGCAGGATACTTGCTTGCTGTTTTAAAATCCAATAAAATCACATATATTTATTCAATGAAGTTTTCATTAGATAAGAAATTAAATGCTTAGGTTTAAGTGAGAATTTAATACCAGTAATTGCTAGTAATATAATATCAACAGGAAATTGAAGTCAGAGTGTGCAAAATATTAGTAACTCTTTTATTAGGTTTTATTTTAATATAACCCATGAATTACTCAATATTTTAATACTTTACCACGTGAACACTAAATTTTATATGCAGTAAAATGTTTACGACTTCCTATCATCACAGGAAACAAATAGAATTACGAGAAATGATCACTTGTGAAACATATAGCATAAATAGTCACTTTTATTTAAAAAAAATACAGATTACACACATTGCAACGAATTCATAATAAAAAACATCAGAAGTACCCATAACAGAACTTGCAATATAATTAAACTATTAGAAAAAATCAAATGGTTTATAAATTATCACAAACTACAATGATAGGAAGGTAATTATAATTGTATGTAAATTTTGTTAAAAATATTCAAATATTTCATGCAATGGCCTTAACATTTCCTTTTCCCTTATGATTTTTCAAATAACTTTTTTGTGTTGAATTCAAGTAATTTCAATGATCATGTTACATACAAATTAAATGGATTCAACGTTGAAATTTGAATACGAAATGAATATTCATTCATAACTATTCCTACTTCTTCTAAGCAGATTTTAAAACTCATTGCTAAATACCTATATAAGAGGATTCATTCCAAAAATACATTTGCATGAATCAATCTCCCGTTATTATCATTGGGCTTACATAAGCCGCCCTCACTTGTTAGTCCAAGAGCACCTCACCTTCTTACAACGCACTCGCCGGCAAGTGTGTGCAGTTCCCCCCCCCCCACTTCTACTCCCCGATCAAAAAAGTTGACAATGGAGTATGTAGTTGGTATATCCAACTACATACTCCGTTGTCAACTTTTTTGCAAACCTCTAATTTGCTATCCGAATGTAATTGATTACTGAGTAAAAGTAGAAAAAGTCGACTACATATTTTAAATGACACAGACCATCTGTAACTTTTAGTCTGTGTTGGCTATATATACTCTATGTAATACTTTCATATATTCTATGCTTACGACTTCTTCAGCATGCATTACAAGTACATATTTATATCCAGCATGACTCGTGTGCTCAGCGCCTTAATAGCTTGTGGGGGATTCATTTGAAGCTATCTAATTGAAATGGCTTGTAGTAGGCTCTTTAATTAGAAACAATTTAAGGTAATAGTTGCATAATAAACTACTTTAAATGTTTACGATGTTGTTTATTTATTGACTTTGAAAAAAAAGTTGATGGGATTTTATAGATGATTGTTTTATGTATATGTATTTGTAGATTTGTATAGCTTTTTAGTATTTGTATAGCTTTATCAAGGGCCCGTTTCGTAACGGTTACATTTGATTTAGGGTTCTCTACCATTTAATAATTTCATGTTAAAGTATACTAATATAACATAAGCGAAAGTACGCCTCTCAGCCAATTTGCATAGGTACATTCTAAATCTTAGGATATATAATAAATAAATAAATGAATTCCCACATGACCTGACTCCGTGGTAAGTCGCTTAAAGCACTTACGTATCGGACCCCAGACAATTGAAGAACCAAAATATACTACTTAAATACTAATATTTAACACCCAGACGCAGAAAAAACAGAACAAACACAAATATCCCATCAATAAATCCTAGGTCAGTTTAATACAAAGAAAGTTCTTACACGACGCAATTTAAAGGAAAGTCTACGTAGATGCAACCACCGCCATAGAGGGTACAAAGAATACAACTGTTTTTTTGTCTCCAATCATTTTAAAATATCTGAAATTGAGAACTAACTCATTGCAGTCAATTATAACAATATTATTTAGATATATGGCAAAAAATTTCAAGTGAGAAGTCTTATTTTGTGAATAATTTATCTAGTAACCGAGATTATTTACCTAAATTATAAGATACTTTAAGATTATGAATACCTTTTTACAATCCAAATAATTCCACTACAAAATGGATTGTTAAAAATACACTTATAAACTGAAATCTTCATGTTAATATATACAAACCAAGCATTTTTCTGAAACTAGTTCAAAGGTAAATAAGTAAATTAGTATCGCCTCCCACAAATCGATAGGTCTAATGAAATCGATTAAATTAAGCTGGCGGTGCGAACACTCGATACCGAAGTCATTCAATACTTTCTCGCGGAATGCTCAAATGGTGTAGAACTAATGTGACTATAATTTTCTCCAAAACTAGGACACTCATATTTACTTTAAATAAAGTCGATCAGGAAATCTGGTTTTTCAGGAACCAACAGAAGAATATGTCGATCCCTTATGGTCCAGGTCAATATGGCAAGTCAAACCAATTCCCTTACCAGAGCATAGTATATGAATTCATGCCAACTTTTATTTCTATTGTATCTACGTAACAGATAGGGAAATTAGTTATCCAAATCAGGAAAGGGTAACAAACAGACCTACATTCACATTCATAGTATTAAAAAGTATTACTTCGCACTACCGTAAATAAGGTTGTGTACAGGATAACGCCTATACATATATATTTCCAGTAATTTATTCAGGACTGTAACATACAACCTTGCGAGTCCTTGTATTAATTGCTATAATATAATAATCTGCCATTTAGGTATAAATAAATCCCATATGCAACAAAAATCACACAGTACTAACTTTCATTTAAAATACAGTCGTGTCAAGTAACACAATTTTCTCATACTTTACACTTTACACAACTGCTGCCACCGGAGGGATATACGAGACTGCTCATTAATGAGCGATGCTTTGCCCTATTGCTATGTAACAATGGGATATGTATAAGGGAATATCCTATTCTACGAGTAAAACATGGTCACGATATACATAACCTAGTAACGCGGATACGGTCTGCGGCCACATTGCGTGAATTTGCGTCTTATTATATCTTGTGATACTTACAGTCTGCACAATTTCAGTGGACCAATCTAAATTAAAATACTTCTATATTTTATAAGATAAACTTTATAGCAATTAGACTTAAACTCGTATTTTTTGAGCACAAGACACAAAAAAATGTATAGAAGATTGTTTAGAATGTAAGTTAATAAATAACCTAAGAAGGTCAAATGATAAATAATTAAATATATATTAATATAAACCAAAACCTAATAAAACTGCGTTCTAAAGTTGTAAAAATAGTTTTATAGCTTGTGGAAATAGTTATTAAGGTTATTCTGTTTCAAATAAGTATAGTTTTACATTAAGTAACAAAGTCAGTATTAATTTAAAAACCCTTAAAAATAACGGTTCCGTCGTAATACCGTCGTATTTGCAGCGATAAGGCAACTTTTTAGTAGTTAGAGGATAATAGCAAAGTGCGTGCCATAGTGAAACATGTAGGCCAAATTTGTTTATTGTCACATAATATGACAAGCTATAAATAAGTCTTAGCCCCAAAATGGCTAGTGATAGGCATATGATTTAGCGTCATAATCATATCAAGAAGTCCACTGCTGGACATAGGCGATTCAGCTACCCATCCCCACCATTTGAGCATTAGAGCCACACTGTTATAGATGGATATACCGCCATCTGTCGGTTCTGGTACATTGATGAGCTAGCGTGCTAAATACTCCGCCCTTGTGATGCCTCCATCCTTAAGATGTCTCCGCCCTTAAGATGCCTCCACCCTTCAGATCTCAAATTATATGCGGAAAATACTAACGGCAGAATAGAGAACAGAGCAGTAAAGAGAAAAATACAGCATAGTTTAATACAGTATAAGACGTTTATAATATCAAAATTATGACTTCAATTTAAGTTACAAACAAAGCTACATAGACCATGGATTGGCTTAGTATCTTTATTGGAACAGCAACATAACGATGTGATGTAGACTTTGAATCCTATTCATATTAGATATAAACCTTACTAATATATATATTTATATATGCCAATAAAACGCGATCATTTCCACCACTCTCTCACTCAAAAGGCAAGGTTTGATTCTCGTCTAAGATAGCATTAGAAAAAATATTTTTTCTGTAAATATATTCAGTGGTGGTTGTTACTGAGTAATGCTTTTAAGACAAAACTATAATTGATATGACTTTAAAAAGTTTATGAATCATATTTTCTATAATTTACGCATTTAAATTTTCGAACAAGGTAACTGAAACATCGAACTAAAAATGTAAAAGTTAATTGAACTGTGTGAAGCCGTCAAAAATTTTATGGTTATCTGAAGATTCTTTACCAATAACTCATAAGATTGTCACATCTCGATATTTATAAGCTTGATTAGACCCACAAAATTCCTCATAATTATATTGAGCAAGTAATTCTTCAGCACTCCAGTCCAGTCGTGAAGTATCGGATCATCGAGATTGATATTCCTACAACACTAAATAGGTGGTATCATTTAGCTGATTGTAAAGTATGAGGCACTTGATATGGACCGCAACCAGTTCCTATTGGAACAGCATTGTGAAAGGCAGTTACCTAATGCAAATAATCTGTTTATAGTGATGTACCTATTTAGGGATCTCCGTACCGACCTCAAGTTTCTACTTCCTAGTTGTACCTTCAAAGTTTTATGGGGTCCTTGTTACAGCATTTAAAATGGAGCTAGTCCAAACTAAACGCTTCATGAGACTTTATTTGCACAGAATTCGCGATCGGGTTACAAGACTGCTTTATTTTATGTCCATTTTAAAGTTACATATTTAATGGCCTCCTTGCAAATTTGTCACACATATTATGACTTAATTTTGTTGTAAAACATTGTAGCGCTATCGATATGTTCGATTAGTGAATTTGTTAGTGGACATCATATTTGCGGAATGTGATTTCGGAATCCCGTAAACGCAATTTACTCCCCAGATAAATATAGCTGAGCTTTGGTGCGTTTAATTCAGTGTTAGCTTGGGCAATATTATTTTATGCTCGGAGCGGAATCCTATAACTCCCCATCGCTGCTTCATAAAGCGCCACAAGTACGACCGGCCAATGTCCGCGCGTAGTAACTAAACACTTATTACTCCGGACGCCCGACAGATTGGTATCGACCGAAATCGTTTCGTGTTCTTGTTCACTTAGTATAAATCTTGTAAACGTAGGCGGCGATGTTTCGCCAAACTCTGAAACGGGTTTGCGTACGTCGAGACGCTGCTGTGACATACTAATAACAGTTTAAGTAATTCTCGATTAATGCTTCATTCCTACTACTGTAAGAAAAAATGGGGGGTGGGCATATATTATCTTTTTATATGCCTTGTTATTAGTGCAACCCCCATTTATAGCATTAGTATCATGTCGTTTAAATCTACTTTTAATAATTCTACATAAATTAAGGAAAACTTATTAATACAATAATAACCTACTGTAGGAAACTACATCGAGTAACATTTTGGTCGTCATTAGCCACGTTCATCAAAATATGTACGTTAATTCCCAAAAATATATTATACTTTTAAGTCATTAAATATTCCACACTTGTCATTGGTTTTTCCGAATAATACCAGTCAAATGTAAGCAGTATGGCACGTATTATCCTTAGTAAATGTTATAAAAACTAGCGTTAACATTAAAAAAGATGATAAAGGAATTCAAGAAAACCCACTGTTTTCATTTGTCCAACTAGTAGGGTTGTGAATCATTTTCTCCGCAGCCATTTGTTTACCTTGACATTTTAAGGCTACAATCACCGCGTAAAGGTATTGTCCATCCACTCGCCGTAATTGTGGTAGCAGTACGATTTTGGGACATATCTTACGCTTGCCCGCTTAATGACCAACAACTCAATTTATTTCTTCTCCCAGGGCTGCCGAAAACATCCGATAAATAATTTAAAACCACCAAAATAGCCATTTCCTGATCGCATACCGCTAAAGGTATTTAATCTCTATTTAGGCCATTTAGACCGTTAATCATTTCGTTTTTATTTATTAGCCAATTGATAAGGCAATCGTTAATATATAAAGCTTCCTTATATAACACTCTTGCCAAGCCGCGAGTATATTTAATGCAGCCCTAATAAAATTAACCAAATCAGGAAAGTAGTTAAGGTAAGCTTTAATGGCTCAATATTGTGCAAGTCCTGCGAGAAAAAGTATGCGCCGTGGAGTTTTCTGAATTAATTTGTCCCTTCTTCGTTCACCCTGAGGGCTGATTTATTGGATCATTCAGAGCGATGTCTTCATCGAGTAGCTGCGGGCTGGTCGTGAGTGGGCGTGGCCCGGATGACCCGAAAATAAATTGAGTAAGGCGGTGACCATACGGGACAGAAGTCACAATAAAAATAAAATGCCATAATGGCTCTGACATGAAAGACGTTTACGGTAATTTCATTTGAAAGCTTTGAGACAAATGGATTGAAAGTTGGACGATATAATATTCTGAACATAAAGATTAATAATAAGAAAATGAAAAAGAGGTCGTCAGTACGCATGCCTATAAATGAACAACACAACTAAACGAGTTTTATCTTAGAAGACGTGCCCTTTTAATACCAAGATGTCAAACTGCAGATGAAATTTCATATTTACTCCATTGGTAGTCAATAATAAATTATAAAGCGTGCTGACTCGGGAATGTTCTATCCGTTTTAAGTTTTAAAGTGACCTATTGGCATCGCTAATTATTCTGTAAACGGAATCCACTGATGAAACCTCAGTTTAATAAGCTGAGTTAAATTACCAATGAAGCAATAAATCATATCCTTTGTACGCAGGTTTTAATGCACTCGATTGTACATCAGTCAAGTGTATTCAAAAATATCTCGCGGTTCGCAAAAACGAATGACGTATACCTTTCACATTTCATCTCGCTAAAATTAAGTTTTGATTCGTTTCGAAGAAAACTCATGCAATTTTGTTTCGTGACTTGAATTTTTATGTTTGCCACTAGATTAGCCTGCGGATGATTCCAGCCAGCTGACGATTTTACTGTTCTTTAAATGCGTTGTTACTTACTTATTGATTCAGTAATCTGGCATCTTTACTCTGCCGACTGATTTACATTTTAAGAATAAAAATATATTTTTTTTTGCAAACAAACACATGGCCCGCCTATAATCACGTTAAAGAAGTTCGCGTTATAGCAACAATCGCTTGTACATCCTAACACCATGATCTGAGGATATTATATAATATTGACCTGTAATCTCACTGCTTGTCTCAGTCTAGAGACTAGAACACGGCAAATCCAGCGCTATTAAAAATTTTAAGGAAAAATAAGGAAACCACAATTGGTAATGACTTATGCAAAGTGCTCAATATATATAGTGTAAGATTCACAATAAAAGTCGTCCAAAAAAAAATTGCTCTTAATAAAAGTTGAGGTCTAGTTCTTTGACGTTCCTTTGAAGTTTTATTCAACCTATTCGATTATCTGGGACTATACCACCCGTGTAGTGTTAGATTAGGTTTATATTTTTACAAGTACATAATATCAAATATAAACTGCACCGTGCGTGCTACCGTCATTTGTCCGCTAACATTTAAACTATATATTACTAAACCATACTCAAAGAAACTAATTAAACGTATTTCTTAGCCAAGCTAATTCTAGATCTCGAACTGTATACGTTTACAACTAACATTCAGATGACGACTTACTAAATTAAATGGGCTAAATATAGTGTTACAGACTTAAAAGCTAATAATACAAAGCAATAACACCGTATACTACCGTTATACCATCAGGTAATGCTGTTGATTCTCCCATTACTATAATAACATACAAATAAAGATTTAATTTGAACTTAAAGTATTGGAAGCCTGAACGGTTCGGCACCGCGAGGCCTATCGGAACATTCTTGCCAACTTTATTACGTCATTTAGTTATTTTCAGCATTAACTGCATTTCTCTAACTAGGAATCAACTTCATTAACACGCAAGCTCATATGTATATTCGAACAACGGTAATTACGACCTTAGTTTGCGGATTTAAGGTTTTAAATGGAAAATTAAAGGGTATTTAAACTGGACATGCAGTCCATTCAGAAAGCGAGCCTATCGAATTTCAAGTAATGTCTATTGCCGGAGAAACTGTTGCCTCCGCACTGTTTATTGGGAATCGCCTAAGTTATCTATATCTGGCCATACTAAACTATATAATGGTGATAGATAAATGTGAAAGTTATTGTTTGTGTTCTCGATTAAGGACTGATTGTGTTACTTAGCAACGGACAGACGAATAGCTTAAATGATGACTACAACTCCTGTGTGTTGGGCTTTTCTATTGGCACTCCTACTTATTATTGAAATCCAAAAACATGATTTTCTTACAATTATTAGCTGAGTTTATTCTTTGAAAATATGACTCTTATATTAAATGTTAGTTTTAAAAAACTTTTGCTAATCCAATATAGACAAGAGACAAAATTACGCCTATAAATACATTATCATTTAAAGTTTTTTAATATATTTTATTTCGTGTATAGTATAAATTTTAAGCCTTTAAATTAAATTATCCCTTTAATTTAGTTTTAATTAGGAAGTAGATCGTGCAAATTAATGAGGCAATTAATAAACGAGCACCATTTTAGTGAAATTCCGCAAGATTTTCTTCCTTATGCGTAATTTCTGTGCCATCTATAAATCACTCAAACAGTATAGATAACTTATTATTCGTATATTGAGATATATTATTATAGACGAACTTAACCATATAAGTTTGTAATTAAAATAAACGCGAGTTGAAAATGAATTAATTTACAATCTATTGCCGCAAAAGCAAAAGCATAAGCTAGTGCAGATGCTAAATGGAAATTCATATATTAAATTTTACTTTGATGCTGTACTTATATTGATTTTTACTAATCATTATAAATCGTTTGCTGTACATAGTTTGAACTGTAAACTTTTAACATGTAGACCAATAAAAAATACTATGGACATAAGTTGAATCGACTTCACACAAATTTATTCATTTTATAATTGAAGCGTAACCGATTGAACAATTCACTAGATTTATAAATAGAAAAAACGCTGACTAATCTTTTTATTATTTATCTTTTTATTTCACAAAAAAATATCTTTTCACGCACGCAGACTCTAGTTCTATTCAAATATTTGAAAATAGAACAAGTTTGTAGAAATGATTTGAAATGAATTCGATGGAAGACCAGCTTCTCTGTTTTACTCTTGGTTCACGCTTTTTATAATGCTGTTAATGTTTTTTACTTGTAATTTTTACGTACTAAATTTCAGCTACTTATCTAGTTAAGACTAAAATTTTTTTTTTTTCAAATTCACACCGTATTTCATACATTGGATTGGAGATAAGGTGGTTGAAGTGCTTGCGTTAGCAGAAAAAAATAATTAAAATGCATATTTAACACCCAAATATAAAATAAAAGCATTTATTCCTCATGAATATTTGTCCTGAATGAGGACCAAATGCACGACCCTTTTAGACTAGTCTACGTAAATATGAGAAGATGCTTTTCTATGGGCTATTTGCCCGGGCCATTAGTTAGAGCTAATTGTCATTGCACATTACTCCAGCTACAATAGCTGACCACAAGGAAGTGCAGGGCCGTATCGGGTATCGACAGGGCCGCCGGGGGCAGCGTCGCAGAATGCACCGTTGTGCCTTGTGGCCCACTTGTATACTTTCACCGCTTCCCGATTCTCGATAGCACTCGTTTTAGCTAGCATTAGTGCTAGCTACGGTTTATTATATATTTGTGGGTGGATTTTCGTAGCGCGACTTGGACATATTCTTGTAAACGGTATGTCGATGTACTTTTTCACGGGGTTAGACTAGAAAAGTTTTTTGACGAAATAAAAACAAAATAATAATAAATTCTCTATTATACGCCAAACACACTAATGCGTGTAAATAAGAGCTATAATTGTGAAGTAGCAAATTGGGCGTTTTGCTTCGTTACACAAGCATTAAATACGTTTAAAAACTTTTTTAACCCTAGAGCGTTTTAGTATTCCTCTAACAATTAATTTAAAATGTCTTTTAGTATGATACAATTGATTAGCCCCTACCGCTAAAATCACTCTAATAATCTAATAAAAGTGATACTATCAGTTCTAACTGTACATACAAATCGTTAAATACATTTATGAAGCTTATGAATAAAGAAATTATATCACAACAGAACACTAAAACTTTAGAAGACACGCATGTTGTCAGATCTAATCTAGAATGAAATAGGTGCCCTATTATTCGATATTAATGCGTCCGAGTAAGTGAACGCGGCACCGAACGTTTTCCGCTGTCCGGGTACTTGTTACACATTAGTTAGACACCGGTCGCCGCTCGTAGGAAGCGGCTAACAAACGCCTGCGGGCGGCTCATATATCTGCTGACTGAACACACTCGTCAGGTACAGTTTCCAATTTAAAGTCAAACGTCAGGGATGGCACTTGTTACAACAATTGTGATACATTCTATGTTGATTTTCGCGCTGTTTGTCTTCTCAATATTGGTTATATAAGTCTTGCGTGCACTAACGTTGCTCTTTTTTTAATTGGATTGAATTAAAAAATATTTCGCCGAATATGAAGCTGCGTAAGATACTTTTTGATTTGTTAGAAACACAATAGAATGTTGAAATCCATTGAAATGATTCATTATAAACAGCAGAATAACCAACTGTAATAATTACAAGTTTCATCACAAAACCCTTCAGACAGATTCACACGAACAGCAAAAATGTACAGTGAAAGTTCACAGTAAGTCTGACATCACACAATAAAAAATATTATTTATCCCCCTTATAAAATCTTCAGTTAAAAAAAGCGCGCTAATTTCGGTTTATTTTTTAGCTGCAATAAACGCTCAGGGCAATAAAGCGATGCAATCAGTCAGCCCGCATCTTGCGCAAGATCGCTCGCGAACTGACAATTTCGACATCCCACACTAAAGTCCCAAAATGATTCCACCAGCTGCCTTTAAAACTCTCAATTTATGTGTCGCTTTTTAAACTCACTTTCCTTCGACGCTGCGTTTACGAGCTACAAAGCCGCTGGCTTCTGCAAAAACAGCGGTAAAGCGCTAATTTCGCTGATGAAGTAACGCATATATGCAACCATTTCGTTCGGCACAGCGTTTGAGTTCGTAAAGCCTAGAGTTCAAGGGAAATAATTGTATAAGTCACGGTGACTGAGCCCTTTACACGAATTTTGTGTTTGTTTGTTGTTTATTGTCGAATATTGTCGAAAATACACTAAATATGGTCTATGGTCATTAGAATTCTAAATATAAGCTAAGCAGAATCTTAAATATTTTTTTATTAAACCACAAAAAAATACTGATTTAGTATATTAGCTATCTTAGGATTTGTTTCATTATACAAGCCATTGTAAGTCCACTGCTGGATATAGGCCTCCCCAAAAAGACCCTTCCTTTTGTCCGTAATTGCGACACCGGGCAAGCGTGTTGGCAATCGCCGAGCGTAGCGTTCGCAACGAGAGAGAGAGTGAGATGCTGCTGCCCCTCCCCACCCTGTACATTTGTTAAATGTAGCCAAATAAAACGTTCCTTTGATTTTACAAAGAAAATATTGCTTTTAACTACTGTCACCAAAACCAATAAAGCCTTCTCGCAATCAATACATTAAATTCGTACAGCATTCGAGTAACTATCAACATTAAAAATATATATATGTATTGTCTTAACTGGATTGAGGAACGTTAATTATGTAACCAAATTTGGGAAAATAAACTCTTGTTATTTATGATCAGAGTGCATTTTAAATGACAATTAAATGTATATTATGAGACCGAGAATGATAATATACATGCATACTCTAAAGTATGACGTCATATTTATTACTCTATTAAATTATATTATATTTGTATTATTATTAAATGTAGGTCAAAGTCTTTTCATTGATATTAGTCCTAGATATCCTTATAACCAAATGGTAAAAGTTATATAGTTAGTAGTAAACAAGGACCAAAAAGCAATAACATTTCCCGAATAAATAGCTAAGTTATTGTTTAGACTTTCAGCGCATACAACTCAATGGCTTTCAGTATTAATTTTTTTTTACTTACTCAAATATGGCATAAATTATATAGACGCCAAATACACCACAGTTAAAACAAAACTAAAAATATTTATTATCGGAAGATCGAATAATAACAAAAGAATCGCACACCTACGAGTCTCGGATGCGGTATTATGCCAACAGTCAGTCAGGAAGGCTTAAAACAAAAAACAACCGTTTTTTCACTACTTACTGCTATCGGCTGCGGAATGACGGATAATTTCAAACACAATTCGCATAAAAAGCCGAAATAATTAACGCCATACACGGCCCCTTTTAATTACAACCATAAGTAACATTACCTCTTATCTGGCGACCTTTTCAAGAGCGGCAGTAACATTTGCTTTCATTATTATGTTTATTTGCAAAACTTTTTAATTCGCCCGAGTTGATACAGATTCGAGTTCTCCGAATCTGTGCGCTCGTTGGATACCGATCGGTATGAATTATCGATACCATATTTTTGCACTGAATAAATTAGCTGGCGAGTTGGTGTGGTAATAATGAGATGTTTGCAAGTATAAAGTTGGGTTCACAGCTTACAACACATACATAGTTCCCTATCTTACCTAAGGAATCCAGGAACAATACCCGTTAACATCCAGACTCAATAATAATTTTGTTATAATCTTTCAGCTTAATCAGCTTTCGCCTACTTTTAGTCCATGTTGACTTAACTTTACATAGCGTCCCGTAACTGTCCTGGAATCCACTTAGGAAAAGCACTTAAGTTCACGTCTTCTCTAGATCCATATGGAGGTTATGATAATATTAATATCCACACATAATCCATTTACCGTTTAAACTATGAAAACGTATCACACAGGCAGGCCGAGTTCTGTGAATTTCAATCAAAACTTTTTACAATTATTTGCGACACGCCAAGTTTACGGTATCTAGTAAAAGTATCTTATTTCCTGGTACGATGACCTATCAAAAGACTAATAAAATCGAATATCTCTTAGGGAAACGCAAGATATGAGTTCAAGAGCTAGACAGAGACAAGAGCTCAATAATTGTAAAGAAATTATTTACGTCTTACAACGACAATTATGTGTTTATTAAGATTATATTCTACTTAATACATTATTAAGTAGAATAGTAATAATTCCCACTTGATAACCGCTTTTATGCTTTAAATTATTATATAATTATGCACACACCTGTGCCTTGTAAAAGAGCCCTAACAATTAAGATCACATAAAACTAAGTACTGACTGACCCCACACCGAAGCCAGAACATTTACGAATTCATACCTTATAGGCCTAAAAATAAAGGGTATAATTGCGTAATTTGATAAGCTCGCTTGAAGTACAAAGCAACCGCCTTGCCCTACATATAGCAGGGTTAATCGCCGTCATCAGTCAATGTTGAGATCTTCATAAGCTGTCAGTCCAGAATTAAGTGAATATATAATTAACAATTGTTGTGATAGGTCATTATTCGCTTTCTCGAAAAAATTTGGTTGTAAAGAATGAGACAACAATATGACTTTTGTAATTTAGACATCAGAGTATAATTTAATCGAGAGTTGGTATGATCATTATGCTCTCAAACGTTTTAATTATCAAACTCCTTTGTGGTAAGAAATATCTGTATTTTATGCATTTATTAAAAGAAATGCATAAAAGCAACTTTAACTTAAATAGACCGCTAAACTTAATCCTGCTAATATTGAAACTTTGTATGAATATTTGATATTACATCACGTTATATTGACGGAATGGATAAAAAACTTCTAAAAATTAACCATAAAAAAGGCTTTCAGGCAATCGCAAGTTTTGAAATAAATTACGTCTATGAAAACCTTCCAATTAAAGTAACTAAACAAATTCTATCTAAAATGATCCATGTCTAGAACTTCCATTTGTTGTCTTGGAGATACAAAAACATAAGTGTCCAACAAAACAGCTTAAACTTTAATTAATGCTAATTTAAATTCAACTCTCGTATCAGACTGAAGAACATCAAGGCAATCTATTAGGCGTTAGAATGGGCCCGGCTACAAATAATTTATAAATAAGCCTCTATAATTTTCAAAGACGGGGATAACAAAAACAACGGAGCTACCACCCACAAGGCGAATATCAATTTCACGGCCTTTAGTACTGTTAGGGGAACCAAACCTGCGACCTTCCTCCTCCGTTCTGACTGATATATTGCATTTACTTAGAGGCAAAACAGGAATTCTGTTATCTAAACAATATCTGGCGATTGTCTTTTGTTTTACTTGAACGAACAAATAAACGCGCGTCACTTTTCCTTGGAATTAAAGTTTCATAAAAGAGCAAAAGTTTCCATTGGTGGAGCGGGTTGTAAAGTTGAAGTAGACCTCATACAGAGGTCGCCTGCATTGGCACCTTACACTCATTTCTCAAATAGCAGTGTTCGCATTGCTGTGTTCCGATTTGAAGGTTTAGAGAGGCTGTGAAATTATTAAGTAATGTGACATAATATCTTTAAGTTACAGGTTAGGAAAGTTACGGTATGCAACGTGCTAGTGATATCCTTGTGATATTACGTGCGTTTTTAGGCAGCTGTGACGTTAACTTTCACGCGGTGTTTGCTTAAATGTCTACTCGGTCTAATATAAAAAAAAATTGCCGTTTAGTTTATAGCTATTTAAATTTGTCTTTAGTAATATCGAGAAAGGAATAAACGGTTTACTTTTTGTACTTGGCGCAGCTGGGAATCTAACGCGAGACTTTCCTATTTAGCACGACTATGTCTGACAAGACCAATATAGCTCCAACAGATACATAAATTCATAATTAGGTTTAGGTAACTTTTTGCAATTCCACATTCGGTCGTACAAAAATCAAATGGTGCCTTTAATTTTATCATTAAGAACTTAAATGTATTTAATGCGAGCCACATAAAGCAGGTTTACGGATCCTCATTAATATCGGCTGTCCAAACTGGAGCAATTTCATCAAATTACGACGTGCCAATCTCGCGTGTTTACGAGCGATTTGTTTATTGCCACCATTTCGATGGTAACTTTGACAAGTCGACTAGCCTCTGTATTGCTACCGATATAATATATACTATAAATAAATAAAATAAACACGTCTGTCTATATAAACAACGGAAGATTAGTTACTTAAACATTTTTCGGAATTGCTGAGAAGCGCGAAATTACTAGGTAATGTGACAAAATATCTTCAGGTCACAAGGTAATGTGAAAAAATTATGTATTTATTGTGACACAAACCGTCTATACGCCACGGTGATTTATTTGCTTACTTAGTTATAAAATATTTTTTGACAGCAATTACTCTCAGAAATTCACTCTTAGGTATTTATAGTTAGTTATATTTAAATTTACAATCATATTACCATGTAACATTTAGTAATAGTAGACAGTACAGTTCTGTGATTAATCTATCGTCTAATAAAAAATTGCCAACGTGAATAGAAGATTTTAAGAACGCCAATTTTATGCTCATAAATAATTCACAGGCATTATAAAAGTTGTCCGCTTTCAACTGTTTTAGTACTTTACGACTATTTACACTAGTTCTTTTTTTAATTTACCAGACGTCTGAATATATAAATAATGGCATGTAATTAAATAAAGCAACTTAAGGCTTCTTGTAATGTAGTTTTAATGGAAAACGACTACTATTTAATTTTATCAGAAGCATTAATGTAATATTATGCCATTTTAAATAGATTTGACGTTCAAATATCCATGAAATTATCATATATTATGTGTACTTGTGTACTTTGTGGTGCTAGCTAGATTAATTACATCACACTAGTATAATGGGAACTACTTTTGACTGTGACAAAGAAGTATAATTTCGAACTTCTTTACATAACTACATAAAACAAGAATATGTAAGCCTAGAGTTGCAATAAAACCTCAGTTCAAAGTTTACAAGCAATAAACCAACAAACAAAATGACATGTAGAACATAGTAATGCCACTGTTTGTATATAAAAAAATGACACACTGGCTATTTGAGTTTATTCTTTACGCACTTTAAGAATGTCGTCTCGAATCTCCTAGCACTTAAGTAACAATCATTTAATTTATTTCAAGTTTTAAGATGACTTCTTTGAAGTAATTTTTTTATTTTTAATCTGAAAAATAAAACTTTTTCTTACTATCTTTTTTTAATACAGGTCATATTTAATACAGTCAAATGACCGTCTGAACTCAGAGATAACTTTTTTAATAAATATGTTAGTAAAAGCCGGTTTATACCCGCAACTGCCAACGGGTGCAAACATGGGTAACACAAACTATAAACAACATAAAAGATAAATGAAGGTTTGTTATTAATATTTAGTGCTAGTTGAGTTATGTCAATTCTTTTTATAATTAAGAACTGGAAAATCCCAGCCATTAAAAATAAGTTACCAATTTTATAAATAATCTTATAGAAATCCAGATATGTGGAGCCGTGGGGTACCAGAAGAGTAGAATAGTAAGTACCTCCCTCTGTAACGGGTGTCGTAAAAGGTGACTGAGGTACCGGAACACTCACGAAACAGCGTTGCTTAAAAGGAACATGATGGAAATGGGCAATAGAATTCCTGCGTAGCTAAGTACTGCGATTGCCGCAACACCTATCAAGCGCGGCTATTATAGGCAAAATTCCCCCTTTCTTCGGGAGGTCTATATCCAGCAGTGGCCGTTTAGCGTCTGCTATGATGACAATAACGATAGACGTTTTCAAACAATTTAAACGTGTAAATCAACTCGATTATTATAAAGGAATGCTACCGTGAATACCTATGTATGAAATACTAGCTGTGCCGGCGACTTAGTCCGCGTGAATTAGCTTTTTTTGGTACCATACCTCTTTACCTTAACTTTTATAAACTTTGAATGTCATGTTTATTTATATCGAATGAGTGGCTTGAAAAATAAAATTGCCAAATTTCATCGAAATCGGTTGAGAGGTTTAAGCGGGAAAACGTAACAGACAGACAGGCAGAGTTACTTTCACATTTATAATATTAGTAAGGATTTTAATAAACCCTTACAAAATATTGTACAATAAAATTACAAATCTTCGATTTATGCGTCAAATGTTCTCGAGCTAGCATAAAATTGCTAATGGAGAATTTAAAACACCAAATGCATCTAGCAATCCGTATATACGCCTTAAAAGGCTCTATTGATTTATCATCACCAGGCGCTGCAATTACACTGGATACTTGAGATGACGCTCCCAGGGCGTTGATGCAACAATTCACAGCTTAGTAGAATACTAGGAAATATAAAATGCAACTATGTTTTAAAAGTATGAGATCCATTTTAAGATTTTCTGCCAGTTGAAGAAAATAATTTTATTTCTCAAGGATTAGAACTAAACACGGATATGTTTTATCTGTTTATTAAATTAATTATTACTCCTGAGTTTGACCCCATGCAAAGGTCGTCTACATAGGCACCTTACTCTCAACTATTTAAACCGCCAAATATCAGTGTTTGCATTGCTATGTTCCGGTTTTAAGCGTGAGAGAAGCTGAGAGATACTAGTATCTTCAAGTCTCAAGATTGGCAAAGCGCTAGTGATATCCTCGTGATATTACGAGTGCCTATAGGTTTTACAGTAACACTTCCTATCACGCGAACTGTATACATGTATTTTGACCTGGTCCAATAAAAATTAAATCGGTTAAAAATTAAAAAATACTAATTTGTACTTTAATTTTTAAAATTGAAATAAAATAAGTGTCAGGCAAGCAACTAAGTTATCTTGTAATGTGGTACAGTATCTCCAGTTCACATCATTGACGAAGTCTCCAACCTCTATCTACAACATAAGATAACTAGTTGTATAAAAACGCTTACAATTCTCCTCCCGTTCGTGAGTCTAGAATATAAATATAACAGGTGATTATAATTAATTGAGAGTAACTAACGAAAGTGCGACGTGCAAGCTAAGAGCAAACCCGTTTTGGTTAATAAGCGTAAAACAGACTTCGCAAATATGTAGCACATTTCGTCGGTCGGATAAGATATTATTAGTATTCGCTGGCGTCCGCTGGTCCGACTGTCCGTTTGGTTGTCACCGGATGCGTAGTGTAAACACCCCGAGTAAGGTTTCTCTCATAAATAAAAAATAATCATGAACTCTAGTCGCTTGGAAATCCTATAAGTATTTAATTTCTATGAGGAGAAATCAATTATGTCAATACAGCCGTCTGCATTCTATTATTAATACATTCTGCTAATACTACGCTTCTGAAGTACTGATAAGAACTAAGTTTCTTGTTCGTTTATTGTTCACTACCGTTGCGATCGACGTATTTTCGGAGTACAATTGTAATATACTATTAATCCCAATTATATATTTCTTTTCATTAAAAATAAAAAAAGGTAAAATAAAATACGTAAAGGTTAAGCCAAAACTAAAAACTGTAGTTCAGTTTCAAAAGCCAGCATTGGTTTTCAAAATCAAAAACAAAAAAATTAAGAATTTATCTTACAATTATAACCTACAACCTACTCCATGTCCTTGCACTACTCCGGATGCATAGTCAGTATTGATGGGACCAGTCTGGTCGCTACACTAGCGCCATCTATTTCACTTATGTTGCTAAAACCGCCGACAAGCGGTAATAAATAGGCTGCTTAAAATTAATAAGCACTATTTATTGGACTAGCAGATCTGACTTATAGAATCGTTTGTTGTGATGAAACTACAAGGAAATGTCTTCTTATGCAGTTTGTACACGCATGAATTGTAAATACCTTAAAGAATATTACGATTGTATGGTCAATCTGACCTACATATGATATATACATATAACCTGAATACATATAATGATACATATAATCTGAATACATATGATAAGACTATTGGATCATGCTTCAACACTATTCTAACTTAGGCTGCACTACTTTTTTAAAAATACTTATGTCTTGAATATGTCCTTATATATGTTAAAATATGTTAAAATTAGAATGGTGGAGGTCAAAGGTAAATGAAAAATAAAAACAAAATTAGATGTATGGTTTAATTTTACAAATACTTAACTTTTTTCAATATTCAAAATAAAGGGATAGAGCGTAGGATCATTCCTCAAAAAAAAAAATTACTTTTCACCGCCATCTCAAAAATAGAATCTGTAATAACAGGTAGTGTTGTTTTTTTTTTATTGAACAATGTTCTAGTATTGTTGTCGATTACAATTCGAATTGGGAGAGAAAAAGGTTCATCTGTTAATTGTAATTGACAGTAAATCTGTTAATTGTAATTTACAATAAACACCAATTCAAATCGTGTAAATATTCACAGTAATGAGGTAAAATCAATGCGGTATCTCTTATACCGCTACCTTGTCGTATTAGCAACAAAACGCTTAATCGTATTAAAGTTTCGTTAAAATACCACGCGGTTCGAACGAGTACCACGTAGTTAATGGTACTCATTAATTTGACATTGGACTTTTTCGTTGTCTTAATGAGAGCCCCGAATCAAATACAATGGTAAACGATTCTTGATGAAATTTTGCACGAACAGTTTGGAATTAAAATGTACCTGTTCACATTTGAGTAATTAAAATAATAATAACAATTTTCTAATTATATCATACAACCGGTAAGAAAATTTAAATTCTGCGACTATTTGTACTAATAACTAAGCTAGACCTCATTATTTTTATTTTTATTACTGTCAAAACCTAATGGTGGTCCTAGAAATTAAAATATTAAGATTTTATTTTCGATAGACGAATATATTTTTTGTATGATATATTTAAAATAATTTAAAAAGTTTATATGTAGAATTTATATAAAAAGACAAAATAAAATAAACGAAAAAGTTTGATGAATTGCACAATTGGAGTGTTATTGTGACAATAAACCGTTAACTTACATTTGACATAAAACAATAAATGAAATAATTCATTTATTAATCTAATTACTAAGACATCATGTTAAAAAATTAAACATATCATAATTACCGTCAAGTAAACAAAAAATATACGACCAATAAAGGATCAAACAGCTCCTATACAATTTGCAGCTTGTAAAACATCTTACTTAGAACAGAATCAATATAACAAGCAACTAACGACGATTTGATAGGCTCGACGATCCCCATAAAGCGATGCATTTAACACCGCAATCTGAAACGCATTAGCGCCACGAGTCATATAAGAGTCTGAGGCCGCACAAACTAACGCCACACTTTATTACTGACACGGGTTAACTACATTGGTCGTTCGAAATATTTGTAATCGGATTCGGATGTCAAGCATTCGTCCTTTGTTTTTTTACGATTTTCTCTTTTGTCACTAAACTGTATTGTACCTCCTTTTAATTTTCGACTTAATGTCAGTTTTCCGAAAAAGAAGTTCGTGCGTGCTCTGTTTCATCTACTCCCGCGTCTAACATTTTTCGTCACTTCACTTATCCTTTAGCCGTCAGGTACCGGCTGAATAGAATAGTAGTACTTCCCTCTGTACCAGGTGTCGTAAGAAACGACTTAAGTACCAGAACCGACAGATGGCGTTATATCCAACCGAATCAGTGTAGCTCAAATGAACAGGGTAGGGATGGGTAGGCAGCATCTCTGTCGCGGAAGCTGCTCTCTGCGATTGCCAACATGCTTGCTCAGCGCGGCGATGAGGCTTCTATCCAGCAGTGTACTTCCAATGGCTGTAATGATGATCCGCCGCCGCTAGTCTCATTTTGGTCTTTACTCGGTAATAATACAATTGACAATCTAACTACATTGTCAATAAAAATTAAAGCAGTAAAGGCAATATAAACTTAAGTATGTAGGTAAAAAAATAATAAATATTTAAGAAAAATAACGTTTAAAGGAAATCGTTTCTTTGACGCCTTTAAGTCTAAATTATAGATAAATAAATTAGAATGACGATGTTGTCATGAAATAAATAGTATAGTCTACAATTATCTTAAATAAAAATACTGTCTTTTGACATAAGTTTCTACAATAATTAACTGTGTAATGTTATACATGCTCATTTTATGGCTAATCGTGTAACCATAAATACATTATAATACCTTATATAATTACGTATTAAATTGTCTAGTTTGATGAAAGCATAAATCGTTAAAAATATTTAAACAAAATCAATTCCAATTTATTAGTAATAACAATTACATTATTACTGAACATCACTATTTGAAGATGTAAAACATTAACAAAATTGTTGTAAATTATACGTTGAATTAAATAAAGTGCTATAACTGCAATATAAACTTTGGAATTTATAATATATAAAATAATATAGAATATTATTTACGTAAGTGTACATAATCGAAGGATGTACGTAACGTAAATATGATTTGCATTTCTATTGCGTAAATTAACTTAGCAATAACCGAGCTAAATTAGACTTTTAGCCGGGAACTTTAAATAAATACCTTATAAACTTCACTATAAATCTTAGAACCAGTAGGAAAGGGATGTTGCAGAACATCTGGAATTGATTAAAATCATATACTTGCTACATTAAATCGTTATGGTTAGTATAGTCGGTGTGATCGTAAGTGTGATTGCAGCCTATAGACGGTCGTATTATCACAAGGATATCACTAGCACGTTGCCAACCTCGTATCCTGAAGATTTTTGTCACGTTACTCAGTAATTTCACTGCCTTTCACACCCGTATAACTAGAACGAAAATGTGAGGCACCAATATAGACGACCTTTGTATGAGGTATACTTAATGTTGTAAAAACAGATAAAAATAAAATAACTTAACCTAAAATCAAAAGGATACGTGCACAAACATAAATAGTCATTTTCCCAACGTTCCTAACGAACACGCTACAAATAGAAATCATCTGTTATCGTATCGTCAACAGTTTGCGCTGGCGTATGTATATAGGAATTATAATAAGGCAGGCACGCGACACAGACGCAGGCGCAAAAGCAAAACACAACTCGTGCAGGTGGTTCATCTATGTAAGGAAAATGCACTAGATAGTTGTAATTTAATGTAGACGGATATCAACGGTTATTTAGAAAGGATAGAAAGATATAGAAGAACCCAAATATGTATCTATGAAAAAGGAGATGCGAATTTAATGTAAGGCATACCATCTGCGCCTATTTAATTTGTGTATGCAGTGAAATGGGGTCCTAACAAGAGCGAGTGTCCGAGCGGTATCTAAATTCCGCACGACGACGTGCTACAAGGAGAAATCATCAGTTGTATCCAACATTTTCTGTTATCTAAAAATATTATATATTAGTATTATTTAATTTTAAAACGTCCAATATGCAGAAATATTTTATTTAATATTTACAGAAATATGATTGCAATCCCGTTAACCCTAAACTATAAAATAAACTTATAATTACTTAAATTTAGTTTTAATAAGCTAAATCTATAATCTTCAATAATGGCTAATGTTAATAATATCATCTCTTGTTTCAGGTAAATAGAACCGCTCGATATCCCAATGCTACCTAGGTAAAGTATCGACATCACTCTTGAGTGAAACAACACTATCTCCCCTTTCCATTTCCAACTAGATTTCCAGCAATTTGCAATTTAATACGTATAATCACTCCAAATAGTGGCGCGCTCCTGGCTAGTTTCACCCAGAACCAGTCTGCGACGCATCGATCGTATTATCGGAATATGGTAGTTTCGTACGTTTAATTTTATACAATATTTTACACGCAATACCTAAACATTCATAGCACGTTTCTGCGATATCCGCGTCAATATTAGCTAGTAAACAAAGAAGTTCTATGCCAGTGGGCTCTTCTTATTTCTTCGTTTAGCTTATTATCATTTATGTCAGAGTATCAACAAATATACAAGTTCAGCAAATTTGTTAATATTAAGCGGGTTCAAACAAATAATAAAAATTTATTGTGGTCACTTTAATTATTTCCTTGATTAATAAGTTTCATTAACTAGAATTACACTTTCATTCATTGATAGTATCTTAATATATATTTTTGATAATATATTTATACCGTGAGGTACCGGTGGAGTAGAATAGTACCTTCCTGTGCGATATGCGGTGTCGTAAGAGCGACTAAGGTACCAGAACCGACAGATGGCGGCGATATATCCATCCAAAACAATGTAGATCCCCGTCACCAAAGCTGATGTCTGCGATTGTCAACACGCTTGCCCAGCATGGCAATTATGAGATAAATTTCCCTTTCCTTGGGGAGGCCTATGTCCAGCAGTAGACTTTCAGTGGCTGTAATAATGATGATGATCTAAATTTGTTTTACTTAAGGTATATTATTATCATTTAACAGAGCGTATACTACTCATGATAGTGACGTCTCTGATTTTATTTGTTCCACGAAGTAGACCTAATACAATAGGTCGTCTGCATTGCATGCATCAACTATTTCTACCGTCAAAAAGCGGTGTTCGCACTGCTGTGTTCCTGTCTGAAGGGTATGCGAGGCATTTAAATTACTGGGTAATATGACATAATAGCTATAAGGCACAAGGTCGGCAACGCGTTAAAATACGATCCTTATTATGTTACGAGCGTCTATAGGCTGCTGTAAACCTAACTACAACGTGGAATGTATGCTTGTTTGTCGACCTGATCTAATAAAATATACATATTATATATTACTAATTTATAGTAACCTGACCTCTGAAAGGTTATGGAAGCCTGCATATTGGAATGTCATATGCGAGTTATCGACCCCTATCTTTAATTATACACATCACATATGAATTGTTCGTGAGAGGCAATTTTTAATGCAATAATATCGAAAGTGACCTTTTACATGTCTCAATTTATTGAAACGATTATAGATTTATTTTTGTGTTGTAAAAGCAATTAATAATTATAAATAATGTATAAAT
Source organism: Heortia vitessoides (assembly GCA_020976665.1). Taxonomy (NCBI): domain Eukaryota; kingdom Metazoa; phylum Arthropoda; class Insecta; order Lepidoptera; family Crambidae; genus Heortia; species Heortia vitessoides. Next base: position 9,759,896 of record JACJUM010005601.1, on the reverse strand, counting down.
AGGTGTGAGCGCTCTAAATAGTTGCGCGCTCCTGGCCAGTTTCTCCAACAAAACCAGTCCACGACGCATCGATCCTATAATCGTAATTAACGACAAGCCCCGTGAAATCGAATTATGTCGACAAATCGAGTTGCAGCCATCGCTCACGTGCTCACTATCCGATGTTCACTCGCATATTAAAATTTATGAAGCATTTGAAACCACTGGACAGAGGAAAGTGACCATGACCACTGATACGGCAATAACTCATATCTTGTTTGATGAAAACTGCGCAGTTTATGAAATTATTATAAATTAATACAAGCATTGGAAACGCAAGCGATGCAATCGAGAATTGATGGTGCAACTGATTTTTTATATAGCAAACACGATCCTGGGATTCTTAGGGTCGAAAATCCTATAGCATAGTTGATAATCATATTCGTTGTTTATTTTGACTAAGTTGAAAGCTATGTATATAACTTACAACCGTGATTATTGTGTATCTAAAAACTAAAATTTTACTCTCATTTACCTTTAAGAAGATAAATATGTATAAAGACTAGTATCAAAATGCTATTAAAAAGTAGCAAGCCCCAGTAGCTTAAATGTCAGTTCGTTTAATACTTACTAATTACATTCGTTGCGCAACCGAGTTCCATCACTGTCAAACAAATTGAAAATTTTAATTGAACACGAGAAAATTACTTTTAGAGACGCGCGTAATCGTTATTAGTTAATTTAAATGTAGTAGGTACAAACGCGCCACCAATTTCGCTACTCGTCAATATTTCCATCAATCATGGCCAAGAAATATGACATAAAAAATTACATCAAGTTCAATAACATATGCGGTGGGTCCTCTTAATAATCTGAGGGGAAAGTTCGCTCTTTATTATCGAGTGGATACATTTTTTGCACAAATTGGAGTATAGCCCACCCTCTGAAATAAGATCGTAGCTGGCATATTCAGACCTCCCGTACATGCTTCTTCTTAAACATAATAAATGAAAATGTCTCATACAAAGAGGTCCCACTGCACTGGACAGCTGTAATGATCTCCTCGCGTGTGGTCCGAAAAGCTTCCGCCAAAGAATGCCATGTACATTTTTACGAATAATTATAGCGGGGTCAATTTACATCGATATTTACATACTAATACTCTAATTTTCCCTCAGTGATCTTAATCAACATCGTGTTAAAAATGCTGACGTAGTGATGTACCAATTAGGATGGAATTCATATTAGGTATGTCAATAATTTGATTCCGTTGAACGACTGTGTCGATGAAATTATATGAAATATGATTATTATAAAAAAAACTCATAACAATTTAGATAAGTACCGTAAAGGAATGTTTAATTACGTTTATCTTTCATCGGAGTATTCTAGGTTGCTCGTAAAGACTATAAATGTACGCGATTGTGACTAAATAAAGAGCAGTTTCACCGTTAATGGATACTGACGTCTTCGATGCCTACGTCTTCTATAAAGAGAAGTTTTATAATAGGGATTCCATAACCGTTAATGGTAACCGAGTCGATAAAACCAAATAGTAAATTAATTTATTTTGTTTTTGTCATCAGAGGTGTATTAATAGACGTTTCTCGTATCATATTTCAATCAATGTCACGATCTTGGATTAAAGTTGACCGGAAGAATTTAAATCGTTTCCTTGTGTGTATTGTCTATTATATTTTTTTAGATAAACCTACATCACCTATCAATTACAAAACCTGCATCGGAATTAGTAACACTTGAATTCTTTTTTGTTACGACATTTCAAACACTAAATGTTATCCGAAACTGATTTATTTATAAATCTAATTACGAAAACTGTTATGGTTTTATCTATCGTAAGCTATCACATAATATGATTGTTTCTCTCAGAAACTTTTTATCGATAACATTTTAATGAGTCTATCGACTCGATCCCATCCCTCGGAATTAGTGCACGCCGGCCTAGCGAGTATGTAAAGCAAGTGCGAGGTGCGCCGAGTAAGGCATAATGGCGTCGCCAACCACGTCCCTACTAGAGAAAGTTTGACGCTTCTGCTCGAGAATCGGACCTTGTTTAGGCTGTATTGAAGCTGCGATAAGCTTATGTTTTGTTCTGTTTCGGGAAGTTGGAGATTGTGCAGGCTTTGTAATTCAGCTATCATGTTTTACTTTGCTTACGGTAGATACGTACTAACAACTGTCAAAACTTAAATATTATTAAATTTAATTTAATTATTTAATAATATTGACTCAAGCCAGCTAGCCATATAGAACAACAAAGTCAAAATTTATTAAATCGCCAATAATTTCTGAAAAGGAGGTGATCATAAAACACAAATTGACGATTCGATGGTGTCATAACCTAAGTTTTAGCTTTTAAATTACTGTTAATTGATGTTTGGACAATCCGAGAGTGTATTTAGAGGTCGCTTAATTGTTTCTAACCTTTTTTCAGAATTTGTATATAGAGATGATCTAAACATATAAAACTTCAAAACCAGGGACAAACCAATAAATAATTAATAAATAAACATGTTTTCTTAACCTAATTGTTTTGCACTCAGCAATACTAAGCCAAAGGATTATATTTGAAAAAATACTCTTTATACCGTACAAACCGGGAATCGAACCGTTCTTGTACAGACCGGGAGTCGAATCTTCTAGGACGAGCGTATGGGGCCCTACGTCTAATTAAAAATAAATTAAGAAAATTAGAAATTATAAATGCGACAGTTCTTGCATTAAAGTGTTTGCTCAATCTTAGATCACACCGCATCCTTTATTGGACATCGCTTACGAAATTCCGACGAGTGTTCCATTTTAGTTTTTTGTTGATGCGCACCCTGCATCCGCTCCAGTGCAACCAACTTACATACTAATGACTTTCTATCCTAATGATACACTAAACATTAAAATATATTTAAAAAGTTTCTAAATTATCAAGCAATAATGCTATCACTTCAGATTACTTGACTTATATCGATGTTCTAAGTAGTACAAAAAACCAATTAATTAATATACCTATATAAATTAATTTCGTAAAATCGGCTATCAGCTACTAGTTTTTTATTTATCAGTACAAAAAGGAAGCCGGTTCTTGATATTAATTAAATACATTACCGAACATCGGCGGTTCACTTTGACGGCGTAAGATACACTTTATTTAATAAAAGTCATTTATTTGATCATCTATAATTAATTCAAGAAATGATAAGAGACAATCGTTTCTTCCGGAGTCTTGGAACAGTAAAATGAATAATTGTATATACGTTAAACATTAAATCTCGCTAGCATGATGTTAAATCAAAAAGATGACAATAAACTAACAGAGCCGCACTCTAGACGCGTTATCGGATTTACATCTCATAAATATTTAAAGGCAGACGGCGCGCGTCGTAAAACCGAGCGTCCAACAAGAAATCTTACTACAACGCTAAACGGAGTTCAGAATTACAGCTCACATTGAGCAAAGATAAAACTCGTGTTGGCTTACAGGCATAGATTTATTCGAGTTCCCCTACAGTTAGTAGCAAATCAATAGTGCTTCGGAAGCGGCGGTGGCGACGCCCCCGCACCATTGTGCGCGCCTGCCGCCATCTATCGAGAGACGGTATTTACGGCGCCTCGCTTGTTTACAGTAATGCACCGGCGTACCCTGGCTACCTCCCTGATTATTCCTAATAGATATTAATAATTGCTTTTCTTGCCACATTAAATAGCGATACTCATTGTTCGTGCCGGCCGAGTGAAATACATCCGCGTCAGTGGAAGAAGACATTCATTGAAGCATTGCACTTTAGACAAATGGCCTTGGATTGGATATGCTGTTGAGAGTTCTCTGAACGTCTGTAGTCCTTTTTTACACATAGCGATCAATGTGCTACAGTCGCATTGTACGTAATAAAGCCGATTATATGAAAAAAGTATTTTTTTAGAATCAACCGATTCTTGTGATACGATTATTCATCACGTCGATCGCAACAATATCGGCGATTTATTAATTAAAACAGCTAATTAAACGTCTGATGCGAGCTTTTTTCTCCTTAATGATTTCCATATAAAGCTGCCGGAATTTGCATGGACGTAATTGCACTTGTAGGATATTGCCTATTTCGTACTGATATCAATTGAGGATCCCTGACAGACAACATTGAGAAATTGATAGTCCATTCAGTGTTTGGAATTTGTTATGGATCACCTCGGTGAAATTCTAGCTTAAATTGAATGGCCTTAACAAAATTTAAATCAGCGAGAAACATTTATAAATCTGCAAGCATAGGTCGGAGAATTTGTCTAATTGCTTAAAGACGGTTTGGTTAGCCGAGTTATAGGGCTGTTACGGTAATGGATTCACACACATTCTACGGTATTAAATCAGGGGTTGGAGAGGTCATTCGGCTAATAGGTTATTGGAAATGCTTAATTAATAAGCAAGATTAAAATATTAGTCCTTGCCCTTGAACGAATGAACGAGCACTCTGCAAGAGTTAGAAGTTTTGCTTCCTTTATATGTATAATAAAAAAATATTTCGTTAATGTTTTGTATTAACTTACAGCGCCATTTATAATTACACTGATTAACTATATTTCCATAATTTGTTGCTGGTACACCATGGCTTCAATAATATACAATTTAGTAAAATATATTAAACCAGCATGGCACACGTCTAACCACTTTTTCCTATCTCAAATGTTCAAGCCTAACTTTAATTATTGCTCAAAACATAATTTATGTGTAATCACACATTTAATTATATCCGTGTCCGTGCCGATAGACTGTCAAAGCATTTTAACGAGTCAGTAGTTAAAAAAACAAACGTCGCTCAATGAACAGGATATCAATAATGAGAACCAAATAGTGATCCAATCTATAAACAATACTAGCGAAGACACTTTATCGAAGGGCGTAGTAATCAATTCATTTACGATTAGCATATAGCATATAAGATTTAGCAGTATAAACTATGTAAATTAATAGATATATTGGATAATTAATTATATTAAAAACAAAAATACATATGTATGGTATGATTTTTCGTTATATTTTTTTATAACTGTCCTGTGCATACAGGACACTCAATATTAATTTCAAAACCCCATATCATGGGACCTGAATACTTTCAGGGATTGCGCCTGCTAACAGCAAAACCTGTTTAACAGATTTCTATCTGCAAAACATAACAGACAAAGCCGCATTACCTGTCGTTTAAGTGACCTTTCACAGAGCCCCGATATCCTCCTGTCAATATACAAGATGACAAATGCACAGACCCAAATATAATTTCATAACGTGTATCCTATAATGGAGCAATAAACAATGAGACGTCTGGCTCTGTCAATGAGATACGTGGGTGCACATAACGTTGAACGTTGCTCAAGTCATATTTATTTACGACACTTATTAAACCTAGATGTTAAATATTACAGTGACGTGTATATTGCATTTATCGAGATTTGTGGGCTTTGGACTCTCGAGCCACTTGACTCCTGAATTAAGTCCAACTTTGAGAATAACAGAATAATTAGACTAGAATATAGATTTCTAAATAGTATTACCATTTGACTATGATATTTGACCGTAAATATACACTGAAACAAACAAAATAATTAATGTACATAAAAAAGTGTTTTAAATAAGTAAGAATAATTTTCTTCTTTTGTGTATGTATGTCATTTACATCGATTATACCTAAGTTATTCATTATTGCTATGTTCTGCCAATAGTTTATATGCCAAAAGGCGCAATACTAACGTAATAAAAGTTAGCACAATTGACGGCAAGTATAGTTTACAATTAATTACAAACAATATTTTTTTTTTAATAAATAAGGCCACTTGAACGTCTACATATATTTTACTTTTGCTGGTTTGCCTGCGACTTCGTCCGCGTGCAGTAGTTTCTTTGGGCACCATACTTTTTTAATTTAACTCATAAAACCTTTGAATGCTATATTTATTTATATATATAAATCAATACCCTAAATAATAGAATAATTTTAAGCTTCTAGTTTTAACAATAGCGATACTTTCATACAACTTTTCATCCCTCCTTTCGAACCCTTACAATTCTTATGTCGAATGAAAAAGTAGCCTGCGTCTTTTTTAAGCCTTTGTTTAGGCGTGACAGACAGACAAAGTTACTTTCGAATTTATAATATTGGTAAGGATAAGCATAGCATATAACGTTTTATTTTATTAATGCTATATACAATGATTCACGGATATTTTCCTTTGAAATAATCATTTTATTATGCCCCGCAGCAACGAATGTTATATCAATTTTCGGTATCAAAACATTCAATCAGCAATTCCCTCGGGGCTGATGCATCGCTGATTTGTTTCAATCCTGGCACACTTCGCGGATTCACATCAATTAATCACAATTTTAGGTTACACATTTCGTAAGCAACGTAATCTAAATAATCATGTATAAATAGTCGCTTAACCAGTTCGAATAAACAGTTAGTTCAGAACTAACTCGAAATCTATAGAATGTTATTTACGAAACAAATGCTTGCTATTGATTTTTTTATATATTCACACATCTCCTACAATGACCTGACTCTGTGTTAAATCGCTTAAACCACCTATATTACAGATTTCAGACAACAAAGAAATCACTAATATCATACTTACCCTACCTACCCCTGTCGCGTAAGGTAGGATCACTACCATCTGCGTCTTTGGGCCCGCTTTAGGATCATAAAGCTCTCGTCTTACTGAATTACTGCAAATTCATCAACTATAATTATAATTAATATTTGAAATCTAAATAATAACCAACTAAATTAATCCACGAGGATTGATACGAAGTACCTTATAAGTAATTATAAGTCTAAATAATTATATTTTATATTTTGTGATTCCTCTGTTGCCTGTCGTCCGTTACATAAGTACTTATATAAGACCTTAATATAAGGTGACTTACCACGAAGTCAGGATATTGTACGAGATGTTGTGAGAATTTATAATTATATATATTTATAATTTTTGCAAATGAATATACACTGGAAATAAAGATGTCCGAAACCGAATTTAATCCCTCTAAATTAGAATGTATTAAACGAAATATAGCCTAAACAAATATCAGCAATATTTTACGTTGTTTGTTTATATTTAAGATTTATTGCGAAGATCGAAGATTTATTCTGACGTCACCTATAGTCTCAACAAAACGCCATATCATCCACGGGAATCTGCCAAGCTTTGGCGTTAATGCCAAGGCAGCCATGTGGGCAGAGACTCGTGTCATTGTTAATTCGTATTGGAAATATTGGACCTATTGTACATTGTGATTATGATTAATAGGGCGTAAGAAGACGAACTGGAATATGTTGTAAGAAATTCCACTGACCCAGTTTATTTGCTTCGTTGACGGTGTTAAGATCTAATGTAACGCAATCTACCGTTCATAATTTAATGTTAAATTATGAGATTGGCATTACTGCCAAATATCTAATACAAAATAATACTATTAATGTGTACTTAAAACGTGTTTTACTCAAGAGTATTAAAACTAAGTTTATAAAGTTATAACATAATATTATAAATATATTATTACATATACTTAGGTAGACCTCATACAGAGGTCTTCTGCATTGGTACCTTACTCTCTCCTGTTTCTACCGTGTTACACCTGAGTCTAAAAGCAGTGTTCGCGATGCTGTGTTCCGGTTTGAAGGTTGAGAGAGGTAGTGAAATTACTGGGTAATGTGACAGAATATTTTCAATTTGCGAAGTTGGCAATGCGCTAGTTATATTCTAGCGTCTATAGGCTGCGTAGATATGTATATTACAAGGGCTGTATGTTAGTTTGTGGTCCTGATCTAATAAAATAGTTTTTTATTACATTTAAAATTGAAGTCAGCGATGTTTCACAATCATTCATTTCATTTGTTTGTAGAGATATAGATATAGTCTTTCTACTTTAACAGGAATATTGATTCATAGTCTATACATACTTATGACCCCTTATGTCATGGGGGTCGTCGGCTTTAATTATCTTATTATTCAAAAAGCCTCGAATCTATATTAAATAAGTATACTCGAATCGTTTTTTTATTTTTATGTATACATACCCGAAATATATGAGCATAGAAGTAATTTCATTCATCGGATACAAGAAAATGCCTACAAATTTGTGATATAGACTTTCTGCGTTGTGATCTCCTCACATCGTCGCCAAAAATAGAACAAGTAATTTAAATATTGTTTGAGAAGAATGACAGCTTACAAACATGTTTGTTTGAAAGCTATCGTACTCAATTGTTTTATTTTGATAGTTTTTTATCTTAATTTTAGGCTGAATAGTAACTGAAACCTTTGTAAACAATATCAGACTAAATACAATAACACTAACATACTGCTACATTGATATCTGTTCTTCTAATCAAGTATATTTAAAGGAGTATAATAATCATTATGTAGTGAATATATCAAGCCAACCAACGCCGCTTTCATTTAACCCACTAGAAAAACGTAAACAACGCACCTGTGCCGTGCCATAAATAATTAGTGGAACCTAACACAGCTCATATGCAACGGTAAAGCATCTGTAATTCGTATCAGAAAATTACCGGCGAAAACAATCAACTTTGTAATCTCCGATTGAGCCGCAACACTCCCGACACAGCATGGAAATCTTGACCTGTATTATGGTCCCGTAAGAGATCATTACCCAGCTATTATTCGCCCTTGCTATAAAACTATAGTTTCTAATCACAGGCGCGCTTTGTATCATCGAAGGTCGAGTATCTTGCTTATTAACAGGCGTTGCATATCGATTCCGGCTTTTGTACCACTTATTCATACACGGTGACACACTTAAGTGCAATTCGTTGTACTTGTCGATAAGAGAAAAATGTACTTTCCATATTTGCGTAGCACGTGGATAGCGTATTAAGTGTCACCTAGATTTAGTGCATACTGAAATTTAAATTGTTGTTTCTCTTAATATTTCACGCGGCTAAATGCAAATACGTTCGTAATTCCATTCATTTAGGCTTCTATTTGGGTAATGGTACGAACTGAATGTCATGATATAAATTATTCGCTATCATTACGTTATTTTAGTATTATGACAGCCAATTTATTATTGATTAATCTAAATTTTAAAATAAATTGACTAAAATTAAATGGTTTTATGGATTTTATTGTGAAGGTAAATCTTTATTCAAATAGTATGACAGTGTTATAAAGATGTTCAAATTGATATACCAACATTACAAGTTTTGCGCACAAACAGCTATATTTATACTACTCAAGTTATTTCAGTATATAAGTATATGTTTACGATAATAGTGGAACTATGTTCCTCGAGGGCACAGATTATATGTTACAGTTAACCCACTCAATACGTTACGTTCAATGGTGGATTGTCATGATCAGCTGGCGTGCTGTCTGTACGTATCGATTTTGTGTTGTAAGTGCAATTGCTGGAGATAATTGTTTAAAATTATTCCGGGAATCGGCGCAATGATTGCGATGTATGACTACGCGCTTGCTAGCCGATGACACTTGGTGACTTGGTGATTTGTCCGCAATTAACTGCCACGTGATAAAATCTCGAGCAATCGTAAAAATAACTATTATCCGTGCATCTTGACAATCCACGACGATTAATGGTAACCAGTAGTATTTTATGTCACGCATCGATGCGAATAATTATTCGATGTTATTCATCTATTACCATAGATAAATAAAAAGATAGCCGTCTAGGAAAACGTTTCGTAAATAAACGTAAATAACCTTTTCTACATCTCTTTTCTTTTCACAAAATATTTTTGTATGTATTTTAATATCAGTTATGCGTTTAATAGACGTATTTACGGTTTAGTGAAGCAAGCAAAAGAACGTACGTTAAATTCACACAAAATTAAAACACTTAAGTCACTGCGACTTTATTCAATATAATGAGTATTTGTCTAGGATAGGTTACCTCGCACGTATGGGCTAATGTATGCAAACATGGCCGCCACAACGACTGTTGATAAGCTTATATTGAGTCATTTATTCACGTGTCACATTAAATGTGCTCTCTTTGCTATTTACTAGAGTATGTACATGATGTAACCTTAAGTGCATCGCCGTAAATTCTTTGTAAATGTTATTTAGTCGTTGTAAGCACTAATCATCGTTTCAGTATATTAACTTAAACCCCACACAAAGAACGGCTGCATTGGTACCACACTCTCACCTATTTCTACTGCCACAGAGCAGTATTCTCATCGATGTATTCCTGTTGGTAGGGTGACAAAGTAAGCAACGCGCCAGTGATATTCTGTGATAACACGTCCATCTATGTCTACTCCGGTTACGCTATCACGTAGACCGTAAACTTATTTATCGACTTAGTCACATAAAAACAAGTCTTTTTTATTTCAACCAAGTGTCATCCACTGATGAAATTAAATCTTATTAAAGAAAAGGAGGTTTTTCATTTAATTGCCACACTTAGCAGGCATGGTCGCAATACTAAAGAAGCTTCTAATCTGCCCCGAGTTGCATTCATGCATTGAAAAAATTACTTCAGATTATGTATACCATCCACCATCTGTTAAATTGGGGTGGGTTCGATACCACAGTTTTGCCACGCTTGATACAGATAGAGTAGACTATCTCTGCCAGTACCTATTGGCATAAAAAAGTTAAAACGACTCCAAATTATAATTTATCACACTGCATTACTTGCGCTTTAACAAATTGAATGAAACGTAAATATAATTTTTATGGTCACTTCCTGTAATAATTAGACCATAAATATTTTAGTACAAACTAAATTTTCGCATTATATTTTACTGGTCATTTAGATAATTGTGTAATTAAATAAATAATATCATTAATAAATAAGCATATAAAGATTTTTCATTACATTTTAATAGCTTCAGCAAAATTTTAATAACGATTTATTATGTTAATTTATAACTTACAAACAAATTAATTTCAATATTTTCGTATCGGGCCGTTTTAAATATTTAATAAAGTTTTAATTTATTGAATTATACTAAGTTGTAAATTAAAATTATAGGACAGTATCTGAATGTTCGTACTATTTATTTGAGATATATTTTATTTCTTGACTTGGATTAATATAAATTATCGTCCATTCATAGAAATATACGTTGGCTTAACTATGTTTTATCAAGAGTATGTATAGAATGCAGAATCTTCTGTGCAATGGTATTAAAACATAATTGGCATATGAGACATTTCCTCACATCAACAAGCATTTACCGGGTATATTTCCTGTATCTTTGCCTTGTACACGTATCGGCTACTAGCGACAAATTGCTGTAATCATCACAGCATGATAACACAGTAGGGAAATTACTTTATTGTGGACAGGCCTTAGGGCTATATTAAAATTAAGCACCCTCTATAACATGAGATACCACCCTACACTTTACACAATTGCAGAAACTAGGTCAGATTAATATGAGAACCCTACAGATATCATAAATGTGAAAGGTTGTATGAATGTTTGTGTGTATGTTTGTCATATTCGCCGCATTGGCTGATCAGATATGGTTGAAATTTATCACAATTAGCATTTAATAAAAATTGTGCCGAATCCTTATACAAAGTAACACATTTTTGCCACATTTTAGCTGTCAGAGAGCGACATTGACTTGTTCCGGGATTAACAAGAGTTCCTAAAGACATCGTGTGCAAAGTCGCAGACTGTAAACTAAGAAATATTCACTATTACATCATGGTTACAATTTACCTACAGACGAAATAAATGCTAACTCTTATGATGTTTTGCGGTAAATTAAGTGATATTACAATAGTATGACATATATATATTTAGTATACCTTAACGAATTCCCAACAAAATGTTATCAATACAGGTCTTACACGCTCTTTTGAAACAACATAGTAGCACTCACACAAACTCGTAAAGAAATTATCACCTCCACTTAAATAGGGCCATCAAAACAGCTTACTAAGTACTCAAGCTCATAATCACATACTTACTAGTAATCCAGTTTATCATCAGTTAAAATTAAACCATAAAATTTACAACTTTATTCACGAGGGATTCTGCAATCAAACGGCAATTGGCACAAATTGTAACGGGTTGGAGCTGAGTAATAAACATATCCTCATAGTTAATTAAAGCATGCAGATATTTCTTTTAATTACTGCTTATTTAAATGCTGTTTTATTTCCTACATGGTTATGTGATAGGTAATTGTTTTCTTCGAGCGACCATAGAGTATATATACTTGCAGCATGATTTAATTTAGAAAGTCGAGAACTTTTGTATTTCGAAGCAAGATTTTAAATTTCGAATTACATGTTAAGACAAAATTAAATACAAATGATTAAAAACCTTGATAAACAGATTGAATGTGCTTGAAGCATTAAAGTAACACCTAGGTGTCCCTTTAGAAATTTCTATTGTTCAGAGATTTACATCTTCGAGAACTTGAACATATAAATTGAGAACATATAAATTGAGCACGGCATTACAGCTGTCGCAAACAATTTAATTTTGCTTGCAGGTATACGTTACATACTTGATACATGACATGTATATGCGTTATAGTGATTCGTGCGGGGTCAGAGCCGCGCGGGATCCTCAACAATGCTAACCACTTTATTATCATAATATGGATGCTATAAGTGGAGCGGGTGGAAGGCCAAGATGGCTAATAAAGGTCCGTTAGACGTTGCGATACATTCGCATGCGATATATACACTGGAAACAGTTAATATTTCATTTTATTACATAAGCTTAATTACTCCTACTTCTTGACATGTATACGCAAAGTCTATATATTCAAGATATCAGGTATATACAGATATCATGAAATACCTTTTGACGAGAGCATTACTCCTTTTAATTAATAGCTATATGTATATTATGTGGCACATTTTTTGATAAGTTGAATGAAATTGCTTTCCGTATTGAGCTAAAAGTTTCTCTTATCCTCTGCTTTGTTTATAGCAAGACAATAATTAATATATAACAATGGATTACTTCTTGATTCAGACCAAATGATGTAGGAAAGAATATTTTCTTTCAAATACGCTTGTCTCTAATGTAGAGAGTCGCCTACTTTAACAACGTTAAGTATTTGTGTTGGGTCTAGTTTGTTTTGCAAGGGAGTTAACGAAGCTATTGGATATACTTCATTAGAGTAGCATTACGGATAACTTTGTATTCATATTGTTGGTTATACAGGAAAATACAAGCAGTTGGTATTAAATCAATTCCTAATTATATTACAGGTTTTTTTAAGAACCGCAATATTAATAACATCTGTGATAACGTTGTGACGAATGTCAAGATGATGCTGTCATATACTAAACAAACTTTCATCTCATCATTGAAATACACCGATACATAGATAAATCTATAATTTACAGTAAGTCTAACACCGCATTTCCTATTAAAGTGGTTGTACATGTCTCTTTATCTGATGAGCTCATTTCACAATGACAACATGTCACGTGTCAGTTAGCGCCTTAATGCAGCCTTATGAAAATGTGTGAGCATGCGAAAGAATGTTCTTATTGACAGGGCGATCAATCTCAAGAACGATCTTAAGCACATGTTTCAAAGGCAAAAGGTTCGGGAATCAGCTTGTTTTACGTGTAATTTGCCTTTTCGTTAGTTCCCGTTTTATAAATATAAATTTTGGTCTAATGATGTCCTTTTCCCCTTTCATCTGATCCACTGGTTTCATAGTAACAAAGATTCTATTGTGTTTCATTCTAAATTCAAATTTAAAATGACATCACCAAATTTCGAACGCTCTTAATCAAATTAAAAAGCTGTCCCCGCTACTGGCATTAAGATTCGATCTCTATGTCTAAAATAAACTAAATTAATCCAAACTAAAAAGGATAGAACGTTTGACAGGTGCACTTTCACTCGTCAACTATTTAATTATGGTAGGCGTTAATTTATTACCTAATAACCGATATGTGTATTACGTATAGCGTAATAACTTGTTATTAAGAGTACATCGAGGCCTCGAGCGAACAAGGTGGTATCTAAAGAATGATTATCGTGTCATAAAGCTGTATTGAGGTTACTTTGAGGACACGTCTATGAGTGATAATATTTAATAATTTCTGCAACTTGACACGCCCAACTGAGTATTTTAAATGTTTGTATTATACTATTAAGCCTAATATTGACGGACTAACAGAAATAGAGATGCGCGTTGATGTCTTTTATAAAGCATCCCAAAATTAAATGTAATCAACTGACATGAACAGAGGTGTTTGAATGCTACAAATTATAATATCGCATAGGTGCCTATTAAGGCTAGCGGGTCTAAATTAAAACTGTCTTAGCACTTGCAAATACGTGCGCACTAATTGATTTTAAATAATATTAATTTCAAAACCAATTTAGGATCAAACGTCTCATTCAATTTCGAGCAAACCAGTTGCATTGGATCTTATTTTTTGTGTGCACTAATTAAAATCGTAAATGATGTATTCACATTGCTAGTGTGAATAGACTGATTTATTTTAATTTAACATACACGATCTAATTTATATTATTCAGATTATCACAGACAATGCTGCATAACATATCAAATAATTCGGTCAAAATGTTAATGGGAATTAGATTGAAGGATGTGTAAGTTTTTGTTGGGTGATGTTAACATATCTTTTTATTTGTAACCTGTGGTGAACAAATCGTGAAGTTCCCGTGTGAACGGAACCAAGTAACCATCAGTGTGGAATAAATAAATAGAGACCGCAATACTGCTTAGTTTTAATACAGTCCGCTATAGACGCTCGCGTTCACAATATCGCGGGCACTATCCACGACATTTCCATTATTTATTAGGGGAGCGTCAAATAAAACGGGCGGGCGCTAGCGGTATTGTGTCCGTGACACCGGCGGGGCCACCTACGTAATGCGTTGGCCGAGGGTAACAGTGTTACACGATTCGGGAACGTTATGGTACGGCCCCGCTGAAACTAACATTCACTGGACATTTCTTTAATGTGACGTCGAACTTGGCTCTTGTTTTATCTTGGGAAATGTTCCGTTAGCATTATTGTGCTGAGGGAAATAGAATGTCCCAATCATTTGTGGTATTTACACAAATACCACAAATGATTCTGATGATATATTTGAAGCGAAAAGGTTTTAGTTATTTAGTATACATTAAGTGATATATTAGATATACTTAAAATATGTATAGGACAAATCTATATAATAGACGGAATTTCATCATGATTCACTGAGAAAATATTACCGTAAAATTATCCGCAAAATTATACAACACTAGCTAACTTATCGCGTTAATTCTCCTATTCTGTTTAAAGAAGCTACTTTTTCGCCTAAGAGTACATTTCTTTGTTTCACTACGTGACTGAAATGTCTGCGTTCCTAGGTTACAATCAAATTATGATTTGGAATATGTTACAGCAACTCAGAGTCGTGTTTAAGTCTAAGTCATCTATTCAGTTTAAAGCAGCTACTTATTCGTTTAAAAATACACCTCTTTTCTTCATTGCGGACGGCTGAAGTGAGCGCATCCCTGAGCCACAATCAAACAGCAATGCGTCATTTTAATACTGAACATGTCACCGCAAATCCGCATCTCCATTGCAAATGAACACGGCCCGACCGCTCTAATGGCGGCCTATAAATTACTTGGACTCGTTCTGTTATCTCACTATACAATTTCATAGAGATTATACTCTGAATACATAATGCTGCTATTCTGTAATGCTGTAATGTTATCTAGTAATGTATTAATGGGGTGTTCGATAAATAATTTGTTACTTGTAGTGTTTATTCTTGCGAGTACGCAGCTTTCATATTATTATTTAATATATCATATTTTATATGTACGTTTCTTACGAATTGAAATGCTTCAAACCGCAATCCATTTATTATTTTACTAACTAAAAATTATAACTTATATCAAACTTAATTCCGGCGGAGCACAAATAAAGCGCGAAAGGTGTTATAAAATTATAATTTTAATTAAATAATAACACTTTATTAAACATCACACTAAATAAAACACCTAAAGGCTCAGGTGGGACTTTACGCGATCGCGTAAAACTACGTAACTACGCAAGTAAATCCAAGTTTACGACACGGGCCGATAGTAAACCATCACACGACGATATTGCGAAACGTCTTTTACGCGTCAAATGAAATGTTGCAATTTGGCGCGTGCCACCGTTTTACGATGTACATAATTAGAACAACTGACGATGACTTTCAGGTAATCATTCTAGCAATAAACAAATTAACAACCAAACCAATCAAATACTTTTTTATATAATGCAAGTGACGTAACGCTATACTCTTGTATCTCAGTAAATAATTTATAATAACCTTTTTAAATTTGAAACAAAACATTATTAAATAAACAGACATGCAATACCCCCAGTGTTACAGGCGTCTATAAGGCACGAAAACTATTTATATTTAGGTGGACTGTGACATATATAAAAAAAAATAGGGAGCATAGTTCTGCTATGAATTTGATAAGATTCAAAAATGGATGACATACGTCAAGTATATTATTTATTTAATGTCTATTAACAAATTTAATTGGACTATTCAGTCTTCTACCCCCACAATCTATTCGTGAACATTGTATTTTCGTAGTGAACGTACTACGATAAACAAACTTAAGATCTCTGATTGACAATAAAACATAATTGCTTCTATTCATTTGTCATTCCATCGATTATATCAAGAGTGACTTAATAAAATTAAGTGCAGATAACCGAAGGCACCCGCCTGACCGTTCGCACCCAGCCATTAAACCGACGATGTTTATCCTTTTAAAATAGCGTCACATCGTCATACTAGATTACAGCAATTACGGACATGGGCCGCATAACTTTGTATACATGGCAAATAAGTGATAAGAAACGCCCGAACCTCAGTAGGGATAAGATCTATACTGAAAGGGAAATCGAAACGTTCACAAAATTTGCTACCTTTGAAAAACACTAACTTTACATTTATTTTCTACATAATGTAGCATATACATAGTACATAATACTAGTTTAGTGTGTCATATATTTATAAGGTTGTACTTTGGTCAAATTACATTGTTTCTAAATTGAAATAAATTACATTCTGTCGGTTAGAATAAATTTAGTACAAATCACAGGCAAAAATCAAGAAGTGGAATATTATACATACATACATCACATTTGTGTTCCATCGAGGTAGGCACAGACTGTGGATCTCTAATTGTTACGATTTTGGCATACCTTACTCGCATTAGTCTTTTCATACATGCTAGCATATTTTTGGTACTACTGGCTTGGTACTTAATACCTAATACTTGGTTAAGATATGTCGCCTAGGTCGTCCTATACCAACTCTTCCATTTACTTCTACTCTATATATTTGTGCAGTCATTCTACTTTTATCCATCCTTACAACATGTCCATACCATCTCAACATTCCCGTCTCTATTGTTGTGGCAACATCATCTTTTAAATCATATCGATCTCTTATCACACTATTCTTTCAAACTCACCCCATAAATACTTCGAAGTGCTCTCATTTTAACAGCATTTATTCTTCTTGCGTACTTTTTAAATATACATTAATCACAATTTCAAAATTGCTTCCACCAAGCAATCAAATGTCCATAGCCGATAGACATGATTCAAGCGATTCGCACATACCGTTACAATCAAGTTTTAACGCAAAGTGCGTTGCAAAAAATCGTCCTACAGTTCTCACGACGCGGCCCGATTCTCAAGACTGAATTACGCTTATGCGCATGCGTGTCAGCCTACTTACTATTGGTCAGATGAAGCATTGAGCTAGTGGGTCCACTCCAAATAGATAGAATTCCAATGTGATTGGCCCATGCGGAGTGACAATTTGTAATTGCATAGCAACTGTTATTGATATCCACTTGCGTTATGGCTAACGTCCGGTTAGGCGGTAGGTCACGAATTTAACTATCTGTTTGGATTGTTTTTATCCTATTTAGGCTTACCAGCACGAATATGAAAAATAACAGTGATCATTTAGGCTATTATATCAAAATATTTTTTTTTCAAAGAACCATGTTTACAGAAATGACATTATTGCAAAATGGCAACTATATAAAAAAGAGAATATGTGTCAAATACAGTCCCAATATTTTTATTTCACGAGCTGGTTAGGTTAGGTCGTATACCCTAACTAGAAGAGTCGTTGAATTTTATTCGAGCATAATCGATTAAAGAACGATAACAACCGATACTTTCAGAGTAATTTTATAAATCTCAACCTAGTTCGAGAAAAACAAACTGCTCCAAGTATTTCTACTGGATTTAGCCGCCAATGAATATGTTATTAAACAAAAGTGTTTTTTTTTGGATTCGTATCAACTGAATTGATTCGTAGATCGAAGTAACCCGTTGATCTCGGATATTGGTTGGTTTTCCTTTAACAGGTGTACTAGAGGCGCTGCGTTGGAAGTAATAAATAAAATTAACAACCGGCCAAAGCAACTACCGATAATATTTCAAAGATATACGATACGAGCCATCAGAACTAAAATCTGAACATTGTAAGTTCAAACATCGGCCAATAATTTCATATCGCGCCATAAGGCAAAGACACGTTTCCTAAAATAGTGATGTGAAATAAATCAAAGATCGTGGTTGTCGATATATCGGAGTCTAAAAAAGCGGGCGCGCGTGTGAATCTGCTGCGGCTGCGATCGTATGAGAATATGATACGGAATGTTATCGACTATTTGACTTATGAGACTGCCACCGAACAGTTTAGTAATGCTTAGCAAGTATTCCAATAATGCCGCAGACATTGTAAGTTGCGGCAAGATTTATGAATAAAATCATCGTTTCTTCATTGAATCGGGGTAAGTTATTTGACGCTGTTATCATTTCGCAATGGATGGTGTCTAAGTTTTTGTCGTTCTTTTCAAGATTTATTGTAAGCTTTAGGCTGTTGCCGCATCGTTTACGTTTATATTGAGCGCCTAATTGTCTAATACTAATTTATTAGTTATTTCTCCGGCATTGCGAAGGACCGACCGGTTTCGTGACGAGGAATTGCGTCCTATAGAAACGGCTTTTTATTGTGCATTTTATCGATACACAGTGGCAATAGCCGTGGTGCAATCTTCTGATCTGAACCCATTGTTGTTGGTTCACGATTTTTTTGGCAACATTCGTTTCAGATGTTCTTTTGTTTGTTTCGTAACCGATATTAATTTGAGGAAAGTGATTGTGCTTCAATATCTTTGTTGTCACGAATTCAACGTCTATAATATGTGAGTTCTAATGTGTTATCCAATGAACAGATTCAGATAGGTATCTTAAGTTTTTTTACTGCACGAGTTGTAAAATGAGATATTGTTAACTCAAATGCAAGGCAGTCATATCTCACGCTAGAGTCACGTAGTTGCGTAGAGTACTTGTGCGTGAAGCGGAACACTCTCTACCTATTGGTCGCCGACACCGTAACCAGCCGAGCGATTCATCCATGTGCGAACAAAAAGCGTCCGTTTACGGCATTCGCTCCTCTTCGTGCTGTGGCGCCACCTATACGTCACAGGCGAGTAACCAAGAAACATAAATTGTGTACTCAGTTGTTTTTTGTATCTACTATCAGATACGCAGTGATTTATGACAGAAGTATATTGCATTACTAGTTCATTAGAAATGCATAACGGAACTAATATTTATTTTTTTAATAATCAGATACGAGTGTCGCCAATAATATAAAGTCATTGAAATTTAAATGCTGATCTAATAGTCCGTTTATATTTAATGTAAAATTTAATGAAAGTCATTACAGGCAAAATTAAAATGCAATTTGCAGTTTAATAGCCTTTACAAGTAAGTAATTAAAGTAATGTAAGTAGATACTATTACAGTACGCAATTTCAGATTAATCAATATATATAATCTACAAAAATATACATGTAATTTATACAGCTAGAAAATTATACTCATTCCAATTCACACTTCGGCCCCTTATTGGCTGATAAATGAACCAATTTATATTTGCACGGTAAATGGAACGGCTACATTATGTTAGGGTACGATGATAGGCGGACTACATGTTGAATAGGATTGTAACGATTTATTAATCTTTACATAACAAACTGGTTACTCTAAACGTGTGGAACGGTGGAAGTGACGGAGCGGCGGTGGAACGAATAAACGTTTCAAAATCGTAATATATCACGCGAGGCGGTTCCGTGATTCTCTCATTGGTTACGCTGTTTACATTAACATATACCGCGGGCAAGCCCCGCCTACCGAGCGGTACGTCACGGCGGCTTGTTAATTAAAAGTAATTAGCGGGTCGTGACTACCTCTGTGATGCGCTGGTAATACTGCGACACGATCACATTACCTAGTCGGTATAGCCCGAAACTTGACGTACTGAACAGTCATTTACATTTTTTTCCTACCGATATTCGAATGCGACCTCTCTGGAACATAGAGAGAAAATGTTCTATTTTCAAAATTCAATTTCGGCTTCAATTCGGCTTCTAAAGTCATAAGTCATTAAAAGTATTGAAATCTATGGGTGGTATAGTTTTATGGCTTTGTATTCAACCTTCTGATCTAAAGAATCAAAATAGAATCATGAACTAAATTTCTTTCATTAGTACTTCATCATTAAAATTTTACTATTCTCATTAAATATAGAAATATGTTCCAATAACAGTAAATATTTGCATTTTAGAATCACAAATTGCGAAACCTAATTTTCTACCAAACCTATAGCAAAGTCGTGAGCTACTGGTACGCGTTAATTACTACTATTTGTATCCATTCGATCGGAATAATGTCGTCTAAATGATCCCCATCTTTGCAGGAGAATTACTTTATACTCATTACATGCAAATGGTTCGATTTAGAAATAATTACGCTCCTAATATTAAGCAAAATTAGTGTTTATTGCATAAGGAAAAAGAACTGGCTCCCCTTTGAAAGCGTTATATCTATATTAAAAATAATTTTAACAGATACTTTAAAACACACAATCGAGGTATTAAGTAGACTAAATTATCTTTTAGTATATATATAATATGTATCTTAGGCCATGTGGTACTGGATTAGTAAAATATTACCGCCCCCTTTACTTAGTGTCGTAAAAGGCGACTAAGGTACCGGGACCGACAGATAGCGGAATACTCATCTAAAGCAGTGTAGCTCAAATGCAACATGGCCGAAGTGGAAACAATTTTTTTTACGTGTTACAGCTGCTATGAAGATGTTGATGTGATGTTGATGAAAAACATAAGCTTTATGATATTTATTTGAGGTACCAAAACATTTTACAAAAATGTTTTTCTTGTACCTATTGGTAATTTATCAAAAGGTGTATCGCATTTCGATCTATAATTACAAAGCGGCGCATTCAACAGTAGACGCGGCTCCTTTTTCTAAACAACGATCTATTGACGAACGGCTCAGGGTGCTCCACAAATCATAAGGCTGCCGCAGCGGCGCACGAGCGCGCTGTATAAGGCCACCACTGGAGCCCAGACTCGGGATTTATGTGCGCTGCTTTTGGCGCAAATTAGGAGCCGGCATAGGCGTGACTGGACAAATAACTAAACAGGGAAGAAGGCTTTTTAGAGTTGCCTAGTTATCATGACGATTCGTTATTGGCTAAATTTTGTTAGCACATCAAATATATTCGAAACTCCGTGATCTCCGAGAAGAAGGTGTTTGCAATTTGTTATTTGTATGACGGACCCAAAGGCATATTCGTATATGCTTTTTTTGGGAGTGTACCTATGTAGGGCGAAGAGTAGTGGACTGGATCACCACCCAGGATAAATATGCTGAGTGTTTGTGTTTGTTGTGTAGCTGGGTATTAAATATGTATTTAAGAATGATATTCGAGTTTTCCCTGTTCTTTGATGTCAGTAACACAAGTGCTTTAAGCGACTTATCTTTGAGACAGGTCAATATATGAAATGTTGTGTGAATTTTAATAATTCATTGAGTTTATTCTATTTCTAGCTTCACACTTTATTCTAACTGAATTAAGTAGTTGATAATGCAGTGCATTGACAAGGTTAGGTAATTAATTGCAAGTGACTGAGTGATTCGTTTCAAACAAAAACACCGCAGCAATACTTTATTACTATTACATATGTAATGTAATTTCATAATAATACAATCAACAAGTCATTACCTTTTAAATTGAACACTAGTAACAAGTGAACTTTCTCATATTTCCAGCGTATTATTTAAAGTTTTCGTTATCAATCACACACCGTGATTTATGGAGTGTCATTCCAGAAGATAAAACTCACTACTGTATTAATCTCGAGTCAGATCTAGAGCGGTGCCTTCCGACTTACACGATGTCCAAACTCAAAAATCGTGACTCTAGTCTGTCACAAACGCAATCGATCACAATAATAAGTTGTAATAAAATCGTAATATAGTTAACATAAGGGGATATCGATTGTCTGCATCAAGCCGACAATGCGCGTGACTTTACGTGGGTGATGCGCGTGCGCCGATCAATCATACCGAATGAAGTTGTCCAATTGATCGTACCGCGATTATTGCTTATCATTTTTGTAATAACACTCTGTGACGCAACGTGGGTAGAAGGTATGGCTAGAGGGAGCAGAACAATACAATTTTACACCTCTTCACTATCGTGCGCCACACACGTATCAGGCTACCGTTTTAACCGACTAGCTTAATTGCATATTCTGTCGGATGACTAACAAATAGCAATTAACGACGTTATGTGATCAACAGGTAAAAGAGTTCGGTCAAGCTAGGTCTTGTTATCCTTTACAGTGAATTAACACAGAGTTATTTCTTTTTTATTGAAACATATATATTTTTCCAATCACCTATTTCAACTTTCCAACAACCAATTAAGACTGACTAACGTTAGAAATAAATTAATTATACACATTTTTTTTTAATCATGTAAAACTGATTTCTAAAACCAAAGGAAATTAAAAAAACAAATAACCAGTTACCGCTTTCGAAGATAAAGCGATTTGTGATTGTCAGTGTGTTTCCGCTGAAATCTACTGAGATGGTTTAACACGATTACGTGTTATTAGTTACGAAGGAGACCAAAGTGGCTCCTATTCGTGGAAAGCTTGCAGCGGTCCCTCAAGTTACCTGTTTTAGGATATTAGCAATTTGTTCGCAAGCTGTATTTATGGTCTAATGAAATGGCCGATAAAGCGGCGTTAATAATTAACTTGGAAACATCGTGGATTCGGTAGCTGATCCAGTTATATAGATGTCGCAACCGTCGTAGGCGTGCGTCGGCGCGTAGGCCGCCGGCCGCCACCCCCGCTGTGCAGGCGCGTCATTTCACAAGTTAGCATACCGCTTTTAGGATGTTGTCAAGGTTGTAGGAAGCGAACGCTGGACACGCCTAGTTAGTTGTATAATACTAGCCAATTTACTCGGCGCACTCTCACTTTCGTGATTGAATTTTGCTACAGTCATGAATACCTTACAAGCAATTTATGCAATAAGTCTGACGAAAACAATCAAACGTCGCCAATTCTAATTACTCTCAATTGGATCAAAAGGTGACCATATCAATAACAATATTCTCTTTTATCTTTTATTCCCTAAGAAACTATTTACTGCTTTATGATTTGTGGATATATTTATTTCTTAAGAATGCCTAGAAAGCTTGTATCTCAGGCTAACCAGTTGTATAATTTTTTTTAACATGGTAATAATGTATAATACATTTATTTATGTGTTTGTCAATTGTTCCAGGTCGGTGGCGCACGAGCCCGATGAGCGCGTGCGCGGCGGCCGCCATGCGCGAAAAGCACGCGGCGCCGCGCCGCCTCGCCTCCCCGCCGCCCTCGCCGCGCGAGCGCCTCCCCAGCCCCCTCAGCTCCCCTCGTGCCGACGAGCCGCTTGACTTGAGAGTAACCCACAAGAGGCCACCAAGGCTAGAAGATGAGAACTGCAACTTGATAGCACCATCGCCACCGCCACATCCCACACACCCTGCTCATCCAGCGCATCCAGCGCTGCTCCAGTTCTGCCGGCGACTGCCGCTGGCGTTACCGGCCTCCTTCGGCCGATACCCGTTTTTACCTGCCGCCGCCGCCACTCTTCTGGCACCCGGCGCCCCGCGAGCTCCACCGATACCTCCCAACCCCGGTGTGCCCAGAGCCCGGGACCGGTACACCTGCTCATACTGTGGCAAGGCATTCCCGCGCAGTGCAAACTTGACCCGACATTTACGGACGCATACGGGTGAACAGCCCTACCGCTGTAAATACTGCGAGCGATCGTTCTCGATATCTTCGAACCTTCAACGGCACGTGAGGAATATTCACAACAAGGAGAGGCCTTTCCGGTGTCCCCACTGCGACCGTTGCTTTGGCCAGCAGACTAATCTGGACAGGCATCTGAAGAAGCATGAGGCGGAGAACGGAGACGACAATCGTCGGAGATCACCAGACGACACGTACTTCGAGGAGATCCGGTCGTTCATGGGTCGCGTGGCGCCGGCGGCGCGCCGGGCTGCCGCCGCGGCTGCCTCCGCCGCTGACCACACCTGATAGCAGGCCCTTCTCGTTCGCCTTACAATAATCTGGTCGATACATCCAAATGACTCTTGTGTATATTTACAGGACGTATAAATAGCTTGTGAGTTGTATGTGTTCATCGAATGCGCCAAACATGACTGTAAAATATCCGCATGAATTTATAAACAATTTTTAGTCACGTAAAGTTTAAAAGATCGATTATTGTGAATTGAAATGTTGTAGAAGATTTTTTAGTGTGAATCATGACAAAACAAAATGCAAAGGTACTCGCAAAAATGATTCCAAATAGGTACATATATTTTTGTTACCGTATCGATCCAGTGAATTAGCGCGCGAGTGTGATGAAGATATTGTTTCTTAGCCAATTCGGCAATTAGCCTGTAACTATTGTATTATAAATAAAGTGATAATGCATCTCATGTATGTACTTAAATTGTAAATATGGACGTCACTCGAGGAGCCTAGCGTACCGAATCCACTACCGATAATTTACAAACTTAGCTTGTATGAATATATTCCTTGTCATAAAAGACGTAGTAGCTAAATAGTAAGAGTCCAGAGAGTGTTCGCATAGAATTAAAAAAATATTGTTAGTTAAATAGATAATGTATGAATGTAAGTAATTTGTATTATTTCTTTTGTAAATTTTGCTTTATTCGATGTAACATAATTAGTATTATTAGTCTGAAAGAAAACGCCGGTTACCAATAAAAATATAACTTGTTGCTTATTGAAGATATTATAAATATTTTTATAAATTGTTAGAGAAGTTGTGTAACTGCTCGAAATTTATAAATGCACCTATACAGCATGTTGCGTAAATTATTTTCTTTTTCGTTTTTGGCGTCGATCGCAAAATAATATATTTTGTAGCCGCATCGATGCCTTCATTGTTAAGTTTCAAAATATTACGCAAATTTAGATTATCGATATTTTATCATATGTTTGAGATTTTAAATTAGAAATTAAATCGGATTAAGAGATTATTGAACCTAATATGATGTAATCATGCACTCCAAATTACTAAATTTAAGATATTTTTAAATCTGTGATTTAATTAATTTATTACTTGGCTGCAATTGGATCCTTTGACAAGTTCGAATTTGAAAAGTCTCTAAGAAATATAATAATCTAAACGTTCCTTTTAAGTATAGATAGATCTCTATTATTGTTACGAGTAATCAAATTTACTATGCTTAACTCATGACCATGAATTGTGACAGACGATGACTACACTGAAAAGATATAATTAAATAATTTAACTGAAGAAATAGGTTGTAATGTTAGTGCCTATTTATTACTAATAGTCTCCTATAACTTATGTCGATAACTTCAGAGTCAACGTTACCTTGTTGTGAATCTACACTTGCCATGTTCTACGGGCTATTTCCCTTTTGATGTTCATTAAAATTCCATATTTTAACTATCACTTTTTAACACTTTAAACCTTATCGATTGTTTAGCACATTCATCTTTACGGCTGTCTACCTAAGTTCACATGTTGTAATAATGGATCAATATGATTCTCCTTATTAAAATATATTTTTGAATATGAAATTTAGTCGACAAAATGGATTTAGCCCTAATTTTATTGTCCACTCGTACCAAAACGCACACGAGATGCTATTTAACTTAACATAGAATCTATAGGCAATAGAGATTATTACCTTTATCATTTTGTACTTTTGATACTTATTAGTCGTTCAAAGGTCACCGATTACCTTGTCAAAATGAAATAAATAACAATAAATTGATGTTGTACTTTTAATTATTTACACCTTAACCTATATTATAAGACTTTTACACTAACTACCATATACAAAAGACTATATAAAGGCCACTCTTCAACATGAAGGTACTGTTAATACTACGATAAGAAATATTAAGAGAAGCGTTAGGTTTATTACAACACTTACATAAAAACAAAAAGCTAAAATTTAATGTACATAATATTTGTACCATTTGTATCAAATTTATCCAGTTAGATGAATAAAAAAAAATCGGCCTTAAGGTATTTCGGTGGCCAATTCTTGACTCATATTTTATTTTGTCAAAGGCCACACGAGAAAAAACTGAGTACATTTTTTGCTACCGAAGAATAATGATAAAAACATTGGGCGCCATATTAATACAGAGAAGAATGCTGAATAGAAAGATATATATGGCCACACAGCAAATCAATCAGTGATAATATCACATCAAATTGTGATTCTAGATATAAACGCATGACACAAATTAAGTGTAATACATTTATAAGTGTAAGTCGGTTATAAATTTGATGATTCCAATCAAATTTTTGGAATCATATTTATATTTTAGACGATGTAAACAAAAATGTTTAAAATAAAAATATTCAAATTATATATTAATACTCAACTTACTCTGCTCCTTCTTCTATTAAATTAATGCTTTAAGCTTTTACTAGAAATAAAAACAAAAAAAATTATGGCATTTTATGTGTAACTAAAATTCTGACTATCTACAATTAGAATAAATAAAATGCTACGATCCCTACAACTTTTGAGTATTTTCCTGCTGTCCAAAACCATTTAACAAACTCCATGGATAATTTATGACCACCACTATTAGGTATGAATAAAAAAAAAATTACTTACTTTACATTAAAAACTATAACATTTTACAACAAAAATAAAGCTATTATACCAGAAAAATCTAACACATTTCAAATGTCCGCCATTTTGAAATCGCAGGGCGCCCGGGGCGCGTCTCTTGCGCAGCTCACGAGCGGCGTTTACGATATGATTGTGCTTTATTGCCATTAATTTGCGACAAACGAAACCGCCCAGATACATCAGAACCGCCATCTTAGAACCAGTGAATTTATTGGTCTCATTAAGTGAATGAACTACTGGCCCTTTGAGGGTATAAAATTTACTGCGATAATATGGTATCTGTATCTGATTTTCCTAACGGAAAAATGTTGGAGATATAGGATATTATTGCTATTATAGGAGAATGACGATCATCTAAATCAATGTCATTTCCTGCATATTTTGATGTAGGCCAAGTCAAGTGTTTTATTAAATATTTACAACACAAACTTCATCCTCTTTCCTACTAATAATATAAACGGAAAGTTGTCGTATCCTCAGAAAATACTAGATGTAAATATATTTTAACTCAAAATTGTAGAAAATATTCTGTTTAATAATCGTTATAAATACATTTTTATTACTATAAATATATTTCTAAACAAGGGCAGTTTGATTAGTTTATAAAAAAGATCAAGTATTCCATTACGTCATATTACAGCCAGACGTTTTTCTATTAAATAGACTTACAAATAGGAATAAGCTAATAATTGATAAACCTAACTGAACCGAAACTATTTTTAATTTTAATTACTAATAAACGTTATCTTGAATATGCATCTCGTCTTTGATATTGAAACTGCTACGCATTAGAAAGGTAGCATACATCTCAAGGACAAGTTGGACTCTGTTAAATAGAAATATTTCTCTCACAACAATGGTATTTTTTCTATTATTTGGACAATAGTCAGTTAAATAACAGTCGCGTAGTGTAGATCTAGTTTGGAATCAGAAAGTTCATACATATAGTAAAGGTACCTCTGCGGACACTAGTTGGTGAAGAACGGAATCAATAAGGTGTTGGTCCAATGCATGAGAGTAATACACGAGACCTCATACAAAGGTCGGCTGCATTGATACCTCACTGTCCCCTATTTCTACCGGCAAACAGCGGTGTTACGGTTTAAAGCGTGTAAGCGAGCACTACCTAATGGTAGTGTAATTACTGGGTTATGTGATATAATCTCTTCAACTTACAAGGTTGGTAATGGATTGTGATATCCTTGTGATAATATTAGTGTCTATAGGCTGCGGTGACGTGTGATATCAACCTAGTCATATTAAAAAGACAACCTAAATATAAAATAGATACCCCAAAATCAAATCTTTGCTAGTGGTCAAGTTAGTGGTCATTTATTGACTCATACATAAGATTTCCCAGAAGTTATGTCAATTCGTACAAAATATATTAAGTAATGGTAAAATCGGGGTAACACCCTGAACTTTCAAATTTACTGTAAATTAGTAATATTAGAAGAAATGACTAACTGCTTATGATTAGTCCAATATCAAATAATTATTAACCTTTAAAATATAGCTTAGTATTGTAAACGATGACTTTAATGTAGTCTTGACAAACCTACCAACTTTGAACTTTACAGGCCCGCGAATTCCAAAATTTAACACAGGTAGTGTTTTCGAAAAACATTTTTCAATGAATTTTGTTTTCTTGCGATAGTTAGATGTCATTATGGCATGTCGTCAACTTTGTAATTTGAGGATATTAAGTTGCATATCAATGTGAAGTAATTATACATATAGCTTATATTAGAAATCTTATTTTTATTAAAGGAAAGGTTAAATGCTACTTTTTTGTTGAAAACGAGCGTAAAAGTAGAAGGCGCATTAAAATTTTAAGGATAAATAATAATAAGCGATGAAATTAATTGCTTATCGCTACCCGCTTGCAATTCACAATCAGTGTAAAGTGCCAGAGTAGGGTGGGGCAGGTTGCACAACGGCTGCGCGGGCGCACGGCGCGGCGGCGGGCGAGCGCTTGTTAGCGGCGCGTGCCACCACCGTTCGCTGCATTACAATTTATTGCTTATTGAAAAACTACCGATCGCTTTTGCGGAATCTACTTCTGCGGTTAGATTTCGCTGTACGCTTTTTGCGTACCCATTTTTTTTATCAGCCCTATGGTGTAATGCCCAATCACAGATCTCATTGTTTAACGCATTAACCAACACTTGTCAACTTACTTTCGCTAAAATAAATATTCATGCTCAACTAAATGTTTACGAGCTGAACGTCTAATATTAGTTACAGCATCGTGTCTTATCCTTATAAGGCTAGTCAGAAAATGGTAAACCAGTCTCCTCGATTTGAATAATGATACCTTTTTCGAATCAGTATACATTAAACTTTGCGAGGCGGGATCCTGTCATTTCAAACTAGATAAGCGGTGTGTTAGTCTGGTAAAATTTCATGTGTGTATGTGGATTAATTTTACAGAACCATGCATAACGTATGAACAGTTTCCGGTGAATATATTTTCAAAGTGATAACATTATCTTAAATTTTGGAAATATGTAGGTATTTCCTTTAATCACTTCTTTGCGTTGAACATACGAGTCTCAAAAAAAGCTGCAAATTTTATATTACAAAGAGTATTTATAATATCCGGCAAGATAGTTCATATCTTCAGTATATTTTCAATTTCAACATATTTTTACTAGATACCTCCCCTCCATTGAAACCCACATTGGAACTAAGCTACGCTTAAAGGACTATAAATAAGATTTTTTTTGTATTTGACTTATTCTTATATATATTATTCCTCGCAAAATGTCCCCCATACCAATTTAAACAAAATCCAATTTTAATACATCAATAAAACCGACAAGCACGCAGATGTAATCACAGACACTGCTAGTGCTGTGTGAACAAAAACTGAAGATAGAACCTAAAAAATAGCGTTGCCTCAACAAATCCATATTAAAACCAATGAGATAAAGCAAAAATTGTGAAATATAAGGGCAAGTAATTGGACTCAGCCAAAGAGGTCGCCCACAGTGTAGTCACAATCAGCAGATAAGATGTAACCGTCGAATTCAACCTGTTTGTGGTCATGCATGATTTTCGAGAGCGCACTCACTGTGGTGACACGCGAGAAATAACACTTACTAGAAGAGACTGTGTATCGTAAAATGCGATAAATAAACCTCGCTTAAATATGTAAAGAAATAATATTTCTTTAATTTTTGAACGACATTGAATGACAACTGACAAGCGCTAGTGTCTGAGGTCAATGGTCAGTTGAGAGGTTATGGAAAAAATAGCATTGTATTAGATTATTGTGATTTAAGATAGATAAATAAGAATAATTGGTGGAAGAATAGACTTTAATTGTCGTTTCTTCGTTTTCAGGTAAAGTTATAATAATAGGGTAGTTAAATAAGTTATTTGTAAGATTATATAATAATATTTGTAAAAAATTAACGAAATAAATCTTCGTTTTCAGAAGCAACGCATAAGTTTGTTTTAACCTGGAATTAAAGGATAATCGATATAAATATATAAAAAAGATAGAATATATGAATATCGCACAACTTAATACACTATCACTGTCAAAACCGGTCTGCGTGAAAGGACGTTTAAAATTAAAAACAAACAAAGAATAGGGTGGCAATTGTATGCCATAAAATATAAACTTAAAATAAATCGTTAAATAGTAGTAAAATAAATAATATAATATGTAAATTAAAGTGGATAAAATTAAATAATAGTGTAATAAAATTGTTACAGATATCATAAAACGGAGAAATCTGAAATATAGTACTTAAGTTTGGCCTGGATTGGATAGGGTGTGATATAGTGGTGGTGGCGTATTTAGTACACCGAATCCGCAATCGGGCTAGTCAAATGATATTTCATGAGGCGAATCGTGTACTTATTTGCCGACATATTTTAAATATGCTCTTAGACAGCTATTATATTACCAAAAATAATGACAGTGTGTTATAAATTTGATTAATTAATTTTAAATGATTTAATAGGGTTATGATGGTTTTTAAAATGACAAATTTGCATACTAAGTATGCGTTCCGCGTATTTATAAGCTTCGCTGTAGTCTATAGACGCTAGTGTCACTAATGCGTCACCAAACTCTGATACTTGAAAATAAACCATTAGTTACCTATATCGGACCACAGAAATGCGAACACTACTGTTTGGCGGTAGGAATGAGTAGCACTTATCAATACCTACTAGAAAGGTATACCTTTCAAGTGTTGGAACCCTATAATGTTGCTTCATTTCCTTAAATCCTACTCCGTAGTAGGTTAAGTTATATAGTGACATTGCATAATCTTTTAAATCAAAGAAGTATTTATTAATCCTTTGGTGCACATGGTAGTATCCCTATATTATTCGCCAAGGGTTTTGTATTTAATTCCCACCTCGGACAAACATTTTATGATGAATATTTGTATTTTATCTGTTTGGGTGTGAGAGATTAATTTAAGATTTATGTTCCAATTTCGACTAAAATCTGTAACACAAGTACTTTAAGCGATTTATATCGAGTCAGGTCAATGTGTGAGCTTAAATTATAATATTTAGTTTAAGTCGACTCTATTTTACGGTACGGGATATTCAATCAATTAATTATTGTTTTTGTTTTACTTTATTTTGCAAGTAATCCATTTTTTTCATTCACAAGGTCTCTTCCAGTAATCGAACATAGATGATTGTAAAAGCAGGTGACCGATCCATCACTCGTGCTCACTGAAGTGGCTAATTAGCGGCGAGCAAGGTCGGGTGACGAAACTAGCCTAGCGCCCACTCTGGCATGTCACAAAAATAAAATAGTTGCGCAACGCGTTTCACCTCCCCATCACCAGCGATGAGTAAAACTAGTAAACTCTTTATAAATTGTCTTAAGTAGGTTTCTATTCCAAATCACCAAAACAGCGTATGACGTCTATAAAGTTCAAAAATTTATTGCAAAACAAAATTGTAGACCTTATTCGCCAATTCTACACACGTGATATTAAAGGCTGTGTGTAAGTACTCCTAGCGACAGGATGAATACCAAGACGAGAAACAAGCATGTCCGCGTGATAGTAAACTCGTAATATCACAAGGATAGCGCACACTAGCGCATTGCCTGCTTTGTGACTTGAAAATATTATGTCACATTACCCAGTCATTTCACTGCCTTTTCAAACCGCAACACAATAATGCTAAACTGCTATTTGGCGGTAGAAATAGGTGAGAGACTTTCACCAATGCAGACGAACTTTGTGATTATCATGACGATGTTTATCGACTTGGTGGCGTTGAAAATGTATTAGCAATATGTTCGTAATAAAAACTATAATATGGACACGGTTTGCCTACATAGTAGTAAAAAAATCTATTACGTTCATGCCGTATCATAGACTGATTCTAAGTTGATCTATATAATTAGACAGCTCAAAATCAGAACTCCCATAATGTAATACTGATTAGTTATTGTAATGCAACCACTTTCTAGCACTACACCAGTCGACATCCGCATCGGCAGAGTTCATACTTTGAAATCTAAGCAAACGTTTAGATCGTTGATTGTTTTTTAGATACATACTTAAATAACTGAATAGATTTTTAATGGGATGACAACGCGCAAATGTTTACAGGTTTTACAGGCTATAAACTAGAAATTTCCTGTTTGTGTTTCCATAGTTGAAAAAAAAGGTTTTATATATTCGCTTAGAATGGTGACCCCAATGATGCAGTTTTTAGTGATTCTAGAACAAAAATTTACATGATGTTTATATTTTTTATTTTCAAAAAACCTGTCCAATCCATCTGCTCATCCGTTTGAATATTATACATAATGAAAATTAATAAAATAAATTAAAAAGCTAACTATTTCTTGCTAAGTATGTTACATAGTTTGAAACAAATAAATAAATAATCGGGTATATTATTATATTTACGTTTGTAATTTTTAACTCATTGTGTACAGTTTGATCCAACTTGGGAGATAGGAAAATCTAATTTATCATACTTACTATAGGCCTCTTCAACATAGGGGAAATTTGACCTATAATTCTGGCGCTAGGCAAGCGTATTGGCAATCGCAAAGCGCAACCTACACGGTGTACCGCCATCTGTCGGTTCTAGTACCTTAGTCTTACCTTACCTTACCTTCCGACACCTGGTACAGAGGGAGGTACAATTCTACTCTGCCGGTACCTCACAACAATACTAATTTATACTTTTTTGTTATTTCGTATGTCCATATTTTGAGTAAGGTCTGCCTTTGAGCCGTTCACGGTACTTCCACCTTGATATCCTACTTGTCCACCTATATACTTTTACCTTGTGACATGCAGTGCTCATTTCCTTTTTATTAACCGTAGTTAAGAGCATATTTATACTATGAAGGAACAAAATATGGCTATATTTTGTGCCTTCATAGTATAAATTACATCCTCGTTAGACACATGGATTAAATAACTAGTTAAGTTAACCTTTGGCTAGTCGTTAATAAATGCTTAAACTAGCACTCGCTATTTACACGAAAATAATTTTAAATTGCCCAATGCGATCTACATCAGCGACGACCCGAAATCGCCCTGCAAGTTAAAACCAGTAGCGCATGCTCGATTTTAAACTGTATTTCACTCGAAAAAACTGTACCGAACCATTAAAAGCCTTACGAATCTGCAAACCCTGTATTTACCATTTACACGGGTTGCCATATAACCTTAATGTATTGTATAATAGGGCGAAAACTCGAGTACGAAAGTTTTGATGCAATTAGCTCGAAAAGTAAAATGACATGTCCATTCTTCGAGAGAAAGGGTGAAATCGCTACTGATTGCGAACGAAATGAGCTCACATTATCATTCGATACTTAAATTAAGGTCGGACGACTCCATCATTGTGTTTATCGCTTCTTTTCACTAGGACTTTTTGCTATCACTACGTTTATAGGGAAAATACTCGAGTCAAGTATTTGCAGAATTGCATTAATTAATTAGCTTTAACTGAACAAATTAGCTATTAAAATTCCAATTTCTTTTAAGTTGCTGCCTCCGTAACCAACCGCCTTAGAGTCTTATTAGAAATAGTTTTAATTGCTATGTATTGGAAATTATGGCAGTAAACCTATTTGAGGTACTAGTTTCTTCTAATATAGTTTGACTTGATATGTTCTGCAAGTCTGTTCTATTAGAATCTTGAATGCTTTATTAATTTATCTTGTCTTATAGTCCTTTTATTTGAAAAGTATTATCTAACAGATGTTTAATATCTATGAATTCTCCTGTAACGAAGAAAGTCATATGATACTAACTAACCAGACAGGTTTTCCGGTCTTTACTATATATGATTATCATGAAAAAAATATTGGGATATAATCTACCCTGTCACTCAAGTTAGATCAAACTGTACAAATCAAGCAAAATTTTATTAAAATCAGTTCAGTAGTTTAAATCTTTAAATATAAGAATACGATATTTTTATATTTAAAGATTATATCTAATCTTTGGATGAATTTAATCAATGTTCTATGACCTTTATTAAACGGATGCCGCCTAGCACCAGCTTCGTAATAATAAAAAATAGGTATTACTTACACTGACTAATATTTAATTAAATCTAGTTTGTACTTAAGTCGATTTACCCATGTAACATTGATGGAACCGATAGCGCTTTTGGTTATTTCTATCTTGAGCATCAGGGGTTGTGTCTTCCTAGATCAAACATGTTTGTTTAACAGTTATGTTTACTCTGTGTCTGGATGTTAAATATATGTATTTAGGTATTAATAATTTCATTTTCTTAATGATATTTGTAACGCAAGTACTTTAAGCTACTTATCTCTGAGTCATATAATGTATAAAATATTGAGTGAATTTATAATTATTGCTATTATCTTTTTTCATTATCTTTGTTTCATTTACCCTTCTACATTTATAAGAGATTTAAATCAATTTTAAATCTTTGCTACACGCATTAAATTTATACATGTCTCCGTTCGCTTATCGTTTAAATTATCATCCATCATGCTTAACTTTTTGTCGTGAAGATATGAAATACAAATGTATGATAAAAAAATCTTGTGCAGTTCACTAGGGCACAGACATATCAAGTTGAACAGCTCATAGCTGCTCGCTTGACGATATCTGGAGCAGCGCTCAGTTTGGCTAAAATATTTTGATGAGGACCAGATAAATTAATTATGAAGCGCCCAAGCCGCCGACCGCGACCTTTTTGATGTTCTTGAGTAATTTAAATTACAACTATCAATTTTAAGATATAGTTTTAAAACATCTTAATGATATTTAATCATTTTACTCTAATTAACTTAGATCTATTCGGGTATCGTACCCTCACCCTGTATCAGGTATTCTAAGAGTCGGTTGAGGTACCATAAGCGACAAATGGCAGTACCCAAAACAGCTTCACTTAAAACAGGCCGAGGGGGAGTAATGGCATTATCGTCGCAAAACTACGCTCTACGACCTTGTCACGACCTGCTAAACATTTGAAAATATGTTAAAATATTTAAATGACTTACCAATTGTATATTAAGTTCAACATTGGCCACGAACTTTTAAAATTCTTTAGGTTGCATTTTGGTTGGATGTATTTTATTATTCACTGTGCATTTATCAGTATATAATTTGTGTAAGGGAGTAGCAAAAACAAGAAATAATATTTAACTATGTTTATTGCATAACATAATAGGTATTCCGTGATGTACCGGTAGAGTAGAATAGTCATTCCTACTCTACCGGTGTTGTTAAAGGCGACTATAGTACTAGAACCGACAGATGGTGGTATATCCATCCGAGATAATGTAACTTAAATATATAGGATCGGGATAGGCAGCATTCCCCCTTTCTTAAGGAGGCCTATGTGTCGACTTCCAATGGCTGCAATGATAATGATATGTATTAATTTAATATTAGCTGGTTTCAGAAAGACGTACACATTAGTCAATTTATCTACCCGTTTCCAAATACCTAAAATTCGATAGTTATTTATATCGCCAGGACAACATGCAATAGTGAATATACGTATTTTCCTTATACCTTATTATTCATGGGCTGTAAGATGGTCGGATCAGCCCTAAACGTAATCGTTAGTAATAGAGGATCAATGTGGCCTCGCGGCCTGTAATGTATATATCTGGACCTCATCGACATGTCACCGTGTGTTTAAATCGAACTGTGTGTTCCATATTGGTTGTAACGTTTTACATTGTCAATTTTAGAAATTAAGCATAGTTACAATTTTTAATTTTCTAACATATATATAGGTACATTATATTTTTTTGTGTATTCTGTTCATATGTTTGTAAACATATATTAAAAATTATAAACGATAATTGGTTATACTTTAAACTAAGTATTGCACAAAACTCTTGATAAATTATATAATACAGAGATTATAATACTAGGTTCACTATTTATTTATAGTTATATAGAAATTTATTAAAAACAGTCCCAATTTATCGTATAATCACTGTCGTTACGCACAACACATTCATTTCCGAATTCTATTACCGAGACACTTCATACATCAAAAATTTGGTCACCGCTCTAAAATTATGTGATAACACAGAGTGGTGATTAAATAATTTAACATTCATAAATCGTAATAAACAAATTAGGTGGTTCTGCCGTTGGCAAGTACTCTGTTATTATTAAACTCGGGCGAATTCCAGCTTCGATCGAGATGAGCGGTTTAGTGTTGTATAACATATAAAACGGAATATTTCGACTTTTTATGTATGTTATATTGTTTAGGTTGATGTATTTTATTGAAACTGGTTACCTCAAAACTTATTAAACTTGAGAGACTTCAATGTTGTTCGACGATATTCATTCTTCTTCGTTCAGGTCATCCTACATACTTACTAAGTTGATTTATCAGCTGAGTAAGAAAATTAAACTAAAAAATGTTCTCTAATTGAAAAAATACAGTGCCATCTACAAAATAGCAAATTTAACCTAAGTTACCCAGAGCTAAATTGGTATTTAAAAATTTGCAAGTACAAGTACTCACAATATTTGTAGAAAAAATACTCTAAGCAATTTATACATGTTAATATAATCATTCAGAATTCACGAACATCACTAGTCGTTAAACATCATTTTACAGTCGTTAACACAAATCGAGAAACTTATCGATGAACCGGCGGCGCATCGATAATGCGTGCTCGTATAATTACACGGTAGCGCATGATAACGTCCACACTATTGTGCATAATGCGGTAATGCTGAGGGATATTGCTAAATTATACAGGCACTTGCGCAGCCGGGCTCGTCTCCTTTCCTCTCGGTGGGAGGCTTAATTTATTTAAATAACTATCGTGGGCTCTGCAAATCGTCTAATCACTATGTCCAATATATGTCACTTCGTGTTAACTTTGTGTTTGTATAAATTAGTTTTTACATTAAAGTGTCCACATACAAATATTGACACTTTATTTATATTTACCTTATTAAAAAGCCTTATATACTGATAACTGCATACATGAGTGTTTCCTTAATCATATCCGCAAGAATTAATGAAGCAATTAGTCTAATGGCGATTCGTCTTATATATATATATATATATATATATATATATAAGAAAACCCATCAATAAATTTGTAAATAAAAAAACTGTATTTTTAATTTAATCATTATTTTGTAGCTAAATTACATATCAGTACAGTTAAAATCTTTCTTGTTACTAAAATATTAATAAAACATATCCTTTCTTTTTAAAAACCTCCAACTCCAGATGACCCTTTGCACCTGTTTGTTTAATTGTTTTTATGTAACAAAATTTAACAGAATACTCATTACAGTAGTGAGCGCATCAGATTTACAATTGTATAGACTAAATTACTACTTTAAAATGATGAAGTAATTCCTTAACAAACAAATCAATGAAAAGGTTAATTTTAAATATTAGTATTATTATTCTCACGCAAATATAAAATATGAAGTGAATAACTAGATTTACATAGTCCATGGGGTTATCGAGCTTTCGTTTGACGATTGATTATTTATTCACGATTCTATTTGCGTAAGTCGAGGTATCTATTAGGATATTAATTTAAAGGAATACAGTTAAATTACTTCAACTGGTGTGAAATGAAGATGTAGTCTAAAAGCAAAGTAGTGCAATCCGTACTTAAAATTTGAAAAACGATAGTGTGCCTATCTATTTGTTACACTTTTAGTTAATCGATGTACGATGAGAGGAACAAATTCGGAATTTGAAATTTTGTAAAAACTTTTCAGCGAGTTAAATACAGGGAAATTCAGTCGAATGTACTTTCACATTTTAAATTATTTGAGGTAATTGATGCATAGTAAAAGGTTAAAGATATGCCAGCACGCTTATTTTTATTTTATAATGTATAGTCAGCAAACAGACATACGGTCCGCTTGATGGTAAACCTATAGATGCTCATGCCATCGCAATAATATCACTACCATAGTACTAATACCACTATTTTGTAGAAATAGGTTTAGAGTGAGGTACCAATGCAGACAACCATGTGTAATCAGAGGTTAATTACGTAACGTAGTAATTTGTATATTAAAAGACCTGGAAGATATCATCAGCATTTTGTCAACATAGCTCACGATATTCTTTCTACGTAAAATATATCATAGCACACCCCACTAATTAAAACAGTGAAAGGGTAAATTATAACACAAAATATTTAGTGACGCAACAGAATCCATCACAGTCAAAATGGCGGTTACTCTCAAATTAATTTACCTTGTTCAAAATGATTGATGACCAGCCCATCCATGAACTCAAAATTCACTAATCCAATCAAAATAATTGCCACGCATTGGTTAGTTTTAATAAAAACTTAATTACCATGTTGGGTATGAATCAGTTTATTAAGAGTAGGTGATAGAACACGGTTATATGTAATTTTATTGCAAAACAAATAATAATTGAATTTAATTATTTCATCTTACTTATATAAATGTGAACTTCTGTGAACACAGTTTGGATGTGTAATATTCCATATACCAAAACAGCACAAATATGAAGATATGTTACTATGAATTGATCTTCGACAATATGATTATCAGGCACCTGTCACTAATATATATAATACAAATTCAAAAAGTACAAGTTCACGTCTATTTAATTACACATGAGGTAGACCTCATATAGAGGTCGTATGGATTAGTACCTCACTATCTATAGTACTACTAGTATCTATATACTATTAGTAATTTCTACCGCCAATTATCTGTGAACGCATTGCTATATTCCGGTTTTAAGGGTAGAGAGGCTGTGAAATTACATAAAATATGGATGGCTACGCGCTAGCGATATCCTTGTGATATTACGAGCGTCTGTCTTTAGGCTGCTTTAGGCTGCTCCCGTGATTACTATAGCGCGGACTGTATGTATTTTTGTCCTTAACACTTAATACATATATTAAGCTGGCTTATCTCACAAACGTTGTCCTGTATTTACTATATATATACCTTTTTATTATAAAAAAATATAGCGACTATAAATTGAGATATAAACTCCTATCTCCAAAGTTGGATCAAACTGTACACAGTAAGAAAAAAATCATCGAAATTGGTTTTGTATTAAAAATAAAAATTAGGAATTTCATACCGGACCAATATCGTGACACGAAATTTTTGTTTACTAAGTTTTTGCAGCAAATAACATCTTTAACGCGAAAAATTACAAATATAAAGAGGCCATAATAAGTCCGCATCTGTAATGCAATGCCGTAAAGCAGAAAAAACATTATTTCTCCAAATATCCCGTAAAAAGCAAAAGTTGAAAGAAGACAGACTAAATTGAATGAAGTCTTAGACTGCATATACTCTGAACCAAGAAATGCTTTTTCTATAAACTAATAAAGATAACAAGCTAGGTGCATATATCAGAACAGTATTAAGAACCTTTTATGTGCCACCGACATTGCTTTCGTAATCTCACAATCTACAGAATAACAGTTATTATGTCCTAAATTATAAAACATCGTGGTAATCGTTCCATAACAGATCATAAATAAAACACTGGACAGTCCGAGACGCAATCATTAGTTGCCAACTGACAGTTTTGACTTGACAAAAATTGCTGTAAATTCATTTAGAAAGTCGTATACTGGCAATTAGTATGTACGAAGGTCGTGTGGTGGTGGTGGTGGTGGTGGTACCCTTGGTGTGTGGTACGAGATGCGGCGTAAGGCAAGATCTTACCGCGCTCCTTTTACGGCGCTGGTAACAAAAAATAACCAGTTGCGAAACAAGAGCGGATTCCGAAATAATGAGGTGCGCAGGATTGCGGGAATCAAAATGTTTGGTTTGCTTCGAAGTGCTAATGGTGGTTTGCACTAATGGATATTTTCCAACGTTCTGTGTCTAACATATGCGATACGACATGGGCACGCAGGTGCAGGTGCAGGAAGTACCCTTCCACCTGATTTATCCGACAGATGGAATCCATCAATTGATGGAAAAACTGGCAGTGTTTATAAGAGTTTGTAATGTTAATGGCTTCTATGAGTATAAAATTACGTTTATTTAAATTACTCTTTTTTCTTTTATTTTATTTTATTTAAATTATTCTTATTAAAATACAATTCAATTTTACATGTTCTGTATAAATATTAATACTCTATTGACTCTACATGTAATTATAAAGATTCTATATATAACACTTGTAAATAAATAACTTAAATAACATATTTACAACAAAGCAGTATATATTTTCAAGTATCAAGATCAACAATTAGATTATTGCGAAAAGTTTTGGTCGTTGGTAACATACCGAGTGATGTGAATCGTGTCGCCGAGGACCCTACAGATAAAGTCAAATTACAGGAGCGTACCGTACTCTCGCCAATTTACTGTGGATGCACTTTACACCGGTATGTTAACAAAGGAGTCAATTTCGTATAATGAGTCTCCCCAATCAACGGTGCTAAAACGGGCATATACTAAATTGCGTTAATTAAACAATAGCGACAGTTCCAATATTAAAAAAGAAATTATCGTGCAAAAAATATGTTAAACTTATTTAAACAATTAAAATAAAAACATTAAACAAAACATTTATAAATATTAACCAGGTGGAGACCATTATAGTTTTAGACTAAAATTTCCAATTCATCTGTACCAATGTAAATTTAATCGATATATTATAATAAGCCATGTTACATATAATCATAGGAAATAGCGTGCAGCCTCGACTCAATCACCATCTATAATAAGGCAGAATTACAACAGCTGTTCTATGGCCGAGATGTAACATGTAACAAACATTCCAATGTAAATAAACAGTTTCAACTAACAACGCAATAACACCCTTCGCCCGCCCGCGGCCCTTTCTTTGACGACTGTCCCAATAATAGACATATTGAAAGGCCTTAAAACTGTGATAAGCTTGAAAGGACCAGGCAAGGCAGACCTGTCCCACCCCTCCCTACTCATAGAACGCAGTACCGTCGCGCAGTATTTGGTCGTAGTAAGGAGGTTGATGAATATTGGCTGCGTAGTGGCCGCAGGCAGCTGTTTTCACTCTCTATGCCATCCCGCTAGACGATTTTCTACGCTGATACAGTTTTTCATTTTGCGAGCCACGCGACCGGTTTCACTGATTGTTGTCAACAAGGCAGTTGTTGCGTAGGTAATAGGTGCTACATTGAAATCGAAATTAAGTTTCTAAGGTTCCGTAACCAATATGTAGTAACTAGTATGTACTCTATGATTATACCAACGTTCTCTCGAACGTATACGAGAACCTTGTATTACTGAAAGAAACCATCAGTTCTTTCATAGAGCAAATACAAGGATTATAAAACCTATTAAACACTATATTTATTTATAGTGAAATCAACTCGTATTTTTTATGTGTATTTATTTTTTTCTCGTATCATTAATTTATTGTATAAACCATAATGTTACATTAGTTAAAAGGGCTTAGGGCCTAACTGACCATTATCGGCTGTAACTTCGACGTATAAAAAAATGTACCTAATTATAATAATAAACCAGCTAAAAATACCTGGGCATTTTTATAACAGGTCATATAATTGTAACTATAATTTTTATAGTCTAATAAGCTTTGCTTATTAAACACTTCCTATATAAAATTGTAACGGATAATATTTTTTTCAGTGGCCAACATCTTAGTTTTATTAAAACGTTTCCCTTTTTATTTTATATCAAATATTTTTTACTCTTTTTTTGTTATTTTATTATAAAACTTTTCAATCACAGACGCAGGTCGTCTGCTATAGCTGACATGATATTAGAGTCACTATCACTAAACTTCATAGAATAAAATAAAGTCGCTTTCCGCTCTCTTTCTTTCCCTATATCCGCTTATTTTTTTATAACTGCGGAACGGAATTTGATGCGGTCTTTTAATAGGTAAAATGGTTCGAGAGGAAGGTTTATATGAATAATACATACATAATATAAGAGAAACACTAATCAGACAGATCTTACTTTTACAGATTCTTAGATTTTTCTAGAATGTGATGTCGTAAAGAAACACATTTTATTGCGATTACAAAATGCTGACTGGACCAGACAAGATAGAACAAAATATTGTAATATAGTATTGTTGTACATCTTTAAAAAGGCTGCGGCAATACCCATTTTTTATCATTATTGCATCCGTGCGAAGCAGGGGAATGTTTATTAAAATATACAACTTCATCACTCTATAAAAGAAGAGCTACACAAACGACGAGTACTATGAGGTGTTCAGGCACTAATAACTGTACTTAATGAGGTGGTAAAGCCACACTGCATTCAAGACTGCAATTCGGAGAGATCGGTACGACTGGTGAAACACCACCCTCTCACAGACGAGCAGGGTGAAATTACAGTACTAGATGCGAATGTGTTTTATCCTGTGTGTAAGTGACCCGCATCCATCTCCACCTTCTTTTCTTCATTTTCTCCCTCCGAGTGCTGATCTATAGATCGTATCGAGTAAATGCAGGCACCATTAAGATCCGATCCTATTATTTTCTTAAAAACCGGCAACGCGCCTGCATACTAACCATCAGGATTCCCCTGTAGTGAAAAAAAACGAAATATTACAAAAGTTGACTGGTAGTAACAATTCTGACTACAGGTATATCAATTAAATTTTCATCTAAGTCTCACTCGTTTAAAACTATTTTTATAAAACATATGAGCTACTGTGGCGCCGACGCATCACTAGCCTGGCAAATAAGTGTCATTCCAGCCACATTTTTTCTGAGAATAAACTCCGAAGATGACTGACGAAGCTGTTTGTACATTCGAGGCTCGCACGAAGCGACTTTCTCGGTGGCGCGTGATGCGTGCGTTTTTCTTCACCACAAAAAAATCTTGTTAACACCGCCTGAGAGTTGAATCAGAACGTATAAACGAAATTAGATCTTACTACTCTTACATTGAGCTTACATTTGATCGCCATAAGAGCTGTTCTTTGGTGTTTAAAGTACCTAATTACAGAAAAAATCGCCTTACGGTGAAGGACTTTTGAATAGCCTAAAGTTTACATGTATTGTTGCACATGTTACAGTTTATATTCAAAAACAATTTCTTGAACACTCAGAGCGACGATGGATAAATAAATTCGAATTGAAACATTTTCAAAAATAAATCGACAGTTAAAAATGTCGTTAAGTACAAAACAGTATCAGTTTAGATTTAGCAGCAACAATTAGTTCCGCGGATTTATAACTCCATCAATAAATGCTATTATGAAGTCATCTGCAATTCTATGAGTACAATTATCGACTCCATATACATCGAAATATGATGTGAGACAGCAAAGACTAGTGACCATTTGCAACCACTGACCAATTCTGAGCATATCGACTTATAGATCTGAGAATATTCTTTTTTTATGATATCCCACAACACGAGTGTGGCCGCGTTCGATTCGTTTGAGCATCACAATTAGGATTTTGCGCATAGCTACCATTCCCGATTGATCGTAAAAATACAAGTTTGGTTGAAAAAAATTACATGTGCTTGGGTATGTATGCCGTAATCTGGATTTCTGTAGCATAACTCGATCAGACGCCAGGACCGGCGACTAAAATGTTGAGGACCGATACACCGATCCTCATGTGACTCTATTCTCTAGTAGTTATCTAGTTTTTATCTAACTAGTAAATAGATGCAGTTTGTGGGATCGACTACAGATTTACTAGATAATAAAGCATTAAATTAGAGTTATTAACAAACATATATAATATATATTTATAACAATAAGACCACGATTATATCTATACAAAAAGTTGTTTTATTATGACTATGCACTTAATTATGAACACGTTTGATTCCGATTCTAAAAACAAAGAACTAAACATAA
This sequence comes from Heortia vitessoides, assembly GCA_020976665.1. Classification (NCBI taxonomy): domain Eukaryota; kingdom Metazoa; phylum Arthropoda; class Insecta; order Lepidoptera; family Crambidae; genus Heortia; species Heortia vitessoides. Next base: position 9,715,489 of record JACJUM010005601.1, on the reverse strand, counting down.
AAAAATAGTATTAATTAATGTAAAACGAGTCGTGTTTCCATGAGAACGTAAAAAAAAATCTACTGTTAAAATGTTTTCTTAAACATGGCAAGACTTTTGAAGACAAGTTGAAGTAATATGTTTTGTTTTTCAAGCATACCATTTGGATTTATTTATTTTTATTCAACTTTATATAGCCCCCTGGGGCCCCGGGGTTTAAGGCTTTCGTAGTCCGCGCTGTAGCCGGCCCTGCCGTACATTCTCGATGCGAGCTCATAAATATACAAAAAAAACGTGTCTCGGGATCGGTCTCGGTGTGGGAAAATTGACGGATTATTTTAAACTACATTTTGTAATCACGTTGCACTTATACTAATGTTGAAATGTAGAACATAAAACATTTGATTTTGAGAGAAATGTCATTTAAAGTATTCCTTACCTGATTCCTGTTGATGCAGAATTCCTTATTCTTATCTCAATTCTCTTTCTCTTTGTAATCGTTTAGTGTTCATTCATGTAAAACAACAAAAATACTGCCTCGGACTATGATAAAGTTAATTAAATACTCGTGAATTTTTTTAGCCTTATGTAGTTTTATATAGGCCTATTAAAAATATACTAAGTATGAATCCTAGATAATATGAAACTTTGTACATAATGAACAGCTGAGTCCAAGCCAACTCTTCAACTATCAAGATGTTATAATATGCTATTCTTAACAAAGTCCGTGGGTACTCTATAGAATGAAAAATTAATTTAAGAAGCCTACTGAGCCTTTCAGCTTACATTGGTGGAGACAAATGTATGATTATATACTTTATCTTTTTAATTACATTACATCTTGTTTTTACAAAGCATCCCAAACCTTGACTTGACTCCCAGAAAAGTGGCTGAAAATATTCGTATTACTGACGTTAGACTTACGTATACAAATAAAATAACTGAGAAGTCACTAGTATAACATACATATTACACCCAGACACAGAACAAATAAAATATGCATCATATAAATGTTTATCATAGGTGGGGACTTTACTCACCATACATAATGCACAGCTAGCGCAGAGATATGCAAATAAATTTGACCAGTAAAGAATTAGGTTACTTTATACTGAGTACTTCCGTAGCCCCTAGCTATGACTAAAGGTTCTCAGTAACAGAATAAATTCCAAAAAAACAAATTGTGCTACCAAATCTCCAGACAAACAATAAGAACACTTGGTTATTCAAACTAGGACATCCTAAAAAACAATAAGCTCAGTTACTTGGTCTGATTGGAAATCAAGTTGTGGTCACAAAAGAAGTGGCCCGGAACGCAGATTGCTTGCCGCTCGCCGCTAACAATGTGTGATGAGAAAGTTATTTGCGGTGATGTGGACGAATAACGATTACTATTGCTATGCTATTGCTATAACGAAAGTTATTGAAATGTATACTATAATTATATAACTTTTTTTATTATTTTCACACTCCAAGTACACGTATAAATTGGTTCAATAGTAATCTGCCAATGTATCTGTTATATATAAAGGGCACAACTGTAATGCCATAGGGTACCGCCAGAGTAGAATAGTTCCTCCTTCTGCACCTAGTGTAGGAAGAAACAAATAAGGTACTGGAACTGATAGTGGTATATCTATCCTTACAGGCGTTACTCAATCGCAATAGGAAGGGGAAGAAAAGCAGTATCTTTATCAGAAAGACACGCCTGCCAAGCTGTGTAAATAGCAGTTAAAGTTATTCCGGTTTGAAAGGTGAGAGAGGTAGTTGAATTACCGGGTGATGTGACAGAATATCTTCAGGTCATAAGATTGACAAGGCGCTAAAGACATCCTTGACATAATAGGCTGCGGTGACATTTCTTATCACGCTGTATATTTGTTAGTTGACCTAGTCTAATAAGAAAAACAGCAGTGTAACACATAGCGGTCTAGTACCCTAGGGTGATTTCCAGTTAACATAGTACTATTTAGAATCATCTAAGTAGTTAGCTATTATTCTAGTTAAGTTTAGATATTTGGGGTTTATGTTATAAAAATATTATAATAGGCTATACAAATATAATGCCGTAAGGTATAGACGGAATAGAATAGCACCTTTCTCTGACAGATGGCGGTATATTCATCCGAAACAGCGTAGTCCAAATGCAACAGAGTGGGAATGGGCAGCAGCATTCCCGTCGTTAAACGACGCTGTGCGATTGCCATCAGTTCCACCCACGGTTAGTATCGGTCAGTACAGCAAACTTACCCCTTTATTGGAAAAGATGTCCAACAATGGATGTTCTGCGGATAGGTGCCGCAGAACATCCATTGTTGGATATATGATATAAAAATTGGTTGGATGACATTTGGAGGTAGTAAATATACAGAATAAGAAATTAATTCCGTAATATAGTACCAATGCAACCTTTTGATTAGACTTGCTTAAACTCTTTAACGAGTATACTTAAGTTTTGTTATGTGGAAATCAATTCATCACAAAGTGAGCTTTAACCCAACATTCTGATTCAAAATCAATTTGCTGACTTTCGCTTCATTATAGGAAATTAAATTACACTCATTACACGCAAATTAACTTGTGTATTCTTGGATGATTGAATTCAGCGACAGTGAATGTATTAGGTCTAAACTGTTAGCTGCAATATAATAGGCATTCTTTATTCAAATCAGAATAGTTTGCTCCTAAATTATGCGGGTACCGGTGGTACATACCTATTCTACAAAAAATACTGTTATTGTATTTTGTTTTAAAAAGGTTTGGTTTGCGATTATAATTACAAAGCAGGGTAGTACCAGCTTTCCCAGGTGTTCGGGCCAGCTCGATTCAAGTGGAGATATAGGTCAGATCAGATCAGACCCCTGGAGCTTTAGCGGTATACACATACGGCTTAGCTTCACACTGTTTGTTTCCCATGACGACGTTATCTGCCGTAGATTGCCGAAGATCCGGGTAAAATAATTGTAATAGAATATAAACGTTACGCAGTATACAGTTTATCCAATAGATTTCTCAACAATGTTTTGTAAAGAAATAAATTACAAACAACGTAATTGAATTGCTCAGCAAATAAAATGCTTTTGAAAACGCGCTAAAGAAATTGCAAGAAACACATTCACGCTTTTATGTGCGTACAAAAGTTTAATCACCATTAGGGTGTATAAACACTTCATGTATTTTATATATTTCCTTTGTATTATCTATTTAACTATAAAGAAACAATATTTTTCTTTGTGAACGCGACAAACAAAATAAGTAAGACAAACGTACATGCATATTAATATTTACCTATAATCCTTTAAATATATCTTGACATGTCAAACGTGTTTTTAAATTATTTTAACTTTGTCTTAACTCTGGGCTGATTTTATAATATAAGGCATATATGTAAATTCTTTAAAGTTTAAACAATATCGATAACGAATAATTATGCTGAATAATGGTATTTAGAATATTTTTTGCCATTTTAAGTCATTTCATCATCATCATACCAGTCATTGAAAGACCACTGCTGGACATAGGCCTCTTTAAGAAAGAGGGCATTTTGCCCATAATTGCCGCACTGGGCAAGCTTGTTGCTAATCGCAGAGCGCAGCTTTCGCGATGGAAATGCCGGTACCCACCCTCTGCATTGTTTCGGATGTATTTACTGCCATCTGTCAGTTCTGGTATCTTAGTCGCCTCTTACGGTGTCTGCCGGTACCTCACGGACTACCGTCATTTCAATCAAGCTATACTTTAATGAGTGTAGTATATTACTCATCACTGTCGACTATTTATAAGGGGAAATATATAAGCAAAAAGATCGTCTTGTATAAATAAAACACGGTACCTGTAAGAAACGTGATCGCAGGTAACGTACACCTCGCGTAGAACCTGAATGTGGTATCAACTATGAATCAATAAAGTTTGACCCATGAGAACTACTGACAGGCCGTAACAACCCAATATAATTAATGACAACAATTTATACGCTCCTACAATCTGTCATACCTTGATATACAGTTTTGCTACCATTAATTGGCTGGAATGACATAAATACATATGTATAGACAATTTTACAATAATTATTTCTAGTTGCTAAATTATAGGGAAGTTTAAGATCAATTAATGTTAAACCTAATGACTGACATTCAAAAACAGAGTATGACAGACAGATAGACATGTAATAAGTTGTATTTTTTATTATTTTATGGTTCAGCTTAGGTTTCTGGTGTTTACGCAACGGCATGTATCTATTCGACCAATATTGATTTAATATATTTTTAAAGCCCATTTAAATTAATATATATTACGCTGGAGCCCGAACTCAAAACATATCAAAACTTGTTGCTTGCGTATTACTTTGGCAACACCATATTTCTAAATCTAAATTCAGTAATGTCGAATGTACAATACTATTTTATTAAAATTACAGTATAAAGCTGGCAACAAACCAACTGAACTCTTTTACACCAGGCATTTTTCAAATAAACTAAATATCCTTCTAGCACATCTTTTAGATCTAACAACATCCAACAAATTTAAGAATTAAATTAAATGAATAACAAGGACGTTAAATTAAATAAAATTTAATATCTACCAAAATTCCGATAAAATAATTACTAGTAGTAAACAAGACTAAAGAAGACCAACGTTTTCTTCCTGTTTTGGCGACAAACCTTTTGTATTATATATTAAAATAATTTAAACAAGGCAAGAGTAACAACAACCTAACCCACGTCAACTTGTACGAGGCTTATTACATAAAATACGTTCCTACGTTCGTCTGTTTGCTTATAACTCGAGATCTAACGGGATCCTAAGCCGATCTGAATGACTTACTGTCGTCTCAGAAATTTACTGACAAAGCTATTGTCGAAATGACGGAAAATAAACAGATAGGAATGCCTGGCTTATGTGAACCAAAAGATCCTTTGAAACTCTGGGATTATTTATTAGACACGTGCATCCATCTTATTATATCTATTTTAACGAATGTAATAAATATAAACAATGATAATAGACTGAACACGCGAACTGAACGTACAGATCGCGAGGTTTGAGAAGACCGATTAGTAGATAATGCTAAGATACTTTGAATTTAGTTTACGAGACCAAGTCAACAAACAAACACGGTCCGCGTGATAGTAATCATCCCCGCAGTTTTATAGACGTTCGTAATATCACAAGGATATGACTAGCGCGTTGCCAACTTTATACCTTGAAGATATTGTGCTGGTAGTGAAGTTACTGAGTAATGTGACTACACATTATTCAGTAATTTCACTGCCTCTCTCACCCTTCAAACCGGAACACAGGTAGAAAGAGGTGGAAATTAAAGTTAAATGAAAGGGACCTTTGTATGAGGTCTTCTCAAAAAGTACCTTATCTTTAGCCTAAATGAAACATAAAATTGTAATTGAATTATAATATATATTAATATTAACCTATTCCAAATTCCTTTTAGTTTTGCTGGGAATTGGAAATGTTTAAGAAGTTGCTTAATAAGGAGAGTTGCATTTGAACTATGCTATTTCGGTTGGCTATACCGCCATCTGTCAGTTCTGGCAACTCTGCCGTCTCTTACAACACCTAGTACAGAGCTAGGCTAGGTATTCTCCTCGACGGGTGCCCTACATAATTATATATTAATATTGATTTACTATAGAAAACAACAGGCTACGTGCAAACAGAATTATTATTCACTTTAATATAGGCTTAAAAGACGCCTGCAGATCCAAACGGATCCAGTAAAGTAATTTTACGCCATATTCGAACACAAAATGATGAATATGCAGTAAGCTTCATTTTAGTGAGGCCTACTCGTAAATTAAGATTGCGAGATTCGATAGTGATTGTGATTAGTTTTACTATTCAAGTAATCCAATAACACTTAATCCTCTATCGTGTATTTGGCGCGTGCACCCGTAGGAGATTGTGAACGCATGTCATGAGCGCTCGTGACTAGCTATGTTACGGTAAACCTATATTGATACTTTTAAATGTAATCCAAATTATATGCTAAAACTGAAACAAAACAGAACTCATTCAGAATGAAAATAAAATATACATTTATTTATACATTTTTATTTAATTATCTTTAACATTTTATGAACATTTACAATCTTACATGTTATGCGGGATTACTATTTTTTTTTTCATTTTTATGTTTTCTTAACATTGCGGCAGCCATTTTCATGATTGACGGTCTTGTTTTATAATCTAATTTTAGTTGTTCATTTGAAACGTTCACGTTAATAAAATATCTTTCCTACATCGGTCCATAGCCGAGTGGAAATAGATTGATGATTTTTATTGACTAGTTTCTATTATAGGAATCATGCTTTCGAAATATAATATTTATCAAAGTTATGTGATACCCAGTATAAGTTAATCATTCACCTGGGTGAGGTGGGTGTAAATACACCACACCGTTATCAACCAGAACATTTATCCAGAACAAATATCTATAAACAAATAATGGGTCCATATCTAATTGTCTGCACCTAACCAATCGTAGAAGTAATGGATTTGCTAGTTAATCCCTTGACATAAATACCCCTTACAACACGTCAATTGTTCAGTCTTTAATTTAAGTGTTACTAGAACATCGCATAGCCTGGGTATGTCCAAGTTCCACAAACTACCAGTTATTTCATTATATCATCATACCAGCCATCGAAAGTCCACTGCTGGACAATATGCCTTTCCAAGAGAGGTTTTTTGCCCATAATTGCCGCGCTAGGCAAGCGTGTTGGCAATCGAAGAACAGCTTTCGCGATGGAGATGCTGCTGCTTATCCCAGCCCTGTGCATCTAATCTGTACTGTTTCGGATGGAAATACCGCCTTCTGTCAGATCTGGTACCTTAGTCGCCTCTTATGACATATGGTGCAGTGGAAGATACTATTCAACTCTGCCGGTACCTCAGGGTATTGTTTATTTTTACAGTTTTATTTATTTCAACAATAATAAATCTTTAAATGCTTTAAACTAACAGTTTCCTCTAAACTTACATAAGCGTTTATATTGAGAGGACTATCACTTTAGCATTTAAAGGCGCGTGCGCACCAACGCCGCGGACGCATGTCTGAGTCGTGACCGCGCTGCGGCACGGTAGGCTAATATTTATATATTCAAACAGAGCATCAATCATTCTAATGAGATGGGCAATGTGCCTCGGGGGTCAAACCAATATCGATGCTCCCAGTTCCCAATTGTCTGTCGTATTTGTGTGTTGAAAACTGTGTAACGTTTGAAATACACCCCTGTACAAAACATTGGTTGAAATTATTGATTAAAAACTAACTGACTGACAAATGAATGCAGGGCCTGGAACAATAGCGGTAAAAGTTTTATATTCTGCAAACGGATTTCTTTTATAACGCAGGGGAGCACTTAGAAAGAATTTAGAAAATTCACCGCCTATTGGGGTGAAACGGAGGTGCAAAGTTAGTATGAAAGATTGCTATTATGAAGTTGTTCGAATGATATTCAGTATAGAGGGTTTTTATTGAAATTCATAAATCACGTGAGAAATATTTTGTAATTGCATTATTATAAAAATAGATAGGGACTATAACCACTCGCAATGATCCTAATTAAAGGTTCGAAAAGCCTTGTGTAATAGTAAACAGATTGGTACCACAAACAACTAGGCCTGAAGCAAAAAAGTAATGAATCAACCATAAAATATATAAACTAGACGTGCACCAATTATAGAATCAAATGCCAGTTAAGACCCACAGCCGCTCGTAAGTTTAGAATCTAGGTAGATCGCCAGAAGTTTCATATTGGCCTAAACTTTAAATTAGCCTGACTGATAAGCTAAGCCACTGATAAACTCCGATTAACATAGTTCCGATATATAAATATTAACATATTTTCAACTTGCCACGCCATATACAGAGGTATTTTAACGTTGGCTGTATTCAATAGGAAATTGATATATCTATACTAAGTGATACTGAGTACTGTGTTCCCTAAATGGAAATGTATACCAATAACATACTCTTCAATTAGGTTTAATTAGTTATGTTCATTTAAAATCTGATTGCTGCGTTCCTTGTATAGTATACAATCATACTTCATATAATATGTCATAATTAGTTATAAGGATGTAAACAATACCCTGTACTAGAATATTTAATATTATTCTAGATTAACGATTCTTGGCAGTTTGTTTAATAGCAATCAAGAAATCAAAATTTTGTTATTTTGATTTTATATTGTACGACACAAAATAGAAAGAGGTTAAGTAAAACTTGCACATAAAACGCCTATATCAAAGTTCTAACAAAGGTCTATAAAATACATACATTCAATGCTATCTACGAGGAGCGATATTCAACTAACAAGTTTAGCAATGAAGGAAAGAAAGCTGGCGAAGCGTCCGGCGTTATTCACAAATTGGCACGAGCTAGCCACGCGCTCGTGTTTCAACTCAACACAATACAACTATACTTCAACCACGTTCTAAAATATATTCTATCGTAACACAAACAAAGGCTTATCTTGCTTGTATACAAATCTGGAGTTGTATTGTTGTGTTAGTAGGAAGGAGCTACAAAGATTGAGTGGCTCGCCGCAATGATACCATGCAACCATTAAAGGGGCAAAGGGATAGAATTCTTTCGATTGTTCCGATTTTCTCTTGTTACAAGTTGTTTTGGTATCATTTACGTTTCAGACTACTTTAATCTGTATAATAATCTCTCGAAATCCACTTACTTTGATAATATGCAGTGATAACGAAAAGATACGACAGACTATTATTTTGGAAAACACGATAGAATTCTTAATTTTAGTTTGTTAATAACATTATCAATGTCTTGATATATATTATTACGCAATTTTTCACTAACTAATACAAAAATAAGAAGATCAGATTGTTTATACAAAAGATGTCAACGATATTGAGTTCTAAATCACTTCTCTATTTTATCGTTAATTGGTAAGTATAGTATTTAATATATAAGTAATACGATGTCCATTGCACCCCTACACTAAAAAAAAGATATTTCTCATATGTCGAAAACACTATAGACAAAAAACTAATTTTCCGTCCCCATTTCTACTAAAAACATAGTACAAAATATGTTCAATAATAAATTACTTTACGTTTATATACAGATTTCATACTTTAATTCAATCTAAATGCAGAAAACAAAAATTCTGATGGGATCCCAAGATTAGGGGTACAAAGTCATAATTTCAAACAAATAAAAATGAAAATAACTACGCATGTCCAAAAAATGTTTAGTAATAAATTAAAATCATACCTAATTCTATAGTAAGCACAATGTTATATTGTTATTTGTAGCCAATCGAGTTTGCTACATCTCACATTTAAATTTATTCTCGATCAATCCCGAAACGTCTAAACTTAAGGGAAGTATATATTTCAATAACCAATCAGAATAAGAATAATTAAAATATAGAACAACGAGGGACAGGACCGGTACCGATGGTAGTGATCCCATACGCCTAGGTTCGATCCTTACCAAGAACAAATAAATAAATGATGAATATTTGTGTTTGTTCTGTGTCTGGCTGTTAAATATGTATCTACCTGTGGGTATTTAATAAGAATTATACCTTAATATCTGTAATTCCTCTGTTGTCTGATATTCGTAACACTAGTGCTTCAAGCAGCTTATCTCGGAGTAATTTCAGTAAAGGAGATGTAGTATGAATTTATTATTATTATTATAGAATGCACTAGATGTTGTGTACTTATGTTTTATTTTTTACTGTCCAAAATCTTGCTGCTGACTTCGTAAAGATTAATAGTATTGATGGCACCACTTTTGCATTTCGCTAAAATACCTAAGACGTGGTAGAGCACCAATTTAAATTTTAAAATTTCCAATCCAATTTTTGTACCAAATTTTCGAGTGCTATAAATTGTTAACTAGAGATCCGCATCGGCCTTTTGCCAAATTAAATAAGTATTTACCGACATCATTTATTGCTTTTTTCGTTTGTATTCTATAAACAAGAAATAATTTATCCGTTATGTTATTTAACGAGTAACAAGACAAGCGGAATGCAAATCACACGGAACAGTCATATTGTTTCTGTTATTTAAAAAATAAGCTACTGTTTTAATATTAACTAGTAGGTACCGGCAAAGTAGAATGGTACCTTCATCTAAAACAGGAATCGTAAGGTAGGGGCGACTTAGGTGCCCTTAGGTAAACGTTACATGGCGAAATATGCATCTGAAATTGCTCAAATACAACGACGCAATTATATATGTCTCAGATAAGCACTATGCTTGCGGGTTAAAATAAAAATTCCTGATGAGTTGACTTACCCGATGGCGCAGATGGTAGTGATCCTATCTTATACACCGAAAGTCGTAGGTTCGATCCCCACCAATATGTTGAATATTTGTACTTAAACTGTGTCTGGCTCTGTCTGACTTATATGTACTTAAGATTATATTTGTAATTGTTCTGTTGTCTGATATCCGTAACACAAGTATTTTTACCTACTTATTCCATAGTCAGGTCAAAGTAAGAGGTTATGTCTGAGTGTGATTTCTGTGTATTTAATTATTGTATTTGTAATTGTTCTGTTGTCTGATATCCGTAACACAATATTTTTACCTACTTATTCCATAGTCAGGTCAAAGTAAGAGGTTATGTCTAAGTGTGATTTCTGTGTATTTAATTATTATATTTGTAATTGTTCTGTTGTCTGATATCCGTAACACAATATTTTTACCTACTTATTCCATAGTCAGGTCAAAGTAAGAGGTTATGTCTGAGTGTGATTTCTGTGTATTTAATTATTGTATTTTTAATTGTTCTGTTGTCTGATATCCGTAACACAAGTATTTTTACCTACTTATTTCATACTCAGGTCAAAGTAAGAGGTTATGTCTGAGTGTGATTTCTATGTATTTAATTTATTATATTTGTAATTGTTCTGTTGTCTGATATCCGTAACACATGTATTTTTACCTACTTATTTCATAGTCAGGTAAGAGGTTATGTCTGAGTGTGATTTCTATGTATTTAATTATTATATTTGTAATTGTTCTGTTGTCTGATATCTGCAACAAAAGTGTTTTAAACTTTTATCTCGGACTCAGGTCAACGTAAGAGATGTAGTGTTATTTATTATCTATTTATTGATTCATTGGAAACCTACATAGGCGTCGTATGAGTTATAAGATGATGATGATGATAATATGTATAAATTTTGTAACAAAGATATAAAATGTAATCAAAACAAAAGATCAGGAATGAAGAGGAATAATTTCTTATACATTCTGAATGTCGAATTGTCAATAGAATTCAGGACAGCGAACACGAGCGCAACACCCGCTGACTCACTTCCACATTACGCATCAGCTTTAAACGAGCAACATTATAAAGTAGGCTAGGAACACGATAAATTAGCGCTGCTCCCATTAGTCCATCAGTGTTATGTACAACAAAATTTACAGCATCCCACCACCATTGTTCGGGGCGCCATAAAAGACACGTGGCCTATCCGTCCGATAAAATCGCATAACCAACCGTTAGCCCGCTACAGCCTCCATAGGGCTGCCACTTATTCCTTTTTAGCGCTAAATTATCGCTTTTGTACGTGAGACGTGGCTTAATGTCCTTCAATAAGGCACTGAATATGAAGATATTCAGAACAGAACGCGTAAGCGCATATTTTGATACCGTAATAAGACTAACAAGTGGATACTTTGCGCGGATGTTCCGTGCATTTTTGATTGGGCAGAACGGTTTAAGTGAAGTGGTTTAGCACAAATCTAGAAAATAGGTAGTTTCTTTAAATAGTTACCGATACAATAATATTTTCTTTAACTTTTATTGTTTTTTTTTATATGACTAACCTGACAAATAAACATATGGACTGCGTGATAGAAAGCGCAGTCCATGGACACTTGTATTATTTCAAGGATATCACTGGCTCGTTTCCAACCTTGTAACTCGTAGATATTATGTCACATGACGCAGTAATTGTTCTACCTCTCACACCCTTCAAACTCGAATATCTATCTGGTTTATCCATCTGAAACAGAGTAGCTCAAATGCACAGGGCGGGGATGGGCAGCAGCATCTCTGTCGTGAAACCTGCGCTCTACGATTGCCAATACGCTAGCCTCACACGGGCAAAAAACCTCCTTTATTGGAGAGGCCTACGTCCAGCAGTGGCCTTTAAATGGCTGGTATGATGATGATGATGATACCCACATCTGACAGTTCTAGAACCTTAGTTGGTGGTACCTCTTACACCTGGTTTAGGTGTAGGTACTATTACTGGTACTACTCTGCCGGTACTTCATGGCTTAGATATAAAGAAAATTGTTTAGTATCTTAGGTAATTATATAGGTTATTATGGCAACCCTAACTAACAAGCATTAAACGCATTCCGTGCTTATAACCGGCTTGTTTAACAATTATTTCGTGCATAATATATTTATTGCGACCTAGGAACAGACTCGCGCACATCACGATTAATTCATTAAGATGGCAAACGTATCATACATTCTGGCTTTACTAAAATGCTTTATGGTGTCCCGACATTAGATTTTTACCTATTACATTGAAGCTTGGCGCGATCTTTCGCTTAGAATTGAAAACCTTGTTTCTTGAAGTATTCGGCAACAAATACTATTACATCGTTTATTCTTTTTTATTAGACCGGGTTGACAAAAAGCATACGGTACTAGTGATAGTAAATGCAGCCTATAGACGCTCGTTATATCACAAGGATATCACTAGCGCATTGCTAAACTATTTTGATATTAGACCACGTTGACTAACAAAGTATAGACCGCTTGATAGTAAGCGTTATGGCAGCCTACAAGCGCTGTCAATATCACAAGGATATCACTAGTTCACTGCCAACCTTGTGACTTGAAGATATAAAGCCAGATTACCCAGCCTCCTATAATTTATATTTATACCTAATATTTTAATTTTCTTGCCTCTCAGCCTTCAAACCAGAACACAGCAATGTGAACACTACTATTTGCGGTAGAAATAGGTGAGAATGAGTTAAGTATCTTCGTTGAAATAAAAGTCCTGTTCTACTGCGTGTAATGTGGCGTTCCTAGCCGTCATTTCAATATGAATACGTCAACCAATATTTCAATCATTGGGCGTCTACTGTCTATCATATGATTTGCTAATAGGATGGTTCATACCCGGCTTGCATACAACTACAATTCAATCGATTACATTTTGGAAGTTTTTTGCTTGTAATTGCGACGGTGAACATGCATGATCGCAATGGAATGAGGCTGCCCGTCTCCATGCCTATTAGATTTAAGGTACGCTATTTTTGATGGATACAACTCTGTTTACAAAGGCTTCCGCCATTGCAGCTGACACGTGGACAAGAGACATGTACAATTCTACTCTGCCGGTAGCACTAAGCTAAATAGCTAAATACGACCATACAACGTATGTGTATATAACATATTACATTTGAAATAACAAACAATACATATAAGTATAATGATAATTACTTGTGACAATATCTCTTACATTGACCTGATTTCTTAGAGTCATCATCAACATTATGGCCATTGGAAGTCCACTGCTGGATATAGGGCTTCCAAAGAAAGGGGAAATTTCTGCCCATAATTGCCGCGCTGGGCAAGCGTGTTGGCAATCGTAGAGCGCAGCTTTCACGATGGGGATGCTGCTGCCCGTCTTCACCCTCTGCATTTGAGCTACACTGTTTAGGATGAATATACCACCATCTGTCGTTTCTCGTACCTTAGTCGCCTTTTACAACACCTGGTACAGAGTGTTCTACTCTGCCAGAGCCCCACGGCTTGTAGGCTATAAAGTAGCTTAAATCATTTGTCGATTCGATGATCGATGTCGATCGATTATCCAACAAGAGATTAATCATACATCCTCATCATCATGAAGAAGAAAGAGGAATCAGATATACAATACTTTAATTTATATTTTACACCAGATATTTGTCATGCAAATATTTGTCTTGGGTGGAAACTGAATCCACGACTTTTGGCGCATAAGATAGAGACACACCAAATGCCCACTAAATAAGAATCTCACAAGTTTTAATCACAATCAAGTAAACTTTTGATATGATCCATTCTCACAAACAATCACCAAAGAAATTCGCCGTATGCGCGTGCGCATTTCGAATGACTCACAGGATTCCCTGAACACTCACTATATCTCCTGATATACATAAAAAACTGGTGGAGAACTCGCATTGACATTTAAATAGTAGTAATTACCTTTTCTACATTAGCAGCGCCACCACAGCGTGCGCGCGCAGTGATTACTATGTAAATTTATAATGGATGGCTCATCAGTCCACACAGTAAGGTAGACATTATTACCCGACCGCTGTCACCTGGCAATTTCAAATCATCAATCTTGTGTTTAAATGGTACAAGTAAATGCTTTCAACTTGCCCCACTAAACTGTACTCTGTAGTGTAGAATGGGTCTTGAAAGCCGAGAGTTTTCGTAGATTGCAAATTGATTGTGAATATCATTTACTTAGATTAATTGTCTTGTATTTTAGTTTGTTAGGTCATCAATAATTAGGTAATGCCCATGTATATCACCATCACATCACGATAGCTGCGCTCTGCGATTGCCGACACGCTTGCCCAGTGCGGCAATTATGGGAAAAAAAATCTAATTTCTCTCTCTTCTTCAATCTAACTTCTCTAAAGCCTCTCCAGCTTATGTCCAGCAGTGGACTTTCAATGGCTGGTATGATGATAATGATGATTGTTGTTTTTATTATCAGTGGTTTTCAAAATTCTATATTATGTCACCTCTTGAAGTATTTTGTTAAATATTTATGGTAAAAAATTAAGTAATTCATGTAAAAACGAATTCATCTATGGAATAAAATTGAATTTGTAGATTGAAGGGCAGATCCTAGCGATCCGTCACACGGGGCTTACACCGTACTTTTGACCTCGTGGTACCGGCAGAATGGAATGAATAGAATAGTACCTCCCCTTGTGCCAGGTGTTGCTAGAAGGTACTGAGGTACCGGATACCAGATGGCGGTATATCCATCAGAAGCAGGGCATTCCCGTCGCGAAGCACCAAGTTAGCTCGAGTGCGGCAATTACGGGAAAATTTCCCCTTTCTTGGGAAGGCCTATGTCCAGTAGTGGACCTCCAATGGCAGATATGATAAAACGCCTTCATAAGGATATTTTCCATTTAACCGGCACGATGGCGCAGATCGTAGAGATTCTATCTGGTGCGCCAAAGTTTAGATCCCGACCAAGAACAAATATTTATGTGATCAATATCAGTATTTGATCTATGTCTAGGTGTTATTTATGAGTATCTAAGTATTATATTTGTTATTGCTCTGTTGTTTGATATCCGTAACACGAGTGCTTTAAGCTATTTATTTCGGAGTCACGCACTCGCCGGCTACAACCGCGGCACGCTGAAAAATGCATGGAAGAACATTTTCGAAGTTCCAATTATTATCGGAATAAAAGTTGAACTTTGAAACATCCAGCATTAAGTTATCCAAAAGATTTCGGATTCAAATTTGAATCAGGACTGTTTCAAAACTTCCAGAGGACTAAGTGTTAGTAGAGGCTCCAGGAGTCCTAGTTTTTAGCTAATCAAATTATCTGTTTAAGTGTAATTAAATGCCGAACAAATAGTTTAGTGCTAACACTAAAGCAATCGTTCAGCATTTTTTTATTCTTCATTATAGATATGTATGTATGACAAAAAGGATACCTTATGTCATATTACAATTGTACAGTTGGCTATCTTATTGCGTCTCGAAGTGACGTAATTTTTAATGTCTGTAATAAAACTTAATCTTGAAAATAATAATAAACTTAATCTGTATGGCATATATTGACTCGACTCTGACTCCAACAGAGGAATCATAAATAGTATACTTAAATGTCTATCTATATATACTTATATAAAACAACTGTACCCAAGTTTCCCTATTTACAGAACCCGAGTAGATAGGGTTTATAGAGAAATGACGGGTTTTCTGTCAAGACTATTGAGTACTGCGGGCTCAGAAACTAGCCCGACCGCGTGGCAGTTCTTGCCAGAGTTCTGTCACGCGGTGTCTCTGAAATTGAGGTCGGATTCGCAGTGGCTTATATGAAGTTAGCAGGCGCACTTTGTTCCACCTCAACAGGTGGAACAAAGTGCGCCTGCCCGACAATACCCCTGTAATCGAGCGCTCCACCTCGTTCACAGCGAATACGAGTCTAGTAGTGCCGATAGAGAAGCCTTAATTGGAAAGGTGGGGTTGTTTACTCTGCCTCTCTGAAGTGGCATGAGTTTCTAACGGGAATGCCAGATGACTTAGCAGCTTTAGGAGAACTTGGAGATATGTATGCAAGAACATCGGGATGTGAGCGCGCCTTTTAGCTCAGGCACCTCCTCGGAATCAGAGGGAATCGGCTTATCCGATGTCTCGAACAAAGATCCTACCTCTAGAAAGACCTACATCTCTGGACAAAACTCCTGGACTTCAGTCCACGCGGTACTAGTCATTAATAGCAATGGGCCCTGGTCCACCGCATGGTGCCGCATCTGGTGCTTGCACTGGTATTGGACATAGAAAGTGCCGCAAAGCGGCGTAGGAATGGCGGCTGCCTCCATTTATAACCGTAAGGTGGGTGATAGCGTTCAACTAAGCGAGTAGTTACCATTGGGGATATAGGTTCGTGTACCTATGTGTATGTCACTCTCACGCTGTAGGTTCACAAATCAGCCCGATAGTGGCCCTGCAGTCGGTATTTAGGTTATTTACCTATACTGCTAGTATATCTAGTATCTAGTAGTAAATCAATCAAAGATGCATCAAAGTGGGGCCCGGATGATTTAGATTTACAAATCAGCCCGACAGATAGCGCTGTAGTCAGTATCTAAGTTATTTATCAGGACAACGTCTGTTGGGTCCACTAGTTAAAGTATATCGAAAATATTTATCATATTGTACATGATTCATCATCGGTGGGGGAGAAACCTATGACCAGAATATAAAAACACAACCGAATACGCCAACAGGATCGCCTGATCGGGTAATGTTAATAAACTTAAAAATCGATGCAAGAACAGAAAGCAAAGAACGAGCCATCGAAATGAAGCCCCCGCACTTCGCCTTCACAGTCTCATTTCTGTTCAGATAACCCGGAAAGATCTTCTTAATGATATCAAAAGGCAGCATTACGTCCGCCGCCGCTCCCGGTTCGTTAATGTCCGCCGCTGTCCACCACTGCGACATCTCACTGCCCACACGCCGCATCACCATTATCTGCGACAGAATAAAACATACCGCTCGTTAAAAACTTTAACTCAATAAGCTGCGACCATTGTGCCGCTATTAAAGAAATGCGAGCCGATTGTCTTGTTAACTGTTTACACGATACATTAACGCGTTGCGTTATAGGACTAATTGATGGATCAAGATTATAAAGAGTTGGTGTACGAACATCGCGCTTTTGTCACTATATTCATCAAACTATGTTTATTTCCCTTTCATGAATCAACTTCATAGTATTTAATTAAAATAAGTATAAATTTATATTATGTTCTTTTTTTCTGTGCATGCTGAGTCATATATCAATGATAGTACGTTTTGACGTAATCATTATGTTAATAAACAGATAAATAATAAATAAATTCTCACAAAATCTCATACATTGATAAATCATTCAAATCACTGATGTTACGGTCATCAGACAACATAGAAATCATAAACATACTACTTCAATACATATATTTAAGACCTAAACACAAAACAAACATAAATATCATCATACAAATATTCGTTCGATGGTGATCGAACCCACGACTTTTGGCACATAAGACAGGATCACTACCATCTGCGCCATGGGGCACATATTAGCTGCACGACGTTCACTACTGAACATAGGCCTCTCCAAGTGATTTCCAATAGGACCGGTTGTATGCGGCTTACGTCCAACGGTTTTTAGGAGACCTAATGGGTGGATATCCTCCGCAGCGATTGCTGGTACATGGTTCATCGGTTCTACGTGCTAAGTGCCCACTGCCACCTTACCTTGCTAATCCGCCTGGCGGATAATATTTAGTTCTAAATCGAATTATGCTTTGATAAATTTATAAATGTATTTTTCCATGTTGTCAACTCTTTGGAAGTCCTAAAGTATAACGTTGCCTTTTATTGCGGAAGAGTTTATTCGAAATCGCGTGCGAAATTGTGGTGGCTATTAAATAAACGCATATATTTACTTTCACTCTACAAAAAGGTAAGCTTCTCAATTGAAATCACTGCGAGAAGCTTTATCTTGTACACAGAAGAATGAAATATAGTGACATTATCAAAATAAAACAAAATTTACCGTTATTATCTTTTACATCTCAGAAAAATATGAAAGTTTAGTTTTCTGCTGTTTCCGTTGAGCTTTATTTTAATTACAAAGACACGGTATTTGCGTCAAATATGTATAACCTAAATAAACGGAATTCCGCGAACAAAACAACCGAATAAAACATATTTTTAAAAATAAGGCTTAATACTCGTTAAATGGCGAAACGCGGTCGCGGCGTAGTGCAGAAACGTTGGCATTATACTCGTAAAAATGATGACGTTGCCAGCAATAAAAACTCGATAAAGGAAGCGGTGTCCATAATTCACCGTGTCCTCTATTACAGTCATGGTAATAAAAGAGGTTTTTTTATTGCTCTCGATTGCAGCCAGTGGCGACCTCGGTACAGCCTTTGCGCTGGATAAGATTGGGCCGGACCTTAGATAAATAATATTGCAACACATTTTCCTGGACATATACGATTCAAAAGAACAAACAACAATTAAAACAAAGTACAAATGAAAATGTAAAAATTATATAGCTGTGAGCAAAAATTGTGCCTCCCAATGTACCAAGTGTCGTAGCAGGCGACTGATGTACCTTGTGGTACCGCCAGATGGCGGGCGGTAGAATTCGAAGTAGTGTAGCTCAAATGCACAGGGCGCTTACCTAGCGCGGCAATTATGGGCAAAATTCTTCCTGTCTTGAGGATCCAATTCCTGTCATGGTCCAGCTACTGCTGGACATAGGCCTCCAGACTTCCAATGGCTGATATGATGATGATAATCACGTATTATGTATTTTTTATTCAACTACCATCTTTCCAAGTACTTAACAGCGTGGACTTCACTTATCTCGCATCCCGCAGGAGTCCAGTAATTAAAAGCTTCCTATGCTAACATATGACCTTCTTAAACACAAATTAAACCCTTTCAATATAATATGTCAAACCTTTGATGTAAATAAAAAGACCAGCGATCGGTAACGTATTGCCCTACTACTTATGTTCTTGCAGCCCATAACTGCTATATAAATCAAGGTCTCTCTCTCTAACTCTTATTTTTCCGCACATCTTATACATTGACCTGATTCCGTGATAAGTTGCTTAAAGCACTTGGGTTACGGACATCAGACAACAGAAAAATTCCAAATATAATTCTTATATATATAACACTTAGACACAGAACAAACATAAATATCATCATATAAATATTGACCGAGTGAGTTGAGTTCGATCACAACCTTTTGTGCATAAGTCAGGATTACTATCATCTGCGCCATTGGACACGTCAAATTTAAAGTTTTAGTGTGTCAGTTTTTAGAAGTACTTTGTGGACAAACTTTCTATGTATCACCTATTACACCTACCTACATACAATAGGTAAATATTTACCTATATGGTGACTTTATCTAATTTATTACTACGAGTATGTAGCCCATGCCTGCCAAAAGGTTGCAGATCATTGTTCTAGACTATAATCTATATCTGTACCAATTTTCTATCTGATGTTAGAGAAAAAGTAACAAACATTATATACATTTACAAATACTATATTTTTATAATGCATATAAGTATGTTTGCTATATTTCTTGTATTTATTTAGTTTTCAATAATATACAATAATCATCAATATTAATGATGAATGAAATGATTTCGAAGATTTTTTGTTAAAAATATAATTAAGAAAATAATAATATGTAGTTATTATTTCACATTGTAAACTGATTTCAACTCATACACAATATTATCTAAATTAATTTTTCCATATTTAGAATTGTTACGGCCACACTAGGACATGTCAGCGAGCCCGTCCGACGTGGCGGTTATGCAGGAATTATGTTTCCTAAGGCCACTCAGATTAAAGATCGTATGACCTCGAATGATCGTTATCTGCCACCAAAAAATCATTACCAGCACTAAACTGTCTCCGCGTTTTCGATTTCTAGTCTTCCAACTATATCCTGTTTATTACTTATTGGCGTTAAACACAAATCAACTTGATTAGTTGATATATTATTAAATAATATAATATGATATGATACTGAAGCTGTCACAAGCATGACGAATGCATTTTGTTGTTAATCATAAAAAGTTTTCGGCTCCAAATAAATACAGCTCTTAAACGCTGTTAAAGAGAACAGATTGAGTGCTCGATTAATCGATCATCGAAAAGATTAAGCTGTTGGACATGATATAAAAAAAATTTGATTTCACATACTAATTGGTTATATCAAGATAATAAAATAAATTAGTGACTATTGCAATTTTCACATAAGCATGTTTTATTTAGACTAGAAATATACTGTTACGTTCTATTACTTTTATGTAACGCCATATACATCTTTATTAAAAAAAATAATAATAAAAAAAGAGTCGCAAACTGCATTCATTGTCTACAGCAAAATTAGTGACGATTGCGCTCTTTTATACATAGAATTCTCTAAAAACAGATTGATCCCCATTTGCGCACTCATTGCTTGCTAATTTAATATCTACTAACACAAATGCTGATTATTATAAAATGCCGCTACCATATTTTTTACTAATATATAGAGAAAAAGGTATGAAAGAACGTTGAATTGAATACGTGCGCGTGCGTCGGCCCGCCGCCGTACCTTATAATTAGACTATATCAATTCGACGCGATAGCGTAGCCCTTGTGAAACTTGTCCAGCTTCTAAGGGACCATATCGAACCCTTGTACGCTGCATAATCTTATATATCAACAAAAGCGCACAGAATTATGAGCTCTCTTATTTTAAACGTAGAGGCTAAAGTGGTTTCTACTCTAGTTTCCATTGAGACTTCTCATCGCAATCGCAAATGTTGCGCGACCGACGAAATTGCAGCAACAACCGTCGACTGCTTCTCAATTAATTCTGCACCCAATACTCTAAGGTTAAAGTTCAAGTTGCTACTTCCAATAATTGCATTTATTACTTTTACACTCGGCCGAGTGGTGCGCGTTAGAATCAGGATGCTGTAACAGTCCGGACGTAGTTCTAATTACCACCGCCACTCAATATTGCAAAATGAACGAAGCCTATTCTCGTATACCCTTCGGCTATTACGCCCGCCATTGGGTCTTATTCCGATACACATAACTAATAGTTTATGCTCTCTTTCTTACAACTTCACAATAAAACAGACATAAAAATAAACATAAGTGAGGTTTTGTTGAAAAAGTATTATGCTTAAAAAATGTTCGTCACTTTTTTTACTATATCAAATAATAAAAATTAATTTCAAAACTATTACGTAAGCACTGCGATTAAAAGCTCCGTTTGAAACGCTTTGGGTGCAGGTACGATTCCCGCGCCATTATAAATATTTTTTTCTAAGTGTGTGTAAATCCTTGAGTATTTCTGGTTTCCATAACACAAGAAAAATGAGACTACCACATTATTTTTTGTCTCGTACCTTTCAATATAGTTAAATAGAGAGATGAATGCTTTAAATTCTGTTTCAGTATGTGTTTCAGAATCCAGGTACATTGTTACACAAACAGATTTAAAATTCAGAATGGCTGTTCATAATGACCTGGGTGTGGTTGGTTCACGCTACCGACACAATAAACTATTTGCGTTATCTCGATTGTAACAACAATTCTAATTAATCTGATACACGATTAATTGCTATTATGAAAGTTAGTAACCGCGTCCATTATGAGGAGCTGAATTTATTAGTAATCATATGTAGTCATGATAAATTGTAACGACAACAGCCTCAGGATAATAATATATTTAAATAAATTTAAATTAGAACTGGCACTGCATAATCGATACAACAAATTTCTTCAAAGGTCAAGAGTTATTGCTATTGCGATTTCATGAGTATAAATAAAAATAGTATACACCAATACAGAATATAACGATATAATTGACAACATATATCTACTGACAACTCTATTGAAAGAAGAAAAATAATTAGGTATTTGACACTGGCTGATTCACGTAAGCTAGAAAAAAAACGGTGAATACCTGTTTAATATTCATACAGTTCAGGAAATATCAAATTTAACAAGCATAGATAGTGTAAGGCCAAGAACACACACCTATTTGTGGATGTACGCACCGGACGGAAGGTTGCAAATTGATCTAATCGGTTTTTTTATAGAAATACTTTTACAAGTGCGCCCAGGTGTTGTACTTTTCCTCCCATTCCATTTCTCGTTGGATTTATTGATAAGACAAAGGCAGATTCCTACCTTTTGCCTTGTGCAAAAAGAATCACCGGAAGAATCGACAAATAATTCATAATGAAACTTATATAAATATTATTTTTTTATTTATGTATTATGATGGTTGCAAACGGTTATAGCGCCTATCTCTATACATCCTTATAGAAAACCTCAACAGGAAGATCATTCTATATCAGCAACTAAATTTATAGAAGGAAATTCAAATTTTAAGTAAATGATCGCCATTTTGATTTAAACGTATAATAAATTATTTTCGAATGACTAATAAAAAATACTATCTAAATATCTTAAGCCAAATCAGCATGTGTTTACTTTTTCATTACTATATGAGCTTTTTATTTAATGGATATAAAATAATATACTCCGCTGTGGGGTACCGGCGGATTATAATAGTACTTCTCCCTGTACCAGGTGTTGCAAGAGGCAACTGATAATTAATTGTATAAACCGATGCCTAGTTTTTTGATAAAATATCACTCAAGATAAATTTTACAGATTCCCTTAATTCTATGCATGCCCCTCCAAGGTATTCGAATATTTCATACAGCAATTATGATTACGTTCTGTTTTTGGCAAATTCTCGACAATATTTTTTAAAACGATCTCCTAATGGGTTCACAATTCGTAAGTTAATCAAAGTCAATCATGTGCTTGAACGTTTTGACCTATCCACGACACATAAAGTTAAAGGACTAGTTTACAATTTCTTACATTAATTATAATCAGAATGTTTTTATAACAGCCCTTCATTGGACCGTGCTGTACATAGACATTATCTCGTTAAAATCCTCATTACACATAAGCATAAGGGCATAATTGTGTCGAATGTTCCGATGCGATGCGATATGAGGCCGACACGTAATAACTGCCCGATTATGTTTTAATCTCGATCACTTTAAATTCGACATTTTCGAAAAAAATTACATAAAATTATTCCACTTACAATCTACAGTGTAATCAGCCGGCAATAAAAATGATGCCCGATACGGTTTTCGGAGAAAACCAGCGACGAGAGATGATATTTTAGTAAAATCGATGCCACAGTGGTGGATTGTTTCTGATTGCTCGGGTTTCAAAGAACACACGGTGATCTCTACCGATTTTCTGCAAGAACACTTTCTTTTCCCCTCTGAACGGAGATGCATTCGTATAATATATATCTCATGAACAGGTCCTATTGTTTTAATTATATTTTGGTTCAATGTTTTAATTGGTAAAGAAAAAAGAAACGAGACCCTCTGGATGAACTAATACATCTTATTCTGAATACAGATTAGCAACTGACAAAATTAAGATCAATCTGCATTATAATTTGCAAGGCCAAAAAATCAAACACAGTGAATACTTCAAATTAATAATATGTAGGGATATGTAATTTAAAGGGACAAATATTACTTTGATTGCCATACATATCTCACCAATAAATTAGAATAGATTATTGCAATATAAAAAGCTTTATATTCTCTTGTCACTTGTACAACAAATTAAACATGTTACCAGATTTCCTTTATACGCGAACTTCCTAGAAATGGCTCTGTTGGCTCAAACATTCGATTTAGATCGATATCGTATCAGATTGTGCTTTAAAAGGATCCATAAAGTATTTACTTTATGCTTATCGATGGCCTAATTCATTGGCCGGCTGTTGATAGAATGCAGCGAAGCTGTGGTATTCATGTGTTTCAACTTGTATGTTTTCAACAACAACAACAATTCATGTTAGAGGCCGGATGAATTAATTGGAAAGATCCATTGAAAATGGTGATAGATTTACAGTGTTAAATTAGTTAGTTTTTGGTAGAAATCTTTAGTAAGGAATCTACTAGTACTTTAATGAGTTATGACGCAACCACGCGGTGTTAGAACCAATCCATGAGTCGAAAAGGCCTTTCTAGGTTATTCGATTTCTTCTTTCTATGTTAGTTGATGACTATACTGATAACATCTGTTTATGTATAAGTTTTTAGACCGCAGCGTAATGTCGTTAAAGAAAATGCAAATTTTCAAAATATATTCGCAAAATGCAAATTTTTAAATTATATCGGTGGAGAAACCATTGGTATTTGTCCTGGTAAAAATAAGATAAGGAATACACACACACAAAATATCCTCTGCACGTCTTCAATGGATACTACAGACACAAATGTTGCCCTAGATTTTAGAAAGAAGACTTCGCTCCCTGGCCCACATCACATCTAGAGAAAATTGATAATATTTTACTTCACTTCTCTCCGAGCGTTTTACATTCAACAGGCCGTTTCATAATATCTATATCAACAGCGTCATGTTAACATGTTTTAATTACGTATAATCACAATTTCTAATATCTTCATCACTCCGCTTAAACTAAATAAAAAGTTAATTGATCGCAATAAACTTTATTATATTTGAATTACTGCAATAAAACGAGTCTAAAATGCAAACATGAAATTGCTCGAATTCAATCCAGTCACAGTCAACCCTCCGCCGTCGCAAATTACGTCCGGTTCTTCAAAAAGCCGTGCACGCAACAATTTATAACTACATTTAAGAGAAGACCCGCTGGACCACTCTGCCGATATTAATATCGGCGTCAGCATCATTAAGGAATACCTTTTATTGCGAACTTTAAATAAGTCCGCTCCAATCGCTTTAATAAAGGAGCCTTCCTTTCTCCGTGGTTTGGCAACATGGCCCTTCTTTAAAAGCGGTTCTCGAACACGCAATTTACTTTCGGAGAGGCAACAAAAGGAATTCTTATCAATTTCTGAGGTAATTTTAGCACGCTTTTTGTGCTTAATAATCACTTAATCTGAGTTTCGGAAATTTATTGTATCTTCTTCGATCGACGCATCGACAAACAGTGCCCGATCAGAGCCGGTTATAATGAGACGTAGTTAAGACTATACGGTTAAAATTACCGCCGTAGGCTCGATACTTCGCTTGGTCGAATCTTTCGCACAACGGTTGTGTTTTAATTAAGAGTGCCTAAAATAAAATTAACTTATATTCTACAAAAGCACGGCGCGTTCTACGTTTAACACGCTGGTCAAGTCACAACCCAAATCACAATTTATGTATGTTAATTCCGATCATCAATGAAACATGTCAATTTATTTTTATCGATAAAGATTTTGGGCATCTCTAGCGACGAAGTAGTGTGAAATGTAACCCTTGCGGAGCTACCGGCTGCACACTAGGGCTGCCACCCGCACTCTAGAGTATTGTCCCCTTTTTAGTGTGAAGTGTACATTATAATCTACGACACCAATAAAACACACTTAAATACTTTATTTACGTAACAGCGACTGTAACTAGCTTGTTATGAGTACTTATGAGACCTAATTAAGTACTATTTTAATATTTTCTTACACTTGCGCGTTCATTACATATAATAAAACTACTTTAACGACTTCAGAACTCCAAGCAGACTATGGTATTTAAACTTTTATGTTTTAACTATCGCCGTTTCGGCTTCGATTCACCTGTTTTCCAAGTTGGTTACATATATTTAGCAATGCAACTGAAATTGACATTTAAAAAAGTTTAGCTAATATAATTTTAAAAGTAGTTTTTAACTTTAATAATAATTATTATTTTTTGCCTTCACACATAAGAACTAATTTCCAATAACTCATATACATATATTGAACTACCTCAATCAAGCTTCAAGTGCGGTGGAGACTAGCGTCTGAAACTAAGCTTAATTTACTAAGCCTGTAATTTTCAAACCACCAGATGTGTGTGTGCGTATTATTCATTAAAGTTATATGTATTCATTAGAGTTAGTTAATATTGATACTAATAGAAATAATCTACCTATATTATACCTTTGTTATTAATTATAATAATGTAGTCTCACTTGGTTATTTATGTTATTGTAGTATTTCCGTACATTATGTTTTAAATTTTTTTTTCAGTTTCATCGTAGTTTTAACTATTCGGCCATATAGAAACGTCCTTTTTCAGCTTTTTTTAAATATATAGATTAGATTTAATTAATATGTGGATAAATGGTCATGAATTATTTTGGTTTTGTCAAATGTATGTTGCAAAAAATATATTACTTTCCATTTACTTTGTTGATACAACATAAAAGCAAAGTTTTAAAAACAGAGTCACAAAAATTGAATTCACACATAAATTTTATAATAAATCCCTCAAAAAAAAAGGTATTGAAGTGTCATATTAGTCGTCAGTGCAATTTATGAGATATTCTGTAAATTTAACATTGTTGTTTAAAATTGTATATCGTAAAGGAAGTAGCAACCCTCTTCCGAGCAAACAAAGGTACACAGGTTTTGTTTATTTTTATATAATGTAAATCGACGGCGCACCGGCATAAATCATTGCGTCCAAGCGTGAAGCCTAATATGGACGTAACCCTTTAATGACTCAAATTTAATAATTCATGAATGCGTCTGGATTGTGTGGAATGCACACACTGTATAAAGGACACATTGGTGCGAGATAATCTTCTTTCTCATTTATAAGACATGAAAAAATATAAAATTGCATTTGTTATTCAGTTTTACCTCTATTTTAATAAATTCATCATCGTCATATCAGTCATTTGAAGTGAAAGGGGGAATATTACACATAATTACCGAACTACATTTTTTCGGATGGATATATCACCATCTGTCGTTTATGGTACCTCAGTCGCCTCTTACGACCGCTGGTACAAGGGGAGGTACTCTGGCAGTTCCTCACAAGAATTCCTTAAAAACTAAAATAATAGTTTTTTATAACACTGTTCTTTCGAATGTGTCATCATAATAAAAATATAGACATGGATATGAGATGCAGATGTCTATTTACCAGTTACACTTGGAGAAAAACAATTGATTGGAAATAATCCAGTCAGTATCGAATAAACGCTTTTAGCGTATATTCGATAAGTTATGTATTCCATAAAAGAGCAGGTGTGCCCAATAATTATAAAAAAAAATAACTTCATAACCTAACTTTTATAAGAAAAAGATATTTAGTACTAAGTGTTATTGTGTAACTACGGCTCAGAGATCGTAAGATGTACATTTTTCAGGATCTACCTGAAAATAAATACAGTTTTAAAACTGACGCTAGACGCTATTGCTAAATGACCTGTCTTAAGCGACCATTCGTCTACAAAACTTATACAGATTGTCACAAACGACCAGATTTAATTAAGAAAAATATCTGGTATTGCATATGTTAACAATATATAACAATGTTAAGAATTCATAACAATATACACGCCTCTTATTTTATAATTATAAAACTTAATAATGACGTTAAAATACATACATACAATTAATAATAACTTATTTATCAACATGCTTGAACCCGATAAAGATAATGTAATAATATATACTTACAAGAAGCTCTCATTCTCAGTAAATGGGTCAAGGAGCGACTCTGTTTGAATTTCTATCTGCATCGTTTCTGACATGGACAACATTGTTGGACATAGGCGTCCCCAAGAAAAAGAGAATCTTGCCTATAATTGCCGCCATGGGCAAGTGTACAAGTAATCGCAAAGCGTAGCTTCGCAACTTGGATGCTACATGTGATTACCCCCCCAACATTGAGCGACACAATTTCAGATCCGAACTTCATACTCAAATGCCTTGCGTTCTATTCGACCTCGCATTCATGGACATATATTCCTGTTTTTATTATACAAGAGTCTAATTGATCTTTATACCTTAAAATAGTTTCATAGTCCTAGGTGGAAATTCCACGCCCACATTCTACGAAGGAACGAGCTGGGCTATTATATTCTTTCGTGTAATAGACATTAGATGCCTGTGTTTATACAGTTGGTAAAGGAGCATTTTCTGTAATTATAGTTATATTTGTTTCCTATTTGTATGTAGTATCTATTTATTTATTGAAAGATATATATACCATAATATTGCGATCATTATCTCTTTACCTTTTTTACCTCTTACTTTCTCTTAGTTTCCTTACTTTTTCCATCCCAGGAAACCTAAAAATATCACTTTTTGAGAAAAAGCCTCTATTGTATTTGTGATAATTGAATTTGTAAGCTTTTACTTTTGTGTTTGACTGTAAATATTATCAATATTGTTACTATTATTATATTAAGCCTGAAATAAATGCCGTGATTTTTTTAGACTTATCCATAAATACCTTTCCCTGGCTTCTACTCGAACAGCCGTCGAAACAGGTTGAGACAGGGTTTATCAAATTAGCTCGTATGAACTTTGTCTTTACTTCTTTTTATTAAGAGGTCTACACATCTACAACAGAATATTTCTAGAATTATTGACAACCTCGGCATCGCCTATGTAGTAGCCCTTTATTGCATAAATAAATTAGGTTAAATCCTGACAAGATCTGATCTATCACTGATCTGTTTGACAACGGTCCTTGAAAATCTTATCCCACACTATCAACAGACCAGCGGTAGGTGGTGCACTGCTAGATATATCCCTAGAAGATTTTCAACAGGACCAATTGCACCCAGCCTGCACCTAGCATGATCCTGCAGTCCTGTTTTTTACTAGATCAGGTCCACAAACAAGCATACAGTCTTCGTAATAGTAAGCGTCACTGCAGCCTTTAAATGCTCGTAATATCACAAGGATATCACTAAAGCGTTGCCTATCTTGTGTCTTGAGGATATTATTCCACATTACCCATTAAATTTACTGCCTCTTCCACCCTTCAAATCGGAACACAGCAATGCGAACAAATTCAAAACTGTCAAATTGTGTCTCCTCCCTGTGGGTGGACGTCCTACGCAGCGATTATCATCTGCCATCTGTTGCTATTGGTGCTATGTGCTCTGTCTGTTATCAACAATATTATGTGGGTACACATTTCATCGGATTAATAAGTTGATGTTAATAAGCAGAGTACATAGCACACTTAGCAATTGATGGCAGATGTCAGAATCTCCATAATTAAATGAGCCCGATGGTGCAGATGGTAGTGATCCTATCTTGTGCGCCTAGGGTCGTGGGTTCGAGTCCCACCAAGTGCAACCATTCATATGATGTTATTTATGTTTATTCTGTGTCTGGGTGTTGAATATATGTATTTAAATAATATTTGTGTTTTCTCGGAGTCAGGTATGAGATGTGGGAATTTATTTATTTGATTAAATAATTTCTGATATCTGAATTGTCTTTGGTATTAACAATATGCAATACCATGTTTTTCTCTAAAATTTTTCTATAATATATATCTGGTATATATAATTATTTATTCAGGTAAATGAATTAATATAAGATATTATAAGTTATGGATTCAGGTAGATAAAATCTCTTAAAATTCACTCTACATCATTAAGGTAATACGAAGTTTTTAGAAGATGGGCTGTTTTTTATAAATTTATATTTACATGTTGTTATTCTAATATCAATATAGTTCTTTTTCTAAATTTTTTTATTAAGAAGTCATATTTTTTATCTGTAACCGAATGATAAGTAACAGTAAAGTTTTTTCATTTAGCTTTTTACAGATGCAACAATTACATATGTTATTTGCTTCATATTACTTATTTTAATAATTGACAATAATAAAATCATACAAAACATTCTTTAGCTATACATTTTATTTTCTATTTTTGTACTGTATAATTTATTATTATTCTTAAGGAAGTTATTCAATAAGTCTCAAAATTTAGGCGAAACTAAAAACTTTCAATTCGTATAATAAATATGACAATATAGTGTTGATAACTTTTATAACCTTCATAGATGTCGCTGACACCGTATAAAAGGAACACTCCGAAAGAAAAATGACATATTTTAATGTCCAAAACCAAATAGTGCGGTTTTGTATTAATTATAAGCGATCATAAGGAAAATAAAGTCCCTTGCATACATACATAAAAAAAATAGTAATGAGATTAAAATGACAGTACGTTTTAAAATACAAGCATTTAATAATTACAATATTTAATTTTCCATACAATTGTGTATAGCCGGAACGGTATATGATAATTTTGATATCTTTATTACATCCAAAGGAGTCTCAACAAAAAACGGTCGGTCAAAAAAACTGAATGAGTAAGTGCCTTTGCCGGGATCAGCTGAAACCTTTATACACAATCTCATACATAAAGTTGACATAATTGATCGCGTAAACAAAGAGGCGGCTATTAACGTATGATATACGGTAGCGATCAATAAGCGTTTTCGGAAAGGTATTAATGGGTGAAGATAATTCCGAGGTTCCGGTAGAGATGACATCGATACTTCTTATTGTTTGCTAACGACCCTCTCTCTCTCCGATTCGGCTCGTAACGTAATTAAGCCTTGTTTTTCAATTGAGTCAAGCCGTTTCTCGGCTTGGGATGTTATCATCCTTTATAGGCTTTGCCCGATTTGTTTCGTAATTTCCTTAATGTATTTTTGGAAATCTCATTGCGCACCTGATAACAATAATTAATCAATAATATATGCATTGACCTGACTCAGTTATGTATTCCTTAATTGAAAATACCATTATTAGTAAAAAGTAAATTATATTTTTTGAAAAATGTTAATTAAAGTTAATTTCTAACAAACTAAGGACCTGTTTCTTCTAATGTTATGTATGTTATGTACTACCTTGTTGTAAATTTGCGATGTTTAAATAAATATGAGTATCAGACAACAGAGGAATCACAAATGTATACACATACATGCATACATCACGCCTGTGTCCCATCGAAGTAGACAGAGACTGGATCTCCACTTGCTCGTTTATTAGTCTTCTCATACATATTAGTACTTCTGACCTGGTCCTTGTTTAATACCTCTTCTACCTAGTTTAGATATGTTCGTCTAGGTTGTCTTATACCAACTCTCCCATTCACTTCCACTCTATATATTTGTGTGTTGAAGTTATTCTACTTTCATTCATCCTTTCTTTATGTCCAAACCATCTCAACATTCCTTTCTCTATTGTTGTCACAACGCTCTCTTCGAATCACAAATATAATCAATTTAATTACATATTTTAATACCCATACAGAGAACAAATACAAATATTGATCATAAAAGTTGCATGAAGATCAAACCAAGTACCCTTGGTGTACATTATAATTACAATACACCATATATATTTGTCCGGAATGAACTTCTAAACTACTGAACCGATTTTAATAATTTTTTGCTTACTATGTACAGTTTGATCTAACTTGAGGGATAGGATAGTTTATGTCTCAATTTATAGTCGCAATATTGTTTTCACGAAAAATTAAGTCTAAACATAATAAAACGTCTGTCGGGTCAACTAGTCATATATATATATATATATATATATATACATAATTCATTACTTTAAATCTCGATGTCACTATCTATGCTGTCTGTCAATTTATATCTTACAATACGATTTCATAGCTTAACTATTGAACTATTTTTTTTTATGAAATGGCAGAAAGCTTAGACCCTGAAGGACATAATCTCCTATCTCTGTAAAGTTAGTCAATACAGAGCTATACACAATACAAACTTAATGCTTGATATTCATCGATATCTTTTAGCCGTTATCCAATCGTGAAGCAACCCTGAGTACAAAATAGCCCGTATACATACATAATATATTCTTGCTTCGACCTGTACTTGTTTATGCCTTATGACATCTCTTTGGACCTCTCTACTTTTTAAGCTGTTTCACATAAAATGCTATGCTATATACTTCCAGTCGACGTCTTGATGACTAATTATTTTCAATACATATATAAATAATAGTACATTAATAAATAATATACAGACACATTTCACTACTATAAATCCTTTTAAATGTATAAAATAAAATATTTCCTCATGCTGATATACATACTTTATATATATATATATATATATATATATATATATGAGAATGAGAAGAAAACGTCACTGCGATTTGCAGCACGGTAACCGAAGCTTCGAACATAAAAGTATTAAGTTAAATAAAACGCGCTTTAAAACCGAAAATTCGCCTATATTACCACTGCAAATGAGTATATCTATCTTTACACATGACTAAAAATCGGAGCTGAGAATGAGAGAAAATTGAGATTACAACAGTGGGCCTTCTACAAAAAATGCGGACGCATTGCTATCTCACTCTTACTTTTTTCTGTTGCCGAATAGCTTCGTTCGCTATTTTCCAGTTAAATGGTGAGAGGCAGTGCAAATTACTTGGTGATATGATATCTTCAAGTCAACGCGCTAGTGATATCTTTGTGATTACAAGAATCTATAGACTGCGGTGACGCTTACTATCACGCGGTCTGTATGTTTGTTTGTCGACCTGTAACAATAATAAAAAAAAAAGATTAAGAGGTGGACAAAGAACCTAATCCAAGCTATCATAAGCCGTGTTCAACAAACAAGTTTGACAGCCGTGCGCCCTTGAAAAAACTTAAAGCTAATAAGTTGACACCTTGCACCGGCTCGCACCGACCAGAATCTTCTTATCGCGGCTCACCATCGCCCAAATAGTCATGTCAGCGAATAAATTACGCACCGACTTAAATCGATTTCACAGTTTTAGATATAAATTACGTTAGCAGCGTGCCGTATTCGAAACCGGCATTGTGTTACGCAAACGGCCGAAATTTTATTAAAATTAAACGACGATTATTCCGCTCTCGTCACGAGAACAAGTGCGGGTCTCAGCTCTAATAATTGCGTCGGAACCGAACTGGGGCCGGCTTATGTAAGAGGTGATTTAATTCGAGCGCGGATGGAGTGCAGGGATGCTATGGTGGTCGGTGATAGTAACCGTAACCTGCGGATATACGAATTGAAAATAACCGAAACGATTTTTTAGTTTTAATTTTAACTAAATTACCACAATTTATATAAATTATAGCAGAATTTACTCATAAATATGAAGTCTGCCAAAATGTAAAAGCATTGTCGGTTGTTTCGTTGTATTGTGTAATCGGACATGATGGATAGAAACATTTTTAATAGAAATAGAACGAGATACGATATATTATAATAATAGTCGATTTTAGTATGACATGTAGTATTAAAGTAAATATAAATATAGCTGTATTATTTTTGTTAATTTCTCTACATTGCAATTGACCTAGCTCTGGCATAATAGTTAAAGCAATTGGGTTATGATTGTCCGACAACTGAGGAATTCCAATTACAATACTCAAAATACTTGTGTTTAACACCCCGACACAGAACAGATGTTTATCATGGGTGAGGATCGCACTCATAACCCTTGGCGCATAAGATAGGAAGAATAACGTATTTGGCATCAAATATTTAGTAAGCCCTTGATTTTTAACTAGTAAAAACAATCGAGTATTTCGAAATTATGAATATCCGTTACCGTGTCCGAAACAACGTCCAGATCCGAAACTTCATATTCATGACAACCCTGATGGAATTGCACGAAGTACCAAGGTCCGCCGAAAAATATTGCTCTACTCAAATTTATCACGAACACGCAAATTACCTCGGGCGTTTTATTTTTCGCAAAAGTGAAAAAAGTCTCGTACACACTTAATGTCAGCAACCGGCGGTAATTAATTGAGGCCTCCCAAGCAATAATTCGGGCAAATAAACGCTTTAAAGCACTTCCCACGGAGGTGTGATTCGAAAGATGCGGGGTATGTGAAACTATACAACTTTTGGGTGGCACAGCGGTGTCGCGTCGTTAGCCGTTATACTATTAAGATGCCCAGTCGGCTGAGAAAAATGTTAGACTTGCGACTTCATATCCCAAGTTAGCCAGAAAATTTTTGCGTTTTCTTTTGGCTTTAATTTGACTGCTCCAACGTCTTAAATGGAGATTTTTAACGGGATTTGATTGCGACTATGACATTAAAGCTTTGATACCTCCGAACAAGAGGGAGAAAATTTCAATTCAATAGTAATTGGTCTTAATTCCTCGTCAAAGCCTGCCAGGACGACCCGATGGCGTATTCCATGGTACTCCTATCTTATGCAACAAATGTGGGTTCGATCCAATTTGTGAGATGAACATTTGTTTTTGTTCTGTGATTGGGTATAAAAAAATATTTTATGTATTTATGTGTTATATTTGTGATCCTTTGTTGTTTGATGACCGTAACACAAGTAAGTACTAAGTGATTTATTTCGGAGTCAGTCATGTATGAGATGTTGTGTGAACAGATTTATTTATTTATATTACTATCGTACCTAATCATAGCCGCAAGTGGACAGGACGTCCACTGGTTCCTTAGTCGACTCTTACGACAACTACTATTCAACTCTGCCGGTATCCTACATCTAGTATTGGTTGGTGACCACCAAACCAAAACAGGTAGCCCCAAATTCTTTTGTCCAGTTCAAATTTTCAATTTGATTGACAGGCCCGATTTAGTATCGGAATCGGTCGTATCTACTGCGCAAAAAGTCGTGTCTTCAATCCCCGCCCCGGAACAAACATTTATTTCATGAACATTTGTGTTTGTTTTGTGTCTGGAAACAAATATGTATTCAAGTATTATATTTTTAATTCTATTATCTGATATCCGTAACATAAATGCTTTAAGCTATTATTTAGTCAGGTGAATGTATGAGATATGGTGTGTGAATAAGATTGTAGCGCCAATTACTGAGATCGCAATACGCGCCGGCAAAAAGTTCACTAAATAAAATATTCTCACACACCGTAAATCCTTTCACGCATCAAAAGAATCGTGTTGTAATTTTTATATTTTCTTGTCCGACCTGTGTTCCGTCAGGGCTCACAGTGTGTAGTGAAATAAATGATCAGATATTGCGGTTTACCTGTCTCGTCAGCATTGACAGGGTCGGTCGGGACTGCGCGCGAACTCATTTATGGCTGAGGCTCATCATGACGGTAAACATTTAAAAACACTTTAAGGCTTTCATAAGATGATGATGCATGTTGATATTTTTATTAGCGCGCTTGCGAGTGATGAGTTACGAGCCAACAAGCTTCATTTAAACATAATAACATTTAAACAAAATAAGTTTGCATTTATAGCTTTATTTTTCTTTCTTAATATATTCTTATAATTAATTAATAACTCATTAATAAATTTGTAAACTAAATACTGTAAAATTAATAAACTTAATACTGCTCTTTTAATTTTTTTTATATTGATATTATTTTACAGCTAATTTATACAACGATACAATCATAATAAATAAAGCCTACCTGTAAACAAAGAGACGACAGTGTTTTCTTCCATAAGTCTCTTTCACTGTTTATTATAAAAATCGTGTGTAAACATAAACTTTTTTCTTTTTTTACATAAAAATCTGGAAATTACAATTAATAACGTTATGTATGATCTGATTTATTAAAACAGGTGGTTTTCAGATTTTTATTAACTATTTCTACTGCCTAACATTGTTGTGTTCGCATTGCTGTGTTCCGGTTTGAGGGGCAGTGAAATTACAGGTAATATGACATATTATCTTCAAGTTACAGGGTTGGCAACGCGCTAGTGATATCCTATGAGCGTCTATAGGCTGCAGTGACGTTTAGTATCACACACTTGATTGTGGTAAGTCCACTGTTTTACACACAATGTTTTACATTACCAAGTCCACAATCAAGTCAAAAATAATCGTAGTAAATTCAAAATTCTACAAACCAAACTACTGTTTTGGAAATATTGCAGCAGTTACTTACCTTTTTTTTCAGAATTTTATGAATATACACTCGCTGTTATCGTATTTTTCATTTGCATGAAATGCTGATATATAAAAGATTTAATAAAAACTGGTATCCTTATTAAACTTGGATTAATATGGACAATACTATAAGTTTTTATGAAATAAAAGCATAGCTTGCGGGAGCCAAATTTTTGTACGTTATAAAAACCAGACCTCAATCTATCTCTAACACAAATGCCACCCAATGTATAGCCCTTTTAGAGTAATTAAATAGTAAACAAACAAAATGCAAAGTTTTGATAGATTTTCACTATAAGTTAGATTAGGCTAAAAGTTCCAAACGGATAGGAAAGATACGATCATACAATATTCAGTACTTATCAAGTAACAGACAAAAGGTAAATCAAAAGCGCAATTTTAATACATTAACATATTCATTCAATCCAATTGGAATAGCCACTTGGTCAATCGGACATTTTCTATTTCGGCGTATCAGGTAATGATAAAATAGGCAAAAATAAACTTCCGTCGCTTAACTCGCATTGACAAGGCAAAAAAAACATACGCACTCAAGTTTATGTTCGCAAGTGCAATATCGGTAATCTACCAGTTGTCACCTCGGGTGATAAAACCTGATAAAATTAATATCATGGCCGCTAAGGTTAGTCGTATATGTTGGGTAAAAGCGACCGCGAACGAGTGCGGCGGGCGAGCTGTACAAAAATTTACAGATAACTTAATTAACATATGTATATTGACCGTAAGGTACCGGCAGAGCAGAATAGTACATAGTGTGTGGTGTCGTAAGGGGCGACTGAGGTACCAGAACTGACAGATTGCGGTATATCCATCCATGTCTAACAGTGTATCTCAAAATACAGGGACGAGAATGGGCAGCAGTATCCCCGTTGAGATTGCCAACACGCTTGCCTAGAGCGGCAATTATGTGCATAATTTCCCTTTTCTTGGGGAAGCCTATATCGAGCAGTGAACTTTGAATGGCTGATATAATGATGATGATATATAAATTATGCATATATAAATTACATGCATATATGATCTTATTATAAAACGTTATAGAATCAATTTCGTTATAGAATTATTTGAACCAATTGTACATTTGAAAAAATTGTTGTAAAATTTCATAACACAGAACTCTATATTCGATAATTAGAAAATGTGAATTAACCACAATTAATATAGAATTAAAGATCTGTAGTGTAATAGATCTCTCAAGAAAAGAACCTAACAACTGTTCCGCGTTTAATATTATCAAGCGGTTGGTTAAGTTAATGAGAAGAAAAAAAGTTATAGAGGATTAATGCAGAATATTATGGGACCGCCCTCTGTACCAGGTGTCGTTGGCGGCAACTAAAGTTCCAGCTCATGCAGTATAACTATCTAATTTAGTGTGACTCAAGCACAGGGTAGTTATATGAAGACGTTTTTTCGTCGCGAATCTTCGCTCTGCGATTGCCACGACGCTCACCCAGAGCTGCAAAAATGAGCAAAATCCGTTTTTCTTAGGGAAGCCTATATTTAACAGAGGACATATGAAATTATTGATGTTTCCAATGCCAATATTTTGATGGCACATTTAAAAACTGCATCTCTAAGTATGACTATATATAAACCACAAAAAATACATGGCTTTGTTTGGTCCATGGCTTTATTTCTTACACGTTTTATTAAAAGGTAAACCCACGCCGAGCGACTGAAATCCTTTTTGTCGACCGAAATGTTGCAGATCATTATTCTTTGAAACCTTTCTCATTGCCCCAATTGCCAACGCTTGAACACCCGTTAATCCTGAGTCCCAGCAGGTCCGGTGACGTCCTTAATTAAGGCAAGTCCGGATTAAAGATCCGATTTGATTTTGATTGATATTGCGGCGAAACGTGCACTGGTGACTCTCTCCCGGCTTAAGCTTTTGATGAAAGCGCCTTTATATTGTTCGATTCTATTGCATTACCATAGTCGTTATGACAAGATTTTAAAAAGGTTTCGTTTTGAAAAAAAAATCGTCTGGAAAATTAAAACAAAAATTTAAAACCGCACCTTTTTTTGGCCTTGGGCAGACTTATTAGGTTTGAAAAAAGACTAAATTTTGTCTCACGTTCAAAAGTAGAACAAACCTGATGATGTATTACTTCAAGGGCAATAAACATAAGGTAATACGTACTCCGATATAATACCATCCAGTAATCAAACGACAGAGCTAATAATAGACATCAATATGTATTAAACTATTGATAACCCGTTATAAAATTACTCTTTGCTTAAAAGAAAACTTACAGAGAAATTTGTTTCTTTATTGAAATAAGTGGGATAAAGCCGTGAGGTACCGGTAGAATAGAATAGTACCTCCCCGTGGACCAGGTGTCGTAAGAGGCGACTAAGGTACCAGAATACACAGATGGCGATTTATCCATCCGCAACAGTGTAGCTTAAATGCACAGGGCGGGGATGGCCAGCTGTATCCTCATTGCGAAATCTGCGCTCTGCTACTGCCAACACCGTTGCCCAGCGCAGTAATTATAGGCAATTTTCCCCTTTTCTTGGGAAGGCCTATGTCCAGCAGTGGACCTCTAATGGCTGATATGATAATGATTAAGATGACGTTAGATGTGTGTTTAATATTCGATGCAGCATAAACAGATAAACTTATGGAATTTTAACTTCCGAATTACAGATTCTACGAGTGACGTGTACAAGCAAACTGCTTGTGTTTTATGAATGTTTCTTACATAAAGGAATTGCTACGCTTACTATCGTTATATAAAAGCATTATCTTACCGTGTAAACGGACAAGCAATCTCCGTCATTACCTCATGCATCGGATGCGACGGGCGGGCCGCGGATTAAAACTGACAGCCATAACAAGTCACAAATATAAGCATACTCAGACAGAGAGCGTCCTTTTAGAGTACTGCAGTATTACTATACTGTAGATATTGGAAAGTAACTGCAGTGCAGAATTGCAGTGATTAAATCTTTTTATTATTAAATTCTGTGTGTGTAGTTATATAATAGCTATATATCAATTCATTGAGAATTTGTTAATTATAAAAAATACAAGACTGAACTGTTTCAGCAATTTTAAGGCTACTTTTTAACGATATTTTGGTGATGGTGACATTACAGTAACCTTGAGAAATTATTTTGCGTTTTTCTTTATACTTACTCTCTAAAAATACTTCTAGTTAATTTATTTAATATAGGGTCATATATAATATGCTATTAAAAAAGTATTATTTTTTAAT
This sequence comes from Heortia vitessoides, assembly GCA_020976665.1. Classification (NCBI taxonomy): domain Eukaryota; kingdom Metazoa; phylum Arthropoda; class Insecta; order Lepidoptera; family Crambidae; genus Heortia; species Heortia vitessoides. The sequence continues at coordinate 9,676,196 of JACJUM010005601.1, read as the reverse complement.
AACAAATTGCCACATACCCTATTGATATTTTAAAAATGAATACAAGAAATGCTTGAATTGATATGCGTGGTATAAATGTATGCGTAGTATTGAGAATTTTTGAAATTTATGTAGAATTTATTTTCACAACATATCACCTCGAAAATATTTATATATGGTCATCAATTATAAAATAGTTTGTATTTAATACCATAATTTTAAAATAAAACCTTTCTCAAATAAACGAACAAGTATTTACCGTGAATCACAATACCTCGCATTCATCAATAACAGATCGTGACGCAAAATTAGCAAGCCCTTATGATTGAGGCAGACCTCCTAACTCGGTTTCGTAACCCACGTTGAGTTGTGGTAATGTTGCCATATTAGCGACATATCGGTTAATAGAAGAAAGAATACTAGCAATTCATCTCGATTTGTCCGCCGGTCACGCGGAAGGCGCGCGCCGCTCGTGACTGCGCCGGTACATGCGCTTGCGCAGACCAACTGCAAGTTACAGATTGTTTCACTTATAACTTTAAAAAGTGGATGAATAAAAAACAGGTTTAGGAGGCTAAATAGTTTAAACAGAATTAGGGAAAAATATCATTTAGGTTCTTTCTCGAAATAATATATATATGTGTGTGGTCGTCAATCTTTTAATACTTTATTCATATAGATTTTTTTTCACACAACTAAGAACCCACACAGTGTGACACAGTTAGCATAATGATTTGCCCCAGCAAGTTTAAAATTCAAGGTTATTATAGTTTATACCTTCAGATATATGCTCTTTACTAACCAAATGCCGCTATAACTACTCATGACACACTTCACTGTAAATATATGTAAATAGACTCAGTTTTAAAAATGTATAAAAAAATTTAATATTCTCAAATTACTCAAACTCAAATTTTTGATCGTATAAAAAATGTAAAATTAAAGAGCATATTTGAGAATTTTTTTACTATAATGTGTCTTCCCCAATATTTAAATATGCATTTTGTTCCTTTAAACTTTAGTTTATAAGCAGCTGAGATGTCACTGAATTTAAATGAAAAACCTCTCTATCATTTCAAATTCACTGGTGTATCCCCTAAATAGTTTCTGATGTAATTGTTGTTTATGTATGTAGTTTTTGTAATTTAAGAAACTGTATGTTAACTTCTAGCACAGAGTCATTTCCGAAAATTAAAGAGGAACACAATGTATATAAACGGTTCGAGGTGTTTAGCATGTAAGAGATTTATTCTCGGTCGGAAATTTTAACGAGTTAAAAATGAATAGAGCTTGGAAATTATCATTAAACACTTGGCTTAATACAACAAGCCCGTAAAGTTGTATCTCTACATTATTTACTATCTATCCATCAGCGCTGCAGACGACCCTTTCGCAAAATTACTGGCATATTTCCACGATTAAGCATACGACCACATATCGCAGACTTGACAAAAACATGAACCCTCCTAGTTCGGCATAAGGATCAAAATCGTGCGATTTTCAGCTACAAAGAAAATAGTCTCAAATGATTTAGGGGCCCATATCTGTCAAGGGGCCAGCGATTATGTGTAGCTATAGGTACGACAAATAAGTTTATTGGCTACTGGTGCAATAAAACTACGTGATTTATCAGTAACGTTGGTCCAGGCTAATCTTGTTTGCCGCGCAAATGATGTCACTGATCCTCATACCGCGGTATCAAATGTCCATTCGATGTCAACCGACAGTTTTTGATGGCGGCCATGAATCAATGTACACTTACGTCAAAATTTATTTTCGGTGAATAGCGAGTGAAATATAAGGTCCTATTAAATAGAATCAGCCGTTGGGTCTGAATACACTCACGACTCTGAACAACTTTCCCAATGCAACCTTTATAAAATGCATATTAAAATTTGCTTACTGGAGCAAATTTCTTTTATATGATGTACCGGCAATGTCTGCATATTATATTTTATTATAATTATAGCCTATTTTTATGGTACAGTAGTTTCAATAAAATTATGTCTAATGTCGAGGTCAGGTACTACAGGGTTTGTAATTTCTTTTTTTTTTGAAGAAATTATACTGATGTTTTCAATTATATTAAAAAATATCATAAAAATACTTACCGCGTACACATAAAAAATCAGATTGAATTTTAGTTTAAATTCCGCGGCACCAATGTCAAGAATGGCATTGTACGCATCAATGCTGAAAACGAAATTGTAACCCTGTTTTTTTCGTACACACAACAAAAAGTTGACAGTGATCATACAATTCATAATGTAACCGGTTCAAAAATAGCGGGGCTGACTTGTGCAAATCATATCTTGACACAGGAGATCGCCAAGGTCTGTGTGCTCGTGCTTGACCGAACGTGCAATGTTAAGACTAAAATTAAAATGTAACTCGTCATTGAGACTTGTGTGCATTAATCATAGCGAACCACGCTCTAATCAGCTGTTATGTACTGAATAATTAGAATAAACAAATAAATGAGCGTGACAATAACACAGTAACACAGCCTTGAATGAAGATAATTTTATATCTAAAATGTGCATTACATATTTGTCCATATTTAAAAACCGCTATTTATATATACGAAAGGAAATGCTGACTAATTGACATAACAACGCAGGGCCTAATCTGTAAGGGTTAGACACTTGATATTTTGCACTGAAGTTTTGTTTATAATGTAAAGGAGCACTAAAAAAGATTTTTTTTAAATCAACTCCTTAAAGGTCTGTAACGAGAGTGCAATGTTAGTATGAAACGTTGCTATTTTCGTAGTTATTCAAATGAAATTTAGTATAAAGATTCTTCATTTTAATTCATTTTTAAAAATATTTTAGAGAAAATTATCCCTTAAGAGGGTAAAAGGAGGAGGGAGGACATTAGTATGATAGTTCTACAACCTAAAACGGGTAAAGCCGCGGGTCACTGCTAGTGAATAATAAACCGTTATTTCGTTCGCAAATCTGTAATATCGATATACTAGAAAAAATTAACACTCATTTGTAGCTAAGTAAGCTGAGCATATTATATTTTTTCAAAATTTTGTACTGCACAGTCATTCTTCAAAAGACTTGTGTTTGTGTTTTAGTTGACACATCTCATACATTGGCCTGATTCCGTGGTAAGTCGCTTAAAGTACTTGTGTGACGTACATCAGACATCAGAGGAATCACAAATATAATACAGATACAGAAAAAACATAAAAACCGTGTAAATATTTGCCCTAGGTGGGGATCGAACCTACGACCCTTGACACATTGATAAGATGACTACCGTCTGCGCCATCGGTCCCATCGGGCGGACTATAGTTATGTTGTTCGGTTTTAATAGTCTACGCCACGACGCTTTACTTCTACCAATATTTTATAGTTTGTCACATAGGCCTGCTGCCTATATTTCACTATATAATAATATAGCAAAGAACCGGGCTGACTCTGACACAATTTTAAGTGATGTGATTCTTCCGTCCATTGATAAAAAATCTTCAGGATTAGGTCAAATATGATGAAGATTATTATTAAAGATTCTGTAATACTTCGAAATACTTATATATAAAAGGAGAAGCTGATTAACTGAGTGACTGTCATATCAACGCACGGCCTTAACTATAAAGGTTAGAAACTTTACTGACTTAATATCAACGCAGAGCTTATCCTATAAAGTCCGAAAAAATCATTACAGTCATTTACTGAAAAAGGTTGTATATAACATCACGCTAGGACCATTAACAGCGGAATACTTGGTTTGTTTTACAACCAAACGCGGGTGAAACCGCGGTGCACTGCTTGTTGGAAATAAAATTGAAATAATTTGTATATACTCGTATTAATTATCAGATGTTTTTAATTGACTATATAAGTATAACACACATATATCCCTCTCTCAATTCTCCCTTTATATATATACAATGGGAGAAGCTGATTGACATAAACGGAGAGCCTCAACTATAAAATTTAAGGACTTGAAGTTTTGTATAAGGTTTTCTTTTATAACGTAGGGGAGCTCTAAGAAAGGATTTTTTAAAATTTAGTGTATAAAACTTTGCTGTTTCTGAAGTTACTCGAACGAAATTCAGAATGAAGGTTTTTTTGTTCGACCGAGTTGTCAAAAAAGCTTGCATTCCGCGAGATAGAACGTGTAAAATATTTTCTCGAAAATCATCCCATTGAGTGAGTAAAAGGGTACAGAATTAGTTTGACAGCTATCTATATATAGATATTTTAACGTGGGTGAAACCGTGGGGCGCTGCTAGTTTATGTATATGATTACAAAACACAAACACGTGAATCTGCATTTACATCGTACAATAGACAGGTTTAATTAATATTGTAGAAAGATAAGTAAATTAATATCGCGACATAAATCTAATCAAGAGTCAAAGGCAACACAATATATCACCGCGGATCGTCGCACGCGCAACTCGTTTTAACGCGCAAGATAACATTTATGTAAATCAATCTTAAACGCTAGAATGCATGGCCCACTATATCTAAATCTCAAAACATTACTTGATACTAATTAGTGCATAATTTAGTTTAATACGACTAATCAAAATACGCTACCGTTTATACGTGAATGGATAAGCATATCAAAATATACTTTTTGATACATCCGCGTGCTTTTCATATTATGAGGGTTTCACATACCTACTAGTTATTGCCGGTAATTTCATCCTAATTGGTATTTTTATCGCCTAGATCTATTTCTGACTCGTTAGCGTTATGACACAGTTATACACGGCCATAGACAAGAAACGTTCCGTGTTAGATGCCTGACTGGCTAGTTTACAAGAAAGTATGTACTGTAATTTTCTGGTTTAAGTATTGCTAGTACAAAAACAAACTTAATATGGCTGTATTAATCGTATACGAATTATAAATTTTCTATTTATTTCTCAAAAACCCTACATTCAAATAAATCTGCCTTTGTCAAAATACCTTGAAATAAATTAAAATTGTTATTTAAACACAGTATCAGGCCTACGTCAGATAGATAGTCTATATACACGTTGTGCTTGCACCTGAGGAGTCTCCATTCCAGAACTTTACGGCGCCATTGACTGCCCTGACCATTGCTTCTTCAACTTGTTAAACGATAGCGTCAATGAATTATTTTAAACTACACCCTATAATTAGTTTCGTAAAAACTACTATCAATATATTAATAATACCTAAATTTAACAAATTAGGTATGGTATTAATTAAATCTTTGTGTTACTTCACCTGCAAATAAATAGATTTCAAACGAAAATGTTTAACTAAATTTGAAGTCGAGATTTGTTTTTTGTACTCGGGCGTTTACTAGCGAATAATTGATTTGAAAATGTGTCATTACGAAGAGAATATTTTCGGACACCAAAATGACCTTGCGTTCGTCTCTGACTCCACCCGTCACTTAGGTTTTCAGACACAAAGAAAATCACGGTCGAAAAACTATGACAGCATAATATTGAATTAAGATATAATTTTTGGATTAATATGAGGAAGCCCAATGACTTTCATCTTACTATTAACAAATCATAAACACTTTTGTTTTAATTTGCTTTTAATATGAATACAAAATGTGCAGTTTGAGATTAAAATATCACTTCTTACGCAATCCCTTTTATATTTTTGTTATATGTCTGCATGAATACCCCACTCTCAACAATTTTCACCAACCGCTCTCAACAACCGCCAAACTCAACTTGTTGACTTTTAAAAGCATTTTATATCAATAGCTAATTGATTATAATCAAAAGTGTGCTATCAAATCTGCGTAAATTAATCAATCCTTAAAAAATAATATATAAAAATAAAATTCAATTAGGTGGTAGAGCCAACAAAAAATGTTTAGTTCCAGTTCTTAATGTTTTTATGAAATATACAAAACTATGACAATTCATTAGCTGCAATTAATCTATTAATATCAATCCACCAGATCCAGGACCTTCCATCATGACTATTAGTCCAGCAATGCAGCGGGGCAGGCCGACTCAGAAGCCTACTAAATTAATTGAGTTTGGTCAACTTTTTTGTGTATTTTTTTGCCATGTTAATAAGATTCTCCGACTGGCCGTGGCCTTGAGAACACGGAAGGTGGGTCTGAAGAGCACTTTTGTGGTGTCAATGGTTGACACTATCTGGAGATCTCGGTCTGAACCAAGGCCAATGTTTAATCATTTCAGAGCAGGCCCATTGCGGAAAAAACTTCACAGATAATAAATAATAATGTTATAACACATTGAGTTTTACAATTACTTCCTTTTTATAAGAAATTAGATAGTTGTGTTTTGAGTTGGTAAATATTATTATAAATATTTATGGTAAACCAAAGATAATTTCAAAGAATTTTTATAACATCATAGAATACTTAATTCATGCTGAAAGAACTTTTGAAGACTTATAAATACAATGAGATGTAATGAAATAAAAAAAACAACGAGGCTTAATCAATTATATGTAGTCAGTTCCAATAGTGCGTTTCACTTATTCAACAAAATGTAGTCGAGTTAAATTATATTTTCTAACGTTTATGCTTTGACTACTCGTAATATTTCAAGGGTTTATTTATATTTTAAATAGCTTTTTCGCTTTTGCCATTTTCTGGACGTTACTCAAAACGTCGAACATAAAAAGTAAATCTTAAATTTGTAAGGTATACGTCTAGTCTTATTTCCGATCGATGGAAATCCTACTGAAGTCCATCTAAACGAAAGTCACCATTCCATAACCAAACGCGAAGTTTACATACACCCAGCGCAAAGAGAAAACATGTCATTTCACAGTCAACTGATCATCTTTATAAATTTTTTTTTCGGCACAAAGTTCAGAATGGACAATGTTCTGGTAAATACAGCCGGCCGTACCAGTCACCGTGTGCGCAAACAATATGCTTGTATCGCGAAAAAAGCCTACTCCAATTTCACGCAACATAAACTTCGTGATCGGTTTTTGCTTGTTATGATGACAAACTATTTCCTAGTTTGATCTAATTGTACCAGCCTATTGAAGTTAGGTAAGGCAGTGGTTGAAATATAACACCAACTTCAGTTTTCATGAGATGGCTGGCCGTGTAAATTTCAGAATTTGCCGGCATAACCATAAATAAGGTATCGTAAGAGGCGGCTAAGGTCTAAAACCGACAGATGGCGGGGTATCCATCTGAATCAGCTTAAATACTACGGATATGCAGCAGCATCCTCGTCGCGAAGTTGCGCTCTGCGATAGGCACTACGCCTGCCCGGCGCGGCAACTTGAGCAAAAATCCCTCTAACTTGGGAAGACCTATGAACAACAGTGGACTTTCTATGACTGACATGACGATCCATATATAATTGCGAGAGAGCTTAAGTAGAGCTAAACATTTCAACTACGCGTAATATTAGTAAAATTTGGCTTGTTTTTCTATATAGAAAATCTGGTCACAATCTAGCACTTAATATAAACAAACAAAAGTATAAGTTATCGATATATTTTATTTATTTACATCCACTGTTTGTCATTCTTTTTCAAACCAATTTTTTTTATTATAAAAGTATATTTTTAATATTTGGAATAAGCCGTCCTTGATATTTATATGAATTCAGTTAATATCTGAACGGTCGTTCTATCTTTTAATAAAATTTTATTAAAATAGAGAATTTAAATATGTACTTTGGTAGTACGAATATTTGGAGTATAAGTAACTTATTTTTATACTTGTTTGTCGAATATTTTATTCAGAATTCAGTAGATGAGCTTTAGCAGCTGATCTAAAAGAATATGGATTCGCTCATTCTCGAACCCAGCCTTACCTAGAGAGTTTTTTTTTTCGTTTTGCACATCGGAGCGGGCCGGTCACCTTGCACTTTCGATTTTGCGCGCGCTGCGCGGTTGACACTTGATTGAGGCACTGCCTTTTTGTACCCGCTCCAACCGTAGCTTCACTCCGGTTACAGTTCTCAGAAGTTGATGTTTCATTAGAATATCGATAATCGCACAACAGCTGTGCTCTATTTCAGAACGGTTCAAGATTTTCCTTTCATTGGCGGCTTTTGAACACAGAAAAGAGGCGAATGCTAAGTTAACTATTATTAGTTATTTAATTAAATAATTTTTAAAGTTATTATTAATAACTATATTTATTAGTAAGCCGTGAGGTACTGGCAGAGTAGAATATATCTCCCCCTGTACCAGGTGTCGTAAGAGGGGACTGAATCTCAGTCCCCTCTTGCCAGAGCCATCTGTCGCCGCCATCTGTCGGCGCCATCTGATGGCGGTATATCTATCCGAAACAGTGTAGCTCAAATGCACAGAATGGGGGTGGAGCAGTAGCAGTTTCGAAAGCTGCGTTCTGCCATTGCCACCACGTTTCCCAGCGTGGCAATTGTGAACCAGATACCCCATTTGGTGAGGCTTCCAATGGCTGATGTTGATGAATATAATGATGAACTATAGTTGGAGAAAGGCGTATGACGTATGACGTAGGCGTATGACTTTGGGAATGTTGGAAAAGACGCTGAAGTCACCTATATTTTGCTTGTTCATTATGTTTCAGTTTGAAAGGTGATAAAGACTGTAAAATTACTAATTAAATGTGTACATTTACCTCTTCAGTAAACAATATCGATGCGTCAGTAATATCCAAATTATGACACGAGCGTCTATAATGCTCGTTTGATTATGTTACGATATTTGAAAAACGAAAACCTACTTCTTCTCAACCTACCACCCGTGTACCAGCTCAAATGATTATATATACTTATTTAAATTTATGACCTAGATCAGCCTATCCTGTGAAGATTTATTAGACTGGCACTGGAAGTTTAAGATCTTGAGCAAACAGACAACAGCTGTTGAAAATTTACAAGTATTATAAGCAATATAGTTTTGTATGTACGCAGTTAAACTCAAGTTGCAACTTGAAAAAATATATTTAGTTAGTCCTATGGCCTATAGAAATAGTATTTTTTCAATAATATAAAGTCAAATATTTTGTCATTGCATACGAAGAATATCAAATTATGAAATAACTATATGAATATGAGTGACTAGGTTCAAATACTGATCCATTTTCTAAACTTTTTACAGAAGATCAACTATTTACATAAAAATATTTACAGCCGATATGTTACTTATTTCGAATTCTACATTATAATATATGGTATCAACTTATACAGTAAATCGACAAGTTTTTCATTAACAAGAATATTGGTAATATATTCTATAGGAAGCTTCTTTTATAGCTTATATTTTATTATATATAGCTTATATTGAAAGGATTATTAATATTATAAGCCTTTTACTATTTATCGAAAATATAACACCATATTTTCTCAGAACTCTACAATCAAAACACTTATAAAAAACAAAATTATAGAGAAGTAGATGAATAGTAGATGCAACAACAGATAATGTTACATTAGAAACCTACTATTTGCAGCGAAAAAGCGGGGTTGGTGACTAGTGCTACATATTTGTAGTACTAACTAGACTGACCACATTTAGATTTAGACTTCTTAGTCACTAAAAGTAGTCACGTTTAGTTCTCTTTAGTTATATAATAAGTGAAAATCACACTACATCTCATACTTTGACTTGACTTTGCAATTCGTACCTCAAAAAATATAAATTCACACAACATAAAAATCGACTCCAAGATAAATCACTTAAATCAATTGTGTTAAGGATATCAAACAATAGAATTCAACAGAGTACATCATCCCCGTCGCAAAAGCTGCGCTCTGCGATTGCCAACATGCTTGCTCAGCGCGGTAATTATAAACAAAATTCCCCCTTTCTAGAGTAGGCATGTGTCCAGCAGTGAAATTCCAATGGCTGGTATGATGAAATATACAATATCCAAGATACAGAGCAAACACACATGTTTATCATATTAATATTTATCTTGGGTTTCCAAACTTTAGCGCAGGATTCACAAAGACTAATACGCTATCGGGTCCGTCATGCAATTAAGTAAAGATTTATAATCATCAATAACGTGACATTATAAAGTATAAACAGTTTTGGCAATATAGTATTTCTGACTTCTAACTATTCTCACGTTAAGCCGAATCTGAAAACACAACACGTGTCTGCGATAAAATCTATTAGCACAAAAAGCGGCGCTCAGACCACTTAACGTCCTATGTAATCAATCGGCCCACTAGTAAATACCTTAAAACGAGCTAATAAAAAGGGCCTGTAACTTTATAACCTTCACAAACCGCAGCATCAATTGTCCTTGCCAGGGAAGCCGTAAAGATGTCTCAAGGGTGGTCTGTCCAGAGATTTACTTTCGCTGGTCGGGTAAGCTCAGTTCATCTAACAATGGACATTGGACCATCGGGGCAGGGAATAAGGTGATTTCATTTTATCAAATATTTCGTACAATTTTGAAAAGCTTTATTTAATATGTGCTTCAAGTTATTAAGGGAAGCTCATATCGTAAACACGATTTGTAGGTATATTTTATTTCCTTTTTTTCAATGTCTAAGTCGACAAAAATACGGTTGGTGAGATAATAAGAAACATAAACGATTGTATTATCACAAATATATCGTATTCTTAAAGATGTCATGTCATGACTTCCTTTAAACTGGAACAGAGCAATACAAACAAAACTGTAGTTTTCCTATAAAAATAAATAAGAGCAAGGTACAAATGCAGACAACCTTTGGATGAGGACCTCTTTGAAGTATGGATGCTAGTAACTATTTAGGCAAAATGACTAAATGGATTTTTATGAGACTACAATATTATTGCTAGTTCATCAGAATAACATAGAAGCGCTACAGAGGGTAGAAATTGTGTACTTCCAAAACCTGATACACACACACATCTTTGTCAATCTTAATTAGGGTTGCCGAAATATAATCAACTATTTTTCTATAATCTCACACTTTAACAGTATTCCAACCCCATTCAATTCGATCCTAAGACACTATTTACACGTAGAGGTTATTTGTGTAAGTATATTGAAAGGTTTCTTATTGCATTCTTAATTTCTTGGTTCTATGGTATACCATAAAATAAATAAAAGACTTTATATCTATTACGTACCTACTACTAAATATGAAATACTTACAACTCAATAGTTGAACGTACGAGGAGACTGAAAGATTATTGGAAATAAATAAATAAGGACAAATGGCTCGTAAATAAATAAATAAATAAAATAAATAGATAGAGGCATATTCTCGGATATGTTTCACAATCGCATACTGGTAACAAAACACATACACACAAACACACATACAAATAACTAGACACTAGTAGTAGTAGTACTTCCTTCTAGGAAAGGAATGCAGAGCATTTTGGGTTTTTATTTTCTCACATTAGAGGGAATATGGCGCTGTATATCGTAACGTAGGCATACGTCTAGTTCGATGTCAGATGCTTGATTTAAAAGATAAGATCATTCCTAAGTTTTAGCACCAAAATTGTTATAATACATGCGCAAAACAAATAAAGTATAATTATTATTATTGAACCGTTCTGGTTATCTTTCAAATGAAAAAAATTAAACGTTAATTAAACCACTTTTTGATGCCGTAAAAATGCAATTTTATTATAGAGATAGTAATTTAAGTATACATTTACATATGCAGACAACGTCGTCAGTATTATTAGCAACCGAATAGCCTCTTTTAGCGTAACCTAAACGGAACTAAAATCTGAGATAAAATATGTTTTCTAATGGCTCCAGACTGTGACTTGTGTCCAGTTTCCGCGTCTACAGCAAGTTCCGTGTCCCTGCGCCGAGAGAATATATAACATTCTATTATAAATGGGACAATGTAAGTGTGTCTATTTGTTTGTCCGTCTTTCATAGCAAAACGGAGCGACCTATTGACGTGATTTTTTTTGGTGAAGATAGTTGAAGGGGTGAAGAATGAGCTGTTTTTGTCTCTTTCGAACCCCCCACTTCTCTAAAAGGGAGGGTAAAATATTGTATGGAGCAATCCGAAATTTGCAGGTTAGAAAGCTGAAATATGGCATACAAACTATTTGTAATATAAAAAAAATTGTGATACCTAAAAATCGTGCATATTTTTTTGGAAGTTGCCCCTAACCTCTTTAAATAGGTGAAATGTTATATGGGGCTTTTTGCAGTTTTCAAGGTAGGAAGCTACAAATCGGCACACAGACTCTTTATAATCAAAGAAAACATCTACCTTACTTTTTTTGGAAATCTTCCACCAGATGGAAATTCGTTTGAGACTCTCCGCAAAATAAGTACAGTTCCTATGATACAAACGAATCTTCTAAAGTAGCATATTAATATAACATTCTGTTCCGAGTTATCTCCTGAGTTCTAAATCAGAAAAGGGGAATCTTAAATATAAAGCAGACAAAACCACGGGCAGCAGCTAATAATAGATACAAGAAACTTGTGTTCTCTATGCATTAAGAACTTATAAAAAAATGTATTTTTACAGTAAAGTACGAAACCTTTTATCAGGGAGCCCAGCTCACACTTGGCCTGTTTTTCAATTAAATTACAAATAGGACCGTATTTTTTCGTTTGAATGCAATTGTGCGCGTTATCTAATGTTGATTATGAACTAAATTGAGGAATATGTAATGAGGTCTCTTTGTAGTGTCGTAACTCGAGAAAGTCACATGACATTGTCGTCTGATTGCTTTCAGCGGATGTGCGCTTTAGGCGCGGTGTTGCATGGAATTAATTTTTGAATAAATATCGTATAGGTACTAGGAAATGGTAAAAGCGAAATCATGTTTATTTATTTTTCTGCTACATTTACCGTTCAATAAATTTCAATAACAAGTCTACTATACTCCGTTAAATGTAGATTTATGAAAATGACAGCTGTCAAACTAACGTGTTACTAAATTATTTTAATGATTTTTTTGTCTTAATGTTAGGTTAGGATTTTATATAATATGCTTTTTATGTGACCTTTATGATACAAACATTATTAATAATATAAACAATTCGTGTGACGCTACTACATTGACATTTGTCATTGAAATCAAGCTATATTTAAAGGAGTATATCTACAAATTGAAAAAGTTAAACTTCGTGACTGTTTATAATACCTAAACATTAAAATCAGTTTAATTAAATAGTGTTCACGGATAATTATTAATATTTTATAGCCTCATTGATAGTTTAGCCTCGATCATAGCTTATTTGAAAACTTTTTCATTATAAGCAGCAGCAAACGAACAACGCATTAACTGCCATTTGTAGACAAAGCAACAGATCAGCCTATAGAAATCTGTCACAATCTAACAGTCAATTTGCCGACGGCCCCGTTGGCGTAGATTGTAGTAATAATATCTTGTGCGCCAAGGGTCATAGTGTCGATCCTGTCCCAAAATATTTATACAATTAATATTTGAGTTTGTTCTATGTCTGAGTGTTATGTAAGTATCTAAGTATTATATGTGTGACTAATTATATGAGTATATTAAATGTGTTTATTATATGTGTTTTCGTACATCTAAGGTTACAGGAAAAAAAATGAATACATTAGCTGTCGGACGTGGCAAGGAAGTGATTAAAGTTATAGTTGACAATTTTACAACGGGATCTAGTGTAGTAGTTAAAGAGAAGTGTTTATTAAGCTCGTTAGAGGAAATAACAGAGTTAGAATCGGGAGAGTTTAAATCCTTCCCGAGACTCTGAGAATGCAAAAACTTCCATACGTTTGCCGAAGATGATGATTGAACATTATCGTGAATAAATCTACCTTTGGCTGATCTTACCAGTTGATTACAGCGATATCGAAGTCTTTTGTATGTATTTAAATTAAAATTAGACCGGACTTTTTTAAACATACTAAATGCACTGTCTCTTTGTGCCATGGCTTTACGAATACCACTAGAAATCCAGGGAGCAGGCGGACGTTTAATAAATTGTCAAACGATTGTCAAAAAGTATTATATTTGTGTTCCTCAAATATCTGACGTTCGTAACACAAGTACTCTAATGTGAAATAGGGTGATAGAAAATCTGTACTGATTTAGCTGTACTTTGGAGTTTATCTGGTCCCACAGTAGTTCGGACCTTTTAGGCTATTTGGGCCTGTTTTAAGCTTGTCTACCTACAAGCTTTAGTTTTTTAACTGACGTAAATCCTCTAAAGATATGATTGTTTTGTTCAGTACGTGTGCAAAATTAGATTAGACGAGACAAGTAATAACTAGAATGCCTTGATCGGTAGCGAACAGTCCCAATGAAGTGACACTGAAGTATAGAAAGAAGATCACCAACCTATACAGAGAGAAACATATAACCTACATACCTTGCGCAAATCTTGAAATGTGACGCCTAACTAATTGGCTTTGAATTAAAGCTTACTAAATTAGTAACTAGTTAGTTATTACCCCCTTACCCACTAAATATCTAATATAAACTTGAAGAACTAACCATTCTATTAAAACTTTAATAAAATTAATAAGACTGTTTAATTAATCTTAAGTCTATCATAATATAATTCACACAATATCTTACACTTCAACCTAACTTCGTTCTAAGCCGTTTAAAACACTTTTTTAAACTAAAACTAAAATACATTTTGATACTTAGGTACCTAAACTAGGTCTAGCCTGTTCTTATAGGCACCTAAACTTGTGTTTCTTATGTTAGACAACAAAAGAATCACAAATTTAATACGTTAATTTTACTTTATCATAATAACAAATATAATGAGTCAATTACACAAATATCGCCATATAAATATTTGTCCAATTTGATGTGACCCCCAATAAGACTGGTTGTTAGCTAGATCCTCTGTCCACCTTGTGGGTATCCATGCATAGGGTAGCATAGGGTATCCATGCTGCGCATGCCGGTACGTGGTCTCCATTCCAGAACTTTACGACTCCATCGGTCATCGGTTCTGCGTAACATGTGCCCTACCTACTGCCACTTAAATTACTTACTAATCCGGTGGGCTATCGGTAACTTTGGTTCTGTTGCGGATCTCTTCATTCTGATTGGATTCATAGCTCAATAGGCTATTTTAAGTAGATTTATATGACCAATAGTAAGAGACCACGTTTCAAATAAGTTATCGCTGGTAAGCTTCAAGTTATTTTATTTCAAAAACTTTAATACGACTGTAAGGTCATCTTTGGTTCCTTATCACATATTTCACATATTCTATAACTTATTCGAACACCGTTCCGCTCTAAGCCATGTCACATATAAACCATTACAAACATCATCACCTTAATTGATTTACAATTAAAGTTATGGGCGTGCGAAACGACTAGTCTGAGAGACTGGCTTCAAATTGGCTACACTTTGGAGATTAATATCACACATATGTTGGCACAGATGGCTCGTGTAATACAATACCATCAGAGTCGTCCACATGCTGTAGGTTAAGTAACGACAATCAGGTATAAATCTCAAATTTAGTTAAAGATACTACATGTTTTTAATAAGCCGCACTAATTACCGCTTGATCGTTAAAATTTATTGTAATAAATCATACTAAAATACTCCCAGGATATCCCGGACATCAGCTTGAGCGAGATTAGAATGGCCCTAAATCAGATTAAGAACAACAAGGCGACGGGTATTGACGGAATCACATCTGAGCTTCTGAAGGCGGGTGGAATACCGGTACTTAAAGTCTTTCAGAAGCTCTTTAACACCGTCGTCCTCGAGGGCATAACGCCAGAGGCATGGAACAACAGAGTGCTGCTGTTCTTTAAATAATAAAAATCTCGATCGAGTTTCTAAACAGGTGTGTCTTAAAATGAACATGGGGAAGACTAAAGGAATGAGCAATGCCCATATTGTACCCGCCCCAGTTTTAGTTGAGAGCTCGCTTCTTGAAATTATTGACTCGTATGTGTACCTACGACAAAAAGTCCAATTAGGTAAGTCCAACTTCCAGACAGAGATCAATTGCCGAATCTAGCTCGGCTAGGTAGCGTTCGGAAAACTGTGAAACATTTTCTCGTCCAACATACCTCAGAGCCTCAAGTCGAAAGTTTTCGACCAATGTGTGTTATCAACGATGACCTATGGCAGCCAAAAGTGGTCTTTCACCATTGACCTTTTGGCCAACTGAAATTAGCTCAATGAGCTATGGAGAGAGCAATGCTCAGAGTTTCTTAGCGCGATCGAATCAGGTACGAGGAGAATCGTAACAAAACCAAAATTACCGATATTGCCGGGAGGATTAGTAAGTTGAAGTAGCAGTGAGTAGGGCATTTGGTACGCAGAACCGATGGCTGATGGAGTCGTAAGGTTCTGGAATGGAGACCAAATACTAGCAAGCGCAGCGTAGAGCGTCCACCCGCAAGATGGATAGACGATCTGATTAAAAACGTAGGATTGCTCTGGGCACAGGCCGCATACAACCGGTCCTATTGGAGAGTACTTGGGGAGTTTTATAAACAGCAGTGGACGTCTTATGGCTGATATGGTGATGAAATCTTGCTTCACCATTACTATAGCACACATAGTCTGTCACTTTGTGCTTATACTGCACAATTAATTTATTTGTCTATTCACTTATTTACTTCTAAGTAAATGTCAAAATTAGTATATAAAAACCTTACCCATTATTGAATCTTTTTGTTACACGGGGTTACACGGGTCACCGGTATATACCCACCCTATTCCTATTTAATTATTAATAATTTCATAACCATGGTCACGGAAAATTAATGGTACAAGGTAATTTTTTGTTAGTATGAACACATAAGGTATTACGACTAAGGTTAAATTATCTGAATTGTATATATATACCGGGCTATGTGGTACCGGGAGATTAGAATAGTACCTCCCCTTGTACCAGAAGTCGTAAGAGGTATCGGAACCAACAGATGGTGATATATACACTCGTAACAATGTAGTTTAAATACAACTAGGCAGGGATGAGCAGCGGCATTCCCAGCGTGGAAATTATGAGCATTTTCCCCCTTTCTTAGGAAGACCTTTGTCCAGCAGTGGACGTATTTTACGGCTGATATGATGATGATGATGATGATATATAATCTGATAACTATAAGATCGATTACTTCCTGGTAAAGTAATCGACCATATAAGTGTGTAAATTAAACTAAAACATTGTTATATGGTTAACTGGTTATTTAACCTAAAGGCCTAAAATAAGAATATATTTTTAGTCGCGAGGCACCTTTAATGCATTCTTCAACCTAACAATGAATCCTATCAACTATTCAGTTTTACACAATGGAATCATCTGTATCTACTTAATTTGTGTTATTACACTCAGCCACGTATACCGGCATAAATAAATTTGTCACCGCATTATAGATAGTGCGTGAGTGCGAATCAGGTACAATGAACATTGAATTATAGCGTTGATAGTCCATTACTCTCTGAAGCTACAGTATAATGGTGGATAGTTCGATTCCCGATTACCTGGAAGGGACAAGAAGATGGCCACCAAGACACACTTCCACGGTTATACAATGCATTTCCACTCCATTCCACAAAATACAATATATAATTTAAATAATTTAAAACTAAAAGAAAGTGTCTTATTGTAATGTGAAAATAACTAGATGTTTCTAAATGTAAAGACAGTTAATTTTAAACTGTTGGTAATCTAAAGATTACTGGTAGATACTTTGGTATTTAAAATGTTATGATTTCATGCGACCTCCGACGATTTTTAAAAGGAAATATATTATAACATAAGCTAGCTTCCAGTAAATATAAAAATATTTAGGCGTCCTCACAAAAAAAGGATAATTAAGAAGTAATATTCAAATTCCTTTATTTACAATTTACCTAGTACCTAAAACACTATTCAAAGTCGTAATGCTAGTTTTATAGAGATAATTTTACGCGAAGAAATAGCGAACGTATCAGACGCACGTCAGGATTTGAAATACCTATTAAAATTGTCTAACGAAGTAAACACAATCATTTCGCAAACTCGCTAGTTAAGTAAAACATCGCACTCGAACCAGACGTAAGTCACGGCAAGCATTAGCAGCTGATAACCAATTAATCGCAACGAAGCAAATCTTGATTAAATTATCTCATAAATAGAATTCGGCTTAGTTCAACGCGACATCTTATTACTCATAAATATTATTTTGCAAACATTGCAAATTGTATCAAGATTCCATACAGCTTCCCACGATCTTGATTAAATGTTGTTTGTTATTTATACAATATAGCTGCCTTTACCAATTCTAAGGAAAACAAAATGCTATCGGATCGAGCTGGTGAATTGTGTAATTTTTACAAGGCGGTATATTTTGAGTTCATCATCATCGTACGTATGGATGATGAACTAAAAACTTGCCGCTATAGATCTCCACTTTCTCCGATCTTGACATGCTTTTGCTTCTTTTACTTACATTAGTAATTACATCACGCTCGTTTATTCATAGTACTTCTGATCTGGCCCTTCTTTAATACCTCTTCTACCTGGTCAAGGCAGGTTCGCCTAGGTCGTCCTATATTAATTCTTCAATTCACTTCCGATCTATATTTCTGTGAAGTTGTTCTATTTCTATCTTGTTTAGTCTTTCTATATCTATCTTTTCTACATGTCCAAAATATTTTAGCATCCTTTCTCTATTGTTGTCACAGCGTCATCTTTTACATCACATCGATCTTTTTTCAAACTATTATCAAGCTTTCTTACAAATCAGCCTCAATTTGTCCACAATTGGGCACAGGTCCCTCCTAAACATTTAAAGGTTTATTTTCATAGAATTTCCGCCCTGGGTAGACGTGAAGTACTCCGTTTCTGATGCTGTTTCTTAATCACTAACTAACATCTGGTACAGAGGGTTCTACTCTACTACCACGCTACGATCTAGCCACGCTCTGCGATAGCTTTGCGACTGATTCCTTGATTACTTGAAGAGGCATTTTTGCTAAGAAAATCCTTTCTAAACTTTTTTTGTTAGTCCCAAAATTGAGTCAATCAACTTAAGAAACGCCTTGGGAGAACAGAGCTAATAAACCTGATTTTAAAAATTTTCGTGTTACTGTAACGCTAAAGCCAAAAGTACAAGAGGTAGTCTTTTCTAGAATCTATCTCTCCCTGTACGGATTCCAACAAATAATGGATGCACCTTGGCAGTAATTTACTAAACGATACTATCGCTTGTCGATGTCCCACTTTTTATGACCGATCTTAAAATTCAAACAATTCACCAATCTTTTTCTACCCTTCTTTATTAGAATACTTATAAAGTTTACTTTGGATGCTGGCTAGAAAAACATAGGTTATTAAAATAAAAATATTAATTATATAATTTTTCCTTAAGATTTTTTATTAGAAAAACGTATATTTAAACATTTTTCGGCAAAGATTTTTAATAACTTTAAATCAGATCAGATCAGAGAGTTAAATTAGATAATTCGTTTAATCTACGTTAATATAAATACAACCGTATATAGTTAAACCAATAACGATGCATTAAAATATTGTTCAGATGGAGTTTTTCAAAATTTATGTGTTACTAATATTCAGTATACAATCGGCCAGATATGAATTCCGATTATCAACAACTTTGATTAAACCTTAGTAAGGGAGTCGGATATCCAAGAGTAGACGTCCTACTTATATTATAATGGTGATAAATAATAATAACAACAATAAATAAGTTGACACAACATCTTAAACATTGATCTGACTCCGAGGTAAGTCGCTTAAAGCACTTCTGACTTTTCAACTTGGACATCAGACAACAATAGAATTACAAATATAATACATAAATACATATTTAACACCCAGATATAGAATATATGGAGGTCATCGAACCCACGACCCTTGGCGCTATAATAGGACCACTACCATCTTCGACATTGGGCCCATCAACGGCACAAATGGTAGTGAGCCTATGATCATTTAGAAGTGTTCAGAGGTAACTGTACAATAATCGTGAGAAGTGACAACCCGCGATAGGAGTCGCTAAGTTAAAGGAAGAAATTAGGTGTTATTGGAACCCTTATCACTATCAGTTTATCATCATTATTTTCGGGATAAAATTTAAACTATAAACTATTTCTGTTTTACTTTTAATATATATACACATCCGTTTTAATAACAAATACCAATATGCCTTCATAACATTCACATCTATAATTTGTCTAAACATTTTCATCCTATGGTGATTAATAAAATCAACGTTTTATCCATTAAACAGACAGCAAGTCGTTACTATTTTCTACTATTCATGATTATTTATTTGTACAGATTTCTAATACAGAAAATAACTGCGTGTCTGTTTTTATCCGTGAACACAGATATTATTTACAGGATTTTCTATCAGTAAAACGGATGGAGCGAAACGAATAAGCTACTGTACATATCACAAAACCCATTATTTAACTTATAAAATAGGTATTAAATCACTTCTGTCTCCTCAAACTAAATCTAAGATACAGTTAACTTTTACTGATCAAAGATCCTATAGCAGTAAAATAAATCTTGCCGGTGACAATAGCGACTCTATTAAGTTTGGAGTTAACTATACGGGAGTACATTTTCATTATGCTTGTCTTTATATACACCTAAATTATGTTGGCAATATTTCATTGATATATACACAGAGTATTAAAGCGTACAAAGTGAAATTTATCTTTATTTAAATAGGTCTATCATAGGCACTTGGAACTCGACAAAACAAGAAAAACATATCTATTTGCTAATAACAATTTTACACAAATGACCGATAGCCCTGTTAACCAGTATTATAAGAGTCATTTAAACAAATAGATGATTGAGTATCCTAAATTAATACTTATCTGCTGGCACCAGACGGGTCCACGGGACGGGTGTTTAATGGATAAAACGTTGATTTTATTAATCACCATAGGATGAAAATGTTTAGACAAATTATAGATGTGAAAGTTATGAAGGCATATTGGTATTTGTGATTAAAACGGATGTGTATATATATGAAAAGTAAAACAGAAAAAGTTTATTGTTTAAATTTTATCCCGAAAATAATGATGGGAGTGATTTGTGCTTTTTTAAAGGGATAGACAATTTGTAATTACTAATTTATCCCAGAAAATTTTAAAAATTCCTTTTACGTGCCAAGTTACAAGTCGTGATGAATTTCCATCAACGGAAACGTTGAAAATAAAAATTATCGAAGATTTTGAGGGTCGTCAGTCAAAAATAACTTTCAGAAGAAGAATCATGACCACCGCCATAATAAGAATTACGTTGAGTGTTACCGTTGTGGTCGTCGTGTGTATTTATCAAGAGAGTTCAAGACCGAAAATATCAGCCGCAATAAGTATAAACAGAGTGCACAACAGTTGGAACGCAATAGCAATGATGAGCGGAAAACAACAATGTTATTAAGCACCACCGAAGAGATGATGTTAGGCGAGCAAATTAATCCTATTTGGTGTATTAACAGCGTCACTAGTCATATGAGCAACCAAAAGAAAGTGATTAAGAATTTCACACAGGTAGACTCGGAGCTTAATTTAGCCACTAATAGTGAAAAAACACAAATCACGGGTGCTGGTAAAGGCAGCATCTTAGTGGACACAGGTCGGAAAAAACGCCAAATAGATATAGAAAAAGTGTTCAATGTATCGGATCTGCGTCCTCATCTATTATCAGTGTCGAAAATGACGGATTATGGGTTCGAAGTTAGATTTAGAAAAAATTACGCAATCGCGACTGATAGAAACGACAAAATTCACATGCCTGCTGACCGTGTTGGTAATTTGTATAATGTTCGGATGAGTGAAAATGCTGTCAATGTAGCTGCGATCCCGGAGACACTTATAGGTAGATATGTGGCACCAGCGTCTCGGACATCTCAATGAGCGTGATTTGAAAGCCATGGCAAAGAGTGACTTAGTACATGGGCTGAACATTAATGTCAGTGAAAAATTGTCTCAGTGTGAGATTTGTATAAGTAAGAAGCAGACATGCACGCCTTTTACTAAAGGAAGTGAAGATCGCACAAACGAGTTACTAGAAATAGTGGATTCGGACGGGTGTGTTCCGATAAGTCATGAGTCCTATGGCGGTAAGAAGTACTTTGTTACTTTTATCGATGACAAGTCTAGATGGTGCGAAGTCTACTTTATAGCTAACAAAAGTGACGTGCAAGCGTGGCAAATCGTTCAAGGCTCTTGCAGAAAATTTTACGGGGAAGAAAATAAATTATATATCTTCAGTCCGATTATGGGCGAGAATACGTCAACAATGCCTTTGACGAGTACTTGAGTAAAGAAGGAATCAGAAGGAGATTGACCGCCTTATATATTATACGCCTCAATAAAATGGGACTGCAGAAAGGAAAAACCGTACTCTGGTCGAGATGGCGCGATGTATGATGCGGCAAGCAGGAAGCAGAAGATGTAAGAAACAGGTGCCCAACTACACCTTTAAATGGCAATTTACCATATACACAATGAAACAGGAAAAAGCCAACAGTAATTTACATGCACGTGTTTGGATCTAAAGCATATTATAAAGATAAAGGAACTCTAAAAAGCAAGTTTGATTCAAGGCCACAATTAGGAGTTTTTGTCGGCTATGATAATCAATCTAAAGCTTATAGAATAAATGACCTTAAGACGAGAAAAATCGTTGTAACTCGTGATGCAAAATTCATAAATAAAACTGCATTTAAGGATGAGTACAAACAAATTCTTGACGAAGAAGATACTGACTATGAACAAGTAAATATAGAATTGAATGATTCTACTACAAATGTTGAAATGAGAGACAACAATCGAAGGCCTGTAATGGAAACAAGTGAGAGTAGAGAAACTGGCCTATTACATAGAAAAAGAAGAGGACGAGGAAGACCGCGTGTAAAACGTACCGTGTAATACGACCGTAGAGATAATACTAAAAGTGAAAATGGATCAGATGTTGAAGAGACTAACGCGCAAATGATAGCTGGGATAACTATTGTAGAACCGATTACATGGCGTGAAATAGAAAAGAGTAATAATGTTGATGCATGGAAAAGAGCCTTGGAGGACGAGTACTTAACACAAATAAAGAATAAGATATGGGAAATAGTTACAAGGCCAAAACAACAGAAACTGATCGGAAATCGTATTGAGCACTAAAAGTACTGGGAAGAAAATACGTCTTGTCGCAAAGGATTGTTTGCAACGGTCAGGGGAGGATTTCTATGAGACATCGTCTCTTGTAGTGAGATCTTCCTCAATAAGACTGATAGCTACCGTATCAGCCGAGTTAGGATTAAGTATCCATCAAATGGATGTAGTAACTGCATACCTGAACGGCACACTTGACGAAGAGGTTTACATGGAAGTGCCGGATCACCTGAGCAATGTTTTGAATAGATTACTCGCAAACCAAAAGATTGGTTCCCAAAGAAAAGTTATTATAGATAAGAATATAATTGAATCAGCTAAATGCTGAAACATAGCATTAAGTGAATGTAGTAATAGTATGTGTTTTAAAGAAATCTCTGTATGGTTTTGCGTCATTCAGGGTTGCAATGGCATAAAAGATTAGTGAGAATGCTGATGAAAATAGGTTTTGAAGCGTTAGCACAAGATCCTTGTGTATTCATAGCTCAGAAAGGTGACCGACTGATGTTGATTGCTGTATATGTTGATGACATTATTTTGGCACGAAATGATGATGTATGGACAAAAAATATGTACATCTGCAGTAACGCCTCTAGATGTTAATTTAAAATTAGAAAAACCGGTAAGTGTGAATGAGGACATAATGAAACAGTATCCATATCAAAGCTTGATAGGAGCTTTACTTTATCTGGTTGTACCGACTAAACCAGACATAGCGTTTGCCGTAAGTTATTTAATCCAATTTAATACTAATTATAACGTCGAGCATTGGAAGGCGGCTAAACATATCATAAGATATTTAAAAGGTACACCTGACTACGGTTTAGTTTATGATTGAACCGGGCTGCCTTTGTTCGGTGTGGTCGATGTAGACTGGGGAGCAAATGCCATAGATCGTAGATCATATTCTGGATTTGCATTTATTTTAGCCGGTGCCCCGATCAGTCGGGAGGCACGTAAGCAACGGAGTGTTGCGCTATCGAGGACTGAAGGTGAATACATAGCACTATTCGAAGCTACAAAGGAAGCCATGTATTTACGTGGTATTTTGGGTAACGTTGGTATTGAAAGTGTGAAAATGTCTTGCTCAGAGCAGAAACTTTAATTCTCGCACAAAACATATTTGAGATTTGTGCGAACAAGGTGTGTATGAAATACCTAGTACTGATGAGATGCCTGCTGACGTTTTGACCAAAGGTTTGAGTGGATCGAAACACCATAATTGTCTGCTTAGTCTAGGTATGATGAATGAGAGCATGTGAAGATACAAGACAATACTCGCTTTCGACTTCGAGGGGAGGTGTTAAAATAATACAATGCGATGTCGTGAACTCCACTTATGGCAAATTATATGTGGGTACTAAAAAAAATCTATACGTGAGCGCTATGTCGATCCGAGCTCTGGGGACATAAGATTGTCTCCCAATACTTTTTGTTATTATTTATGATTGCATTGCTAAAAAGGACTGTTGTTATTCAAAACCCTTCAAATTTTTTATTTAAATCTTTATAAATCACTTTGTAGTCCGTATATAATGACCCTTTGGTTTAGAAATACATTTTATACATAATTCAAATCAGTTAGGTCTATGAGTACAATACTTTTAAGCAACAAAACAAACTTCTATGTCAACGCAATCAAATTTAAACTACAAATTACTGACAGAATCAATACCTAAAGGGAATCTAGTCAACCAACAATCGTCAAATATGGCGTGAATCAACTTTTTATAGCGCATATAAAGAAAAAATAAACAATTTATTCTTCCCTTCCCTTCCTCATAAACTATTACTCATATACCTATTTGTACAGAACCATAGGTGCACGAGTTCGACTCGCACTTGTTTCATATAAGACGTAATATTGTGCAATCTGGCTGGAAAGTCGTGCGTTTAATTTTTCTAAAATATTTGTTTAATCATGTATATCCAAATTGGGATATCAGCTTAATTTAGAAGATATTAGAAAGAAATTTTATTTAACGTCACTTAATGAACATATATCATTTTTATCTTAGCATTTCTACATCAAACAATGGACAAGTTCATAACAAATACAAATTGAAACCGTACTATATGAACAAATCAATAACAAAGCCCATTTTAAACAAACAATAAAGCGTTCAATACAAATAAGAAATTGTAACAGCGTTCATAAAATTGAAATATACTTGATAGTATCGCGGTTTAGTATCGAAACTTAGGCCGGCATAATAGAGCCGAGCAAACCTGCCTAGATGACCTATGATATACTTAGTGCGACAGGGGCAGGGCGTGGCGCGACGCGTGCGCAACTAGGCTCGCGGCGGTGCCAGGGGAGGGGGGCTGCCTGTCGAAGGGACAGTACACATTGAACAAGGTGACAGTTCTAATCATAAGCGATAGGCTACAAATGGTTTCGGAATGCAGTGACTTTTCGGATGCTCAACGTCCATGGCGTTCGACAGCCAGCCAGATGCCTCTCAAGACATCGTTTTTATTTTTTATTATACCAGGTCTACAATCAAGTATAATCCCAGTGATCGTGAGCGTCACCGCAGCACTATAGACGCTTATAATATCACAAAGACATCACTAGCGCGTTGCCAACATTGTGACTCGAAGATATTATGTCACGTTACCCAGTAATATCATTGCCTGTTGCACCTTTTAACCGGGACACAGCAATGCGAACATTGCTATGTGTATATACTCAGATATTATGTTATACGGATAGTTAAGGAAATGCATTGAACAATTGTAAAGAACATTCAGATTGATTGCTTTAATATCTTTACTTAGATCTATTAATGGACCCGATAGCGCAGATGGTAGTATTCCTATCTTACGCGCCAGAGGTTGGGGGTCTATCCCTACCCAGGATAAATATTTATATGTTGATATTTGTGTTTTTCCTGTGTCCGGGTGTTAAAAATAAGTATTAAAGTAGAATATTTGTGATTCCTTTGTTGTCTGGCGTCCGTAACACAAGTGATTTAAGGTACTTTCAACGGAGTCAGGTCAATGTATAAGATGTTGTGAATACTTTCGTAAATTCCTACTAAATCGGAAATTCATTATTGCACATGCCTAATAATGTTATCGAGAAAATCCTTTAATGACCTTGTGTAGTCCTTGAGAACCTTCTCAGTTTAAATATACATCATCATAGTACGTCATCTAGCTTTGGGACTGACAACTTTAAAAAAACACTTTATCAATTTTTCGCTAAATTAATGTAGCGCATTGAGCCGTATACGGTTCCAGCTATAAGACCGCTAACTCTCATGACTTAGTGACCATGATAGGAAGAGTGGCCGGCGCAGCGTCGTGCAGCCATCGCGGCCGCTATTGATAAATCATCGCCAGCCACGCGCGCCCCCGGCCAGCCTGCGCAAGCGCAACTACACACACAAAACTAGGCAACGTTGGTTTTTTGGTAAGCCAGTCTACTCCGGTGTTACTTTACCACAAGACCGCGAGAATAGATGGAACATGAGCCGCTTAGTATCACTCTAGAAAACTGTGAGTTGCTTGGACTCGTATGCAATTATAGACTTTTTTCAGAGACTACTACTCCCTGCAATCCAGTAGGAATATATAATACAGTGTATGTTTTTCAAAATAAAATAAAAAAATAATCCGTACAGAGGAAGGCTGGGCTCACCCAGTCCTCTTTTGCAAAACTTTTCTTTATCCCAACGATGACTACCCGAGTTTAGATTGACCCTCAGAGGCGCCCTCAGGTGATCGCGATCCCACTCAGATCCCGCAAACCCTGCGGGG
Source organism: Heortia vitessoides (assembly GCA_020976665.1). NCBI lineage: Eukaryota > Metazoa > Arthropoda > Insecta > Lepidoptera > Crambidae > Heortia > Heortia vitessoides. Next base: position 9,649,467 of record JACJUM010005601.1, on the reverse strand, counting down.
GATAATGGAACTAAACACGCGGTCACTGCCGCGGGTTACAAGTAAAATTGGGCATAGGGTTGATCATTAGTGAGCGACCTCGCCCCCTCCTACATTGGCACTAAAATTGACGTCTGAATAGTCCAGCAGTAAGTTCTCCGATAAAAAAAAAGTAAATCTGTAGAATAGTTAATTTTGGGTATGCAAGTCACGGACTTGCGTATATCAAAACAGGGTTTGTTTTTTACAACCCGACAGGATATAGAAGTGGATGAACAATCTTTATTTTTGTGACCTACTAAAGGTAGCCCTACGGCTTGTTGAGTCATAGGTAATTCAACAAGCCTAGGGTACCAGTAGAGTTTAATTGAACATCTTTACTCTTCTACGAGATGTCGTAAAAAGGGATTAGGGTATCGGAACCAACAGATGACGTTTTATCGTTTACCCGATATAGCGAAGCTCGGATGCAACAGGGCAAAGATTGGGATCGGCTTCAGTCATAAAGCTACACTTGGCGATTGCTACTACACCTCGAGATTACGAGAGTATGGGGACCGTAGATGAGAGGTGGAATTCTTAAGCATATACCAACGAACTCCCGAGAATGATTTGCTATGACCTGTTCGATAGCCTTTACGATAATCATGGAGAGGTGAAGAAAGGCATAATTGGACAGTGATAATAGACTGGTTAAATTTTATTTTTTACTGGAGGTCAAAAATCAAAAGAAGCAATGATGGGGAGCAGTAGTAGTACTCTTTAGTAGCAAATATACCATACGGGATTCGATACATTGCTACATTGCTGGCTTTTAGAACTGTGTTGAGGCTCGGTATTTCAATATACCCTCATTTTCGCTGGATTGACAACGTTGGCTGTTTCACAATATACTTCTCGTGCATAATTAGACTTTACATATTAAACTTATTATACGCATGTTAAAAAATATTACTTATAAATTAATAGACAAAAAATAGGCCGATGACACATCCAAAGTTTAATAACATTTTCATATCACCAAGCGTGGGCATACATCCGCCATGCCTTAATTAAAATTCATTAAATACGTCCCTACACTTGCCTGTTTTTGTGACTGTAATCGAGTTCCATTGAATAAAGGTCAAAGGTATTTAGTTCAAGATTGTAAGTTGAAATTTGAAATTATTAAACTTAATCGTGGTCTGCGGGTCTTGATAATAGAAATAATTAAATGCGGACATTATCTTATTTTATTTGCTGTTACAGCAACAATGGGAATAGATGACAATGCGAGATTATAAATAATTGAATTTAACCTATATACAAGTGTACTTTAAAAAATATTGCTCGAAAAATAAACTTACAATATGCAATTTATTCCATTGAGAGATAATTGTTCAGACAGGGCCAAATATTATGCACTTTTATATGTCAAATTTTACGAATTGCACAACCAATATGTGGTTGTGCAATTCGTAAAATTTGACAAAGACCTTGGTACCTCACTCTCCTTCTGACAGTATAAATCATTATAACAAGAATATATATAGTATTGGAACTATTTGATATTAAAATGGCCAGTGTCCAGGCGTGTAGCACGCACCCGTGCTACTAACCACAAATATATTGGCACAGATTCACCGTAAATAATAAATAGTGAAATCTAGTGTTGTTCTGAATGCGATTCCCGTATTTAATATCGGTTCAAGAATCATTAGTGGGTCCTACCTCATTTCTTCATTACTTTTTGACGTGTCCGATGGCGTAGAGTGCAGTGATCCGGTCTTTGCGCCAAAGATTATTTGTTCTATGCCAGTTCTGTGTCACCCAGGGCAAATATTTATAGAAAGAATGAGATTTTGTTCTGTGTCTGGGTGTTACGAGTGTATTGAAGTATTATATTTATTGTGTTGTCTAGCGTCCGTAACACAAGTGCTTTAAGCGACTTATATTGGCATTTTTACTTGCAACCAAACAGGCAACTTTTAGACACATCTTGTTTCCGGCGACTATTAGTAAAGACAAAACATCTTCTACTTTAGTTGAGTCAAACATCTACAATTTTGTGGGAATTCATACATACGCACTATGTTTTCTTCCATGTGCTATATAACTTTTTTTGTAATATCAGTATAAGACGCCCAATATTGTATATAGTTATAGCCAAGAGACTCAAAAATTAAAAAAAAACTGTAATTGTTACATATCGCTATCGATCGGTTCCGGTACCTCGCCTCTTACGATACCCGCTAGTGGGAAGAGACTAATCTACTCCAGGTTTTTCAAATAACCCATATGAACCATCTGTATTTACCCATATAATTTGTAGAACAGAGGTGCAAATGCGCGCGCGCACGAACCCCGTAATCGATGACGGCCTTACGTAAAGCATTCGCGAACATTGTAGGACATGCCGTGGAAACGCAAGCGCCCCCCGTTGTTGCATTTGACGCTGCGATCTATGGCCTATACTAGAGGTTAGGAATTTTACCTCAACCTCATAGTCATTAATAACTAACGTATTCCTGTTGACTCTGATTGACCCAAGAAATATATTTACAAGTAAAACTTAAGTGTCCATTCATAATTTAAATATAACAGGTCTTTAGTAAATCTTTATTGGAAGGTATGAATAAAAAAAATGTCTCAAATTGCCTGTCTTTTCGCTTATTCTCGCAGATTACCAGCTTTTCCCCCAACAGTTTACTAGGTCGTGTGCTGTTAGAACTTCTCCGAAACAAAATGACTTTAAAGAGAGACATTTCATCAGAACCTCTTAACTTTCGCTCTTATATATTATAATACTATATATTGTAAGCACATAAATATTAAAGTAAATGTTCTAATAATAATCTTACTTAAATTTTAAAATAAAAATTTAAAGTCAACCAAAAACAATGGTGTACTTTTAAAAATTCCGCATTGGAACGTGCTACACAGTAGTGAATGGGTAGAAATTCTTAGCAAGGCTGCTAGAGAGGGTTCGTGTGCGGAGACGTTATACTTTAGTAATTTTGTTACAGTTTGTTAGGTAGGATATTTCAAAAAAACGTGTTAATAAACGTGTATTAGTACTATCGTGGCAGTTTTGTATTACAAAATAATGTTTTAAGTTCTTCAATGAGGAACTCTAAAATAAAACAACTGTTGTGTCCATAGAGGCGTCTATTTAAATATTTACCTACAGTTGCTGTGAAAGTTTGAAATCAATAAATATTCCAATTACCAAAGATTTTAATCATTTGCCCGAATTTATTTACGACAAAAATAGATTTCATAAAAACATTATCATTATTACGTGAAATTGTCAAAATCGGTGCAGCCGTCACCGAGACTAGCCTGAAGAAGAGACAAGTTATAAAAATAAATTGACGCTTTAACGGGACTTACTTTGTACGCCAAAGAGAGGGGATCTTTGCTGTGGCCCCACACAGTGAATATTTAATTTTGTTCTGTGTGTGTGTGTTATATATATTTGCAGTTGATCTGTTGTCTGAGATCCGTAACATTAGTACTTTTGGCTGTTAATATCGGAGTCAAATTAATGTATGAAATGTCGTATGAATTTATTATGTACGCCTCACAAAATAATAAAAATTATTATACATTTATTTTTCTGCGCAAATAACGTTAATAATTGATTATAGAGTAGTCATAATATTGTTCTATGAGAGAGGTGCTTATGTGGATTATTTGACCCGTAATACAGGTAGATACGTGAATTGATACAAGTTCATTTACATTCTTTCACATTATTATACGATATATGATATTATATTATCGTAAAAACTCATATATGTACAATAAATAGTGCGATGTCAATAATCTTACAGACATTCCAGAAAGTCGTTCCTCTATAAATTCGTTAAATACATAATTCGAATATCAGACACCGCCACACGAAGTGCCAACAAACTGGAATTCACTTAGCAAGAATGTTACGAGGCAATTTTCTTGGTCCCCGATTTTCGACAGCGAGGAGTAATTTTGGATAATTTATAGCACTAATAAAACATCGTGATGGATCGCTCGATTGCTTGGTCGGCTTATTTAACATCGGCAATTTTAAATGCTTGAAAGCGTTGTTACGGGTGTTGGAATACCTTTGATATACCATCCTGGCATCCATTATTGACATACGGTGAATAATAAAGCAATATCAATATATTTCGGCCTGCGATTACGTAAAACTCAAACGAGCCCTAATTACTAAACTTAAACAAAGAATAGTCTAAGTAACTTCTTATATAATCCACATATTGCCAGTAGAGATCAATGCTAACAGTCAAAATTACCAAATATCCTTTCATATGAATCCAAAAAACTATACTTAAGTATTATTTACTTAAAACTAATATAAATATTTTTATAAGAGATGGCTAAGACAAAATAATTAAAGACTTCAGATTTCAGGTACTCGGAACCGAATATTTAGATATTTTCTTATAACTTTTACTACCCAGATTTTTTTTTATTAGCCATAAAACTATATATCGAACTTAAATTCAAACTGTATGTTACCTACGTGATAAAAGTAATTTAATTATGATGATTTGAAGACACTCATGAAGATGATACGCCTTTAAAAAAAACGAATTTAACATTTTCCTGTACCAGCATGATGATCTCTATATTGAGTAAGCATACATATTGTAAAACTTAAAAATATCTACCTCACATAAGAGCGGCCAACTAAAATCTTGCAAAACATACGGTAGTCAATACGCAGCTTGATAAAGCCATAAGTTTTGAAACGATGTACTTTCAATTTACTTGAATTACAAATTTAGCTCGGTACCGTTTTATCTGGAATTAAAAAAAATATGAGATCATCGTCCTCCGCCATATTATCATTATTATACCAAATTGGGCTTACCGAGAATTCGCGTCACGTTTATTATTCCCATTAAATTATTACAAAGAAAGGATTGTATTGTGAAACATATATAATTATGCACGAATATGTCCACGCAATTCTTTGCAGTCGTAAATTTGATTACGTCGCGTCTTTCATACAAAAACCAAATTGGTGAATACGAATAATAAACAATATTCAAAGCAACTTATATCTTTTTTAAACAATCTATAATATACCGACTTAAGAAACGTGCGTGAAATGTATACTAAATTATAAATGTCTAATAAACGAAGTTATAAAATACATTTTTCAAATGTCTTCCTCTTCATATAAACTTTATAATGGCGAAAGTATCAATCAAATAAAAAAGCGACTTGTACTTGTTTATTTAGTTTCAATCTACCCTAAATAATTGATTAAACTGAAACTACTGCGACTTTCCTAATCAATCGTAAATCGGTGTCACTTAAGCTGATCACTTAACTGAATAGTGTAATCGATTTCATACGCGCATGGAGTAATCGAGTGCTCACTCGTATTCGCCAACAAAACAATTAACAGTCAAAATACGCAATAACTGCATGGTCACGCTCACACAAGCAAGTAGGTGCGTATTTGATTGATTCCATTCAAATGAAAACCATCGTGACACACAAATCCAGTGTGAAATTAGAACCAGTGAAGGTTTACACCAGAAAGCTTCTTATCCGATTATGAACTTTGCTACCGTTACAATAAAAGAAAAAATCACATTGTACCCCTTCGATATACTTTTACTGGAACTGCACAGGCACGGATGAAGTCAATTGTTTGACCACAAACTCATTTCGCGTTGAACACACAACTATGAAATTCACAATAGTTACGAACAATTGAAATATGGTAAGGCGTCCTACTACGCAATTGCCGATCGCTACCGAGTACATTAAGATACAAACCGTGACACATAAAATATAAAAAAGAAAAACAGATACCATGAGAAAAGAGAAACTTTACTCTTTAAAACTTAGTTATATATTTTCTAATAAAAAAAATACTCTTTATTTTATAGTATTATTGGGTTCGAAGATTTACCTTTATGGCGACTCTAATCTGACAAAAGGCTTATCATTAGCTGCAAACTTGCTACACATACAATAATTTACGATGCCCAATTAAAATGAATTTGAAGTACAGAACGTGGCCGGCATTCGACAGTGGTCGTCAGGTGTGGCCCGTGACTCACTGCGCCTGCGCACCGGTCGAATTCCATAGATAACCGGCAACTCCTTTATTCTCTCTGGTCTGAAGTACACTGTACTACGATGCCGCCCTTCTCTATACTAGCGAACAGTACACAACTACTTTGTGAGTGTTTTCTATACATACGCACTACTACAAACATTCTCAAGTTGCGTTACTATAAACAATTCGGTGTAGTTGTGCGTGAAAACAGTGTACGCACACAAACGTAACAAAACCAGAGTTCTCCTAAGACAACTAAGTCAACTTTCTTTACTATGGCTATATTTCCATATCCACTGTGCCCTTTCGAACTGCGATGGCGACTGAATATTTCAAATACACAAAGGTATCTTGCCGACCCGTCATTATTGGTTCGCCGATATGCAACGGACAGCGGGCAGGCCTATTTGCAGATATTCGGTAAAGTCTACGAACTAGGAAATTAAGTATTGGGAAACGATTGTGACCACTTAGCACGACTATAACCGAGACACATTCCGATGTGTCCGAAAACAATACTACTCGCTGGATTGAATTTACAATCTCAATAAACATAACAAACCACGTGTAAGTACTCAATCATTTCAGAATATACACGACATTAGAATACGCGGTCTTCTTAAATACTCGCCCTACAAGAGCCTTTTGTGAAGGGCTTCTCGGATTTTCTCAGTAACACTCTCAACGAAAGTTGTTAAACGGGAAGAAGGCTAATTTTATTTTACTACCTAAAACTTCTAGATGATGTAATTGCGTATTTTCGTAATTGATTGCAAATACGCAAATACACAATTACACTAAAATATTACAGACAATAGTACTTATAGTTATACATAGTTAATTACAATTTGCGGCCTTATTGCATAGAGCGATACCTGTGTGGACTTCATGTGTGGAAAACCTATTTTTATTATTATTTTTATTTGGAACTCATACTACCTAGTATGAGGAGTACCAAATAAAAATATTAAAACAATAACTTAATAACACACTTAAAATAAAATAAAAAAGCCTACAAGCCTTAATTTAGCCTACAAGTAAAAGTAGAATTATTCTAATTTTTTTCATGTTTATATAAAAAAATGCACACAGTTGATGTATAAATATATAATAAGTTCAATAATAATTATCTAAATAATTTTGCCCTTAGTTGTACGTTTATAGCATGTGGTCATAGAACCCTTGAGGGTCAAAGTAACCCGTACTAAGGTAGATTATATAAATACCAGATTTAAATAAATATTAAAACTTGTAGAATAATTGCCTAAAAATTAAATTTAAATTAGAAGATTTGTTGCTCGCCTAAGTTTGTCGGACAAAGTAATGCAAGAACTGAATGTCACGTTACAATGTAAAAAAAATAATAACGAGTCTTGTAAGTAAAAGAACCATCAGATGGCGGTCAGCCATCTGCAACAGTGCAGCTCAAATGCACAGGGCGGGGATGAGCAGCAGCTTCCCCGTCGCAATAGCTGCGCTGTGATTGCCAACGCGCTTGCCCAGCACGGCAATTATGGGCAAAAAACCTTCTTTCTTGGAGAAGCTTACATCCAGCAGTAGACTTCCAATGGCTGGTATGATGAGATCAATAAGCAGAAAGATTCAAAAAGCATCCTAATATTTATCTTTCGACTAGCTATGCCCGCAGGTTCACCTGCTTCAATTTAAGGATAATATCATTGATCCACTAGTCCTGTTGGTAGAAGCGAGATATAGGTAGATAGCCAATTTCGTCAAATAGACTGAGAAAAAATAAAACCTACCTATATACAATATTTGTCTGACATAAACGTGTTCAACAACTCTTCAAATTTATACCTGATAGCATTTAATAAGCAACAATCATTAGCTAATTTCAGTTGAAGCTCACTATAGAATAACGCGAGATTAGAATAATACGTCACTTTGTACCAGGTTTCACCGACAGATGGTATATCCACCAGAAACAGCGTAGCCGAAATGTTTTTTAAGTTGTTATTTTGATTTGACAAACATATTGTATTTATGTTTATATAATATAGATACGGAAAGTTATGATATGGTAAAACTAAAATGGGAGTTTTTTTGTGTTTTTTTTATTCGTCAAACAATTCACCGTCGTCACTCAACAATCGGACGTCATCGCAATTTATAGACGCTCGTGTTTTAGTTGAAAGTTATATAAATTATATCACAATACCTAGTGATAACTGCCTCTGTCACCTTTCAAACCGAAATACACTATGTAAACATAAATGTTTGGCCGGAAGTAATAGATGAAAATGAGGTACCAATACAGAAGTCGTTTGAAAGAGGTTTACCTCTAGTGGATCTCTGGTACAATTACTTAAAAGTTTAACTTTTCAATAATTTTTGAGCGTGATGGATCGTGGCCGGCAAAATAAATCCCTTGGTCGTGATTAATAGCGTCTAAAGCTTGGGACGATTGACCTGATCAGACGGTAATACGACAACGGTAATTTGACAACCCTAAATCATTCTGCCTGCGGGTCCTCAGTCACACCGGAAGTGTTATTTACGGAAAAAAATAAATTAATACATACGGCACATGAAATTATAGAACAATATTTTAATCTATATATATTAAAGGAGAAGCTGACTGACATATCAACGCAGAACCTAAACTACAAGGGAGCACTAAGAAAGGATTTTTAAAAATTCACCCTACGAAAGAGAAAATGTGGGTGCGAAATTAGTATGAAACTAATATGAAAATTTTATAATCTTCAAAGTTGTAAGTTAAAAATAATTGTTATTACCGATATCCCTTTTTGTGAATTCAAATATGTATTACTTTCACGGGAACTGGACTTTCACTTTCACCTGCGTAAGGTGAATCCATGTCCCGATAATAGTTTTCTATATCGCTGTTTGTATTATATTATTCTTGATCCTCCTTGGTGAGGAAGCTTTCACGAAAAGACTACACACATTCACACAGTTTCTGTTGTAATAATCTTTAAAGGTTCCTTGAAGTAAAAAAGTGCAGACTAAACAAAATGTCTTCCTACAAACTCTTGGATGATCTTCTAAAAATTATCACTAACTACTACATAGAGAACTACATAAAGAAAAGTTAGAAATTAGTAATATTAAGACCAGGTACAAAACCAGGAACCGGCTACGTCAAAGTTAATACTCATACGATATTATATAATAAAATGCGGTATTATATAATATAATAAGAAATAGAAATACTTTATTAGAAAAATAATCGATAAAAACAATTTGCATACAACTAAACCATGATTCGTATTTATTAAGATACAGAAAGAGGTTACTAATAGTATACGCATGCTTAATGTTTACAAGTTACCCGCCACAACTCCTCCGACGATATCGGGGAAGCTCCGCTATGTCGTGCACAGCGCATTTGACAGTAATTATACGATGGTATATTATATAATACGGTGTAATTTATGTCACAAATTTTATAAATTTAAGAATGTGAGAACGCGTATACGCGACTTACATTATAATCGAGTTTGCTGGGGCATCCTCGTTTGTAGAAAAATTATTACGGTATCTTAATCGCGGCACGATCGCGCGTGACAACCCTAAATGGTTAATATGGGATGGCTCGCTTGTCGAAACAATTAATAACAGCTCGCGGTAAACGAAGTCAACATACTTCAGATTAAAGTGGTACTCAAGAGCGGCGGCCCTTTTAGAGCTTAAAAAGCATTGATTGTATTAAATAAGATTTGAACGAATAATATTTATTATAATGTAAATAATTGTATAATATGTAAATGTGTCTTACCAGGTGATGCAGACGATAGTGATACTTCTTGTGCGCCAAGGGATGGCACTCACGTGTTTGTTCTGTTCACACTACATTCACACCAAAATTCACACGACATCTCATAATTTGACCCAATTTGAATATGTATTTGAGTATTATTTTTGCTTTTCCTCTGTTGTCTGATAGCCGCAACACAAGTGCTTTAGGCGACTTACCTCGAAGTCAGGTCAATGTATAAGATAATAATTTCATTTTATGATAGCCCTACAAGGTACTTAAAAAAACTATTATTGGCACACCTTAATTGTAAAAATAAATGATAAATAATCGTTCTATAAAAATATATGACGCAAAAACATAAATCAAAGGTTAATGAATTACCATTCAAGAAATTTTGAAATAATCTAGATCTTTTAAAGAAATAGGTCAATCAGAACATATTCATTAACTGATAATAATAATGATACCAGCGTTCAACAAATAGTAATAATTTTATTGTCACCGTCTTTTACGCTAATAAGCAATCTAAAACCTAATGGTCATTTGAAGTGGATTCTTATATCAGCCATTGGAAGTCAATTGCTGGACATAGGCCTCTCCAATAAAGCGGGAGTTTTGCCTATAATTGTCATACTGGGTAAGCATGTTGGCAATCGCAGAGCGCAGCTTTCACGACGGGGACACTGCTGCCCATCCCCGCTCTATGCATTTAAGCTACACGGTCTCGGATGGATATACCGCCCTCTGTCGGTTCTGGTACCTTAGTCGTTTCTTGCGACACCGATACTATACTATTCTACTCTTCCAGTACCAAACGGAATGGATTGAATCAAGAGGAAGGTTTCCATATTTATTTTACTTTTCATAAAATAAATAAATAAAATTTGCTTTAATAGTAATTTATACTATCCTATTTTTTATTAAATCGTGCAATATTAAAAATAGTACTACCTACGTAAGACGAAAGGTCCCAGAGAGGCAGAGTAGAATAGTACCTGGTACTGCACCAGGTGTCTTAAGAAAGTCAGCGCCATCTGTAGTAGAACCGACAGATGGCGGTATTGTCCAGCGCGGCAATTATGGGCAAGATTCCCCCTTTCTTGGGGGGGCCTATGTCCAGCTGTGGACATCCAATGGCTTTAATGATGATGTACCCACGGCGCTATTTTTTTTATTTAAAAAGACAATACTGCTTTTGCCCTGTGGCCGCAGAATTTTAGGTCGGTCGGTCCCTTCAATTATGAAAGCTCATTTAAGAACGCGTTGCCTCATAATCATTTTGTTCCATCGATCTTTATCTGCATCACACTGAGATAACAAATAGTTGCTCCACGCTTATGAAGCGGGGAAATATCGTTTAGTCGTGATTATTTTAACGGTAGCCGAGTGATGGGAATTGAATAATAAATAAAACAAGTTATTATTAATCACGCTTCGTAATTGTCGAATGTGGTTGGACGGCTCGCCGGCACTTTTCAGACTTTAAAAGAAATCGATTCATTTAATATGCGGCCTTTTTATTTATTGTTTGTGATATATATCAGCTAATTGGTTATCTTTTAATTTATTGATCTTTTAGATAACACATGTCATTCGCCCAGGGACGAGTTAATGGTGATTGCAATAAAATTGTGCAAGCGTTTAGATTTGGAGCGAGATACTGAAAATGCCTACCTTTTACTTTAAATAAATTAAGTCTTTTATTTTAAAGAAAGCTGCCTTGATAAAAGTCAGAGGTCCTTACCAGTTGTTAATAATAAACCATCAAAGTCAATTAAATATTTTTACAAAGTTAAAAATTAAAAAGATATATATATATATATGTACTTTACATAATTAAAAATGATGCAAGACTGCTTAAAATGAAAGTTATTGCTTTTAATTATCATCTAATTACAATATTATATGACCACAACCAAGTTATACAATTTGTAATGACATCAAATTATAATTTTGAGATCGTATCGAGTATTAATGAATGTACAATTATTCTATAACATGTCGAAGACAATAGAGCACTTGTAGCCAGTACCGAGTTACTTCTTGACCCGATATTAATACAAATTCATAATTAACCTTCAATAAATCGATCGGTTATTGCGAAAAGAAGTCTTAGGAACTGCTTCGTCATCGCAATGCAATTTAAAACGTCTGTGTTTGCCATACACTGATCCATATCTCAGATAAGTTACATAACTTTTGATTGTGCACACAAAATTATTAACATTCATAAAAGTAAATAACCACAATAAAATATACTGCAGGTTACTTTAGGGTGCAAGATTCATATTACGTAAATATTATACACGTCATCAATTCGCGGGAGAGCCGTAAAAACTTTCCGACAATATCCATGATCTCAATTTCTGATATAAAAAGCAAGATATATTTGAACATCACATAATAAAAACGGTTGTAAAAATTAAAACAAATAAAATGCGTACAAGCCCTTCGTAAAAGTTCAAATAAGGTATGAGAAAGGTACCCTGTGTTTATTATATTATAGTTCCATGGGGATTTTCTTATCGTGGTGGTCCGGTTGGAAACTTTATGTAACGTAACTAACAACAACTATTGTTCGAAGAACAATCAACAATTCAGAAAACTTTGACGGATGACCAATTGATACTTTCGCCCATTGCTTGGTCAAACAATCCCCCGTTGATGATTGTTATGCAAGCCTTGATAGAAACGTGGCTTTAACTGCTTATAATGATTCATTATTATCAACGACCTGTTTATAGAACACCATATTTAATATTGCTGAATATTTAGTTTTTAATTAGCAATATTTTAAGAGGACAATGTTTAGATGCGAGCTGAGCATTGTACCGTACTGCACCTAAAACTGTCCTTTCTGGATGCATGATTATGAATAAACCTCCCTCTTTTATTTAGACTAGGACGGAACAGCTATACATAAGCATAAGCACTGTTGGTATATAAAATTAATTATTGCTATATTAATTCGCACTGCGATTGGTATGTTGATCTTAAAGTGCATTTAACATTTTCCATGTCCCGGTACGTTTACAATGAAAAATAATTGCTATGGTTGTTAACTCCGTTAACTACACCAATAAACAGAGACAATTGCAAAAACATTCTTATGTATTCACAAAATTTCACCTGAGCATATTCAAATTAAATCGAACGAGTGATAAATAAACACACGTGTCCATAAACTTTACTCTGACCATAAAGCAGGTCAAAAACAACTCGATAATTGGTCACATCAACAACTTACGCCGACAATAACCACCTTAGCGAGTAGTTGGTATACGTTATTAAATACAAAATGATAGTCCACCTATGGTGGCCGAGTTATTATCATAATTCTCTTTTAAAGCATACCACATAAAAATCGATGGGTGTTAAATTGAATTCGAGGAGCCGCGCAAATAAGATATGGAGGTGCGAAAATTGGATGGTGCGCAGTTTAAAGTATCGTTAAGGCTTGTCTTGAGGAAATATTGTAATCGCTGCACCAATGTTTACGAGCTGAGGAAAGCGTCCCTCTATTATAAATTGATAAACAATGGGCTCGGGACAGGCTGGCCGCCACAGGGTTTGCTATATAAATACATATCAAATACGGTTTTTCTTTAGCCTAATATAATGATTTTAATTTATTTATACCAATGTTTTCGGAACTGTTGCCGCAAGGTAACCGAAAAGCATAGCAAAAATATTCAAAATAAATATTCCATTTTTTAAAGCTGCTAAAGAAGTAGTATTATTACGACCAATGCAATTGTAAATTCTAGTACTTAATATTCGTATCAGCTCCGCCTGCATGTAACTTTCCTGGAATCAGAAGAGTCCTAAGCCCTTTGCTAAAATTTCAACTATCCTATTTTGATAGATATCGATCCACTGGATTTTTTGGTGTTATGATATTAATAATGAAGATTTTACCCAAAAAAAAATCGTGCAAATTTCCAAACTAATTTGAATAACAGGATTAACCAAGAAGCACACTTTCTCATTGAAACATAATATTTATAGTACAGTTTAAGACGGTCACAATACGCCACTTTACGCCAGTCCCTACAATTTAACATATATTTTTAAACATTACTTAACGCTTAATACGATTCATCATCCCGTTTAATACGTCCGATCACAGCCGGGATAACGTAATTGACGTAGTGTTGGAAGAAGAAGAACCCGAGATACTGCGGTGTTTTCCTGGTTTTTCTTTTATTGACGACAATATAGCACCCTACGAAATATAACCAATTGAAGATCTTATTAAGAATGTGAACAACGAGGCCCTAAGTGATGTTGATAAAGACGAAGATGAGTCAACTCCGGTTTTTGTCACACGCCCGGCCATTATCAGCTGTTATTGATTTAAGCCGTTATGTAGCTAGCTAGCTTCTTTAGATCAAAGCGAAGACGCACTGCAAAAGTTAAATTATGTTGAAAATCATTTAATTGCTAATGCATCAAAATCTTCCAGTCAAACCAAAATAAGTGGTTATTTTAAATAATATAATTATACACAGTTCATATATGTATAATTTAATACATATCCAACGTACCAATATTACAACAAAATACATAATAATATGTAATACGTTTTATTTTCCCTATCACGTTTTAGCTTTTCGCTTTCACATTCAAGACGCGTTTTTGGTACGGTCCCTGAAAAATCGTCTTAAGCAGGTTTTACACAAAATATACAAATGGCGGACTTAATGCCAGTTGGCATTATCTCAGAAATAGGGTTATATAGTAAGAGAAGCAGCATTACTGAATAGAGTATGGAGAAGCGTTTCAGAGTCAATTTGTTTGGGGATTGTTTAATATTCAACGTAAGCGCATTCCAGAGTCATATAGCTGTCACTGTAAAAGTTTGTTAAATAACAAGAGCAAAGAGAAGGAGTTCGAAGCGAGAGAGTATTAACGGAACGGAGATTACGTTCGAGAGCTAGAAGCCAGCCAAGAAGAGAACGGTAATGAGAAATATGATCGAATTTAAGCCAACCGAAAATGAAACGGAGACAGTTGTTTAATAGACGATCCAATTTATTAAGAAGTTCTTCACAGATATTAGTGAAGCACACATCACCTCAGTGAATTATAGGTAAAACTAAATATATACCAGCTGGTGCTGATTAAACCTACCTAAAAATTGCATCAGTTCTTCATATTTTCGAACTATATCAGTTTTTGTTCAAAATAAAAATGGTACGTATAATTAATTAAGATAAATATCTAAGTAATCCTGTAAAATTCTAATAACAATCGGTGCAACCTTTTCTAAAGGCAATCTAAACAAACATACAGACGTAGGAACTATTTTGTTGTAAATACCGTATATGTATAAAGCACTGCATTTTCCTGTGCATGTATTTGGGAAAATTATAAATTAATAAAAAGATCAGGTACCGGGATAAAAAAGAATTAAAGAAGGATATTTATATTACTACCGGATTGGCTACTTTATATTATTTGCGGCATTAGAGTCCTTTTTAAAAAACAATCACTAGGCAGATCTCTGTGGCAACATTTCCGTGAGCGGTAATACTCCCATATTCAGTGCGCGACCATTTTGGAAACGCCTGCACGCGCGCATACGCCGCGAACGCACGCCGGCACTTTTGCACTCCTCGCCGGGCGGGCGGTGCTTCGCGCATAAAACAAAACTTCATTAAAACTCATAATGGTTTCACTGAAATCACAATATTCAGTGTAACACACTCCCGCGTCGGTAATTGAAGATAGTATTTTATTAGTCGTAAAATTTCTCGTTTTCACTTAACTTGAAGAGTTGCTGCATGAGATGCCTTGAGCATGAGCACCCCATTTACGGTTTTAGTTAGCCGATCCATAATAATATTGAAATATGAATACATGTAGTCGAAAACACTTATTTTTAAAGCGACCAAATATAACTAATTGAAGATCATTTAAGTAATTATGACTTCTAATAATACTTTACATAGTAGAAAAAGACAACTGTAATAAGTATTTACTGAAGGTTAATTTATGTGAAAACATATTTTAGTAATATATTTTCACAACTCACACCTTTATTCTTCTTTAATATATCGCGAACATTTGCGAGTACACGCGCCTACAGATGAAGCTATACAAATCTAAGAAAAATTCACAATCAATATTATGAATTGAGTTCAAAATGTATTACAAATTATTGAGATATTATTGCTTATCAACCTGAGTATTTTCCCAATAATCCTGTAGTCCTACTAATTATTGAAATTTAGTTACTCCACTCATTTATATAGACCTTAGCTCTACTCCCATCCCTAACATCCAGACTTGACGAAGTCCGCGCGAACTTCACTCTGTACCGTTTCTTAGGAGCTCTTATTTTTCTAGACCAAAAAATAGCCTTACGATTCATGCAACTTTCATTCACCGGTTAAGTCGTGTAAGTGCACGCATCCGCATTTATAATATTAGATTGGATGTCTATCGAGTTTCGCAAAGAGTGTATGATATCCTATGAGTAACGTGTTTGTTGCCACAAGCGTGGATACGTCAGCGCGTTATCAGCACCGGAATGATTATTAATGCCGGTACTTATTCTATTTAAAGTGCTTTATTTAGTAGCCTGTAGCCACCTGCAATATTAATAGATAGTGTAATGTTTTCGAGTCAACAGTATTACCCATTTGCGTAAAATAAGATTATATTGTTTTTGCGCAACGTTAACACGTGCATGTATCTTATTTGTTGTGCCAAGCTTGTTATTGACTTTCAACTATGAACTTTAACACGCAATTTTATGTAGCATACGCAGGTCCTGAATATTAATTAACCGAGGTTTGTTGACCAACAAATGTACCTGTATTTTGGCAATTTTGCTTCCAATTAAGCCCTTGCACAAATAAGAAATCGGCTGCAAGCTTAAAGGTCACGGTAACTGGGCCAAATGAGGACGGCTGTCGGCACGTACACACTGAAAACGCTACGCCCTTATTTCTATCATGATAAAGATCAATATTTAAACTCTTACGCATCTCTAAATTTGACCGTACGTGTCCATTGTAGAAGCAATAAAAGATACTAGAGATCAAACCAAAATAGAAGCAATCATCTCGAGACGTGCGGGAGCCGTATTGGAAGTGTCAAGGGTAAATAAAATTGAAAAAGTATATTAAATTTACTTCATTTCTTAGAAGCTATGTTTCTATGCACATAAATAGATATAGCCTCATTACTATTAAAGGTTAGTGCTCGATTTAATCTGTATTGCAGCTCGTGACCTAATAACTTAACATAATTTGATTATCTAGATTACTCTTAGCTGCTTAACAAATAAACTTTGAAAATTTCCTAGAAAAGTAGATACGTTCTAACGTACATTATAACTGAGTTGTAAGACACTAGATATTTATAGTACAACTGCTATTAATATGTAGTTTATAAATTTTTAAATCATTTCATACTAGCATCCATTGGCGACTACATCTGCAAACATATCCTTATACTCGTATATGTTACCAACCAAACCCGTCATACCTATCACAATACCAGACATTGAAATTCCACTGCTGGACATAGGCCTCCCCAAGAAAGGGGGAATGTTTCCCATGATTGCCGCGCTGGGCAAGCGTTTTGGCAATCGCAGAGCGCAGCCTTCGCAACAGGGATGCCGCTGCCCATCCCCGCCCTGTGCATTTAAGCTGTAATATTTTGGATGGATATACCGCCATCTGTCGGTTCTGGTACCTTAGTCGCCTCTTACGACACCTGGTGTAGGGGAAGGTACTATTCTACTCTGCCGGTACTTCACGGCACGGCACGACACGTTCTTCCTATACACGATAAGATTATCTAGTTTAGCCTATTCAAATTTAATTTGTCCTGAGCCCGATGAAATAAACCAGTTTAGCGAAGGCCAATCTAGTTGAATCCTGATATAAATACGCACTCACTAGGATAGCAAGACCTTGTCAAACATTGTAGCATATCTAGAAAGTCAAAACAATAATTAGATAAACTGAATAAATTACTCCGTAATTGTAAAAAAAATTTTTCATCATCATCACATCAGCCATAAGAGGTCACCTGCTAGACATAGGCCTCCCCAAGTAATCACCAATAGGACCGGTTGTATGCGGCCTGTCTCCAGCGTGATTCTGCGATTTTAGTCTGATCGTCTGCGCATCTTGAAGGTAGATGCCCTACGCTGCGCTTGCCGGTACGTGGTCTCCATTCATTAAGGTAGAACGCGTGTAGGAAACACGCGTTCTTCTCTTAAAACACGAATTAAAACAATTTTTTTTTATGTATGCCTTTGTTAATATTAAAATTACGTAATGCTCAAATCAAATATCAGTTAAAACTATATATTTGTATAATTTATAACAACCGGTGTTATACATAATAAAATGATGATATAAAAAGTTCTGCGATAAAATAAAGAACCAATATTGGAGAGTTTCATTCAATTTTATTTATCATCACCACATCAGCCATTTGATTTTCACGGCTGGACATAGGTCTCCCCGAAAAAGGGAAAGGAAGAATCTTGCCCATAATTGGTTGCTGGATTTTGCGACGGAGATGCTGTTGGCCATCCCCGTCATTTGAGCTATCTGTCGTTTCAGATACCTAAGTTCCCTCTTACGACTCCTGGTACAGGAGGAGGTTCTACTCTGCCAGTACCATTGTTGGATTTTTTTATAGAATTTGAAGTCCCAAAATATAAAATATGTAGCGACATATTTTTCAGTACTTCTTAACATCAGAAATCACGCTGAATAAATAGGCCAAAGGTAGTGCAAAAATCTAATATATACTGTTTTCTATTTATATCTTAGGTCACAAGGACACGTAACGGCACAGGAGTGAGCTGGTACGTGACCATACGTGGCCCTATCACACGCGATCAGCTCGTCCCTTGATGATAAAATCGCTTGCACACTCGGAGTGTTACAAACTTGCAACGATTTCTGCAGATAAAATGGAATGGGATTAGAAAATATTTCAATAAGAGTTTGTATTTCAATGTAATTATTTTTTACCATTATTCATTCAACTTTAGAATTCCTCGACATAGGCCTTCCCAAGAATGGGAGAATTTTGCTTACATTTGCATATTTGCTGCACTGGCACGCGTCGTAACATTTGGAGAGCTTAGCTCGTCGCGACGAAGAATTTACTGCCCATTCTTTACATTCTGGGCTATTTTGGATAGGTAATCCGTCATCTGCTGGTTCAGGTACCTTAATTGCCGCTTATGGCACCTAGTAAAGGCTGAGGTTGGTAGTATTCTAGTTTGCTGGTACCCATGGCTATAAGAATTCTAATATCAGACTATTAATTTGACAAACTATAAAAATGATCTTCATATATCCGTATTTCACTAAAAACTGTTGTATTATTACTCAACTTGTCGTATTCTTCGGTAAGGTACGTGAATAACTCAATCTTAGGTTAGTATGTTACACAAGGAAATAGATCAAACTATACAAAACCGTCAAAATTTCATAATCAATTTTGAACTCAATAACTTTCGCCTTAGAGTTTAATATCGATTGCAAGAATTTGACTGATTTGATTAGGTTGATCTGTTTGTTGGTCGCGTGCAGGTGTAACAAATGTCAAGGCAGACACACTAACCCCCGATACGATCGCCAAGGCATCGTGGTGTCACGCGATCGTCCGATGGTGACCCGTACGGATCTGATTTTGTTCGCTTTAATTGAAGCAAGTTAATAAACTGATTATAAGATAGCCTAGATGTTTCAGAGCTCTTCTTAAACGGTGAACTCAGGAAAGTTCTTGACTAGATTATAAGGTAGAAAATGTTTGTAAATAGCAATTTCATTAGAACAGCTATGGAACGTCCACTGCGGGAGATAAGATGTCCCAAAAAAGGATTTATTTTCCCATAATTGACGCTCTGCAATTACCTCCACGCCAGCCCATAGCGTGGTGGCAATGAATGGCATGAATGCTGCCATTTCGCGCCCTGTTGTATTTGAGCTACACTGCTTAGAATGGATATACCGCCATCTGGCGGTTCTAGTATCTCAGAAGACTATTACGATAATTGGTATTAATCTCCTTCGCCGATACCTAACGGTAAAAAAAGATTGCTATATTATAAAAGTTCTTACTTTAGGTGTGGCTGAATGAATAGCTGAAAGCCGGGAGAGTAGAATAGTACCTCCCTCTGTACCTGGTGTCGTAAGAGGCAACTAAGGGACCAGAACCGACAGATAGTGGTATATGCATCCGCAATAGTGTAGCTTAAATGTACAGGGTAAGGTTGGGCAACAGCATCTCTGTCGCGAAAGCTGCACTTATGGGTAAAATTCCCCCCTTTTTGGGGAGGCCTGCTGGAAGCAGTGGACGTCCAATGACTGAGACGGTAATGATGATGACGATGAATAAATAAACTAGAATCGGATGGTACAAAATCTTTCTCACCAACAGTTTTTAGTCTAATAGGCAGTCTATAAGGTAGCTTGATGATCATATTTGATTTGTGACTGTCGATAAGAGTAAGCAGTTATTTTACTGTGCAATAATATCTAACTTTTTGAATGATCCCTACTTGAATAAAAGTATTTAATAGCATTTCTTTCCGTATAAATTAGTATGTACTGAGAAATTCAAAATAAAATATCGAAATCTCCGAAAGAGCGAAATATTTTAATAAAAAACGAAATATTTCTTAAACGAATACTTAAAATGCGGGTCTATACGCAGTAACGCGTACGTCGTAAAGTCAACGGGTGAATCTAATGGTGGAGTTAAAATAAAAGTAATTTCAATTAAGGAGCGGCCCGAAACACAAATTAAGTTTGCCACGTCTCACGCGACGTCGCTAATCGGGACGGTAGCTCCGTCAAACGACGCCTATAAATCTCCAAAACCAGAAGATTCAATTACACGGCTACCGGAAGACACGAATAGTGGCATTAACAAATTGTCCAAGATAAATAAAACCTTTTTAATCTCGTGATGGGATTCCGAACCCGTTCCTCGTATCGGCGCGGCGTTTTTCGAGAAATTTATCGAACGGTTAATGTATTGGTCAAGAATTAATTGGTCCTCCCGAGTGAAAGCTTTGCCGCTCATGAATTATAACGCTCAAAACACTTAAAAGACGAAGATTTGGTCGATAAACCATCGTTACAAGGAGCCGTTATCTGATATTTCGTCCATCTGATAGTGCCAATGATCAATGGCAGGGACAACATAATATTTGAGAGAAGATCCACTTCTTACCGCACAAGGAATAAGGACTAATGTCGGCGAAAGTATCTGAGCAACTACATTTACTAATTTGTAGTGGAATGGGAAACCTAATCGCTCGTTTCGGAATCTCGAATTACATTCATCTTCGTAAGAAAAACTATCAATGTATCGCATCTGGCCGAGTTAGGATAGTTTTTGTTCCGGCAATGTGTTCACGTCGGATGATACCTCGCGGACACCAGAAAGTCAGTTAGTATTCCATACGTTCACGGCATACTGTGACAATGTTTATGTGAGCAATTTCGCAAAATAATGCGATTTCACTTACATATGCGTGGAAAGTGGAAACTGTTAGAACTAGTTACCATAGCTTTTGCCAAGACGCAGCTCTATCATCTCTATTATTTCAAGTGTTCTGAATAGTTAGAGGATAGTTTTGCCATTTGTATTTTATAAATGACTTAATAAACACTAAAACTACTACACTAAAACACTAATAATTTGTGGTCATAATATAAATTTTCTTTTTAAAAAATATTGTCTCAAGACGTTAATGTACCCATATTAGCAACGCTTTTAATTTTAGTTGCAATGTGTCTCTGGGATTCAGTTAGTTCATCATTTATTTTCACAGGATCCATCAATCAGTCTCTATATGGTCTATAACCCAAAACAAATGGTGAGACAAAAAGTCAGTTTGCATCTCAGTCTAAATCTTTCTTATCTATCGGCGGCATCCGACTTCGCATGCCGACACGACGTCGCCGCGCGATCTCCCGCACATATTTTGCACGTACAGAAAGCAAACACGAAGAATCCCATCAAACCGTATCTTTATATTCTTTAGGTTGAATTTTGATTGTGCTATCGTGACAAAATGTTATAAGTACCCCGTATTTGGTAGCAGAATTTCTAAGTTAGGAAGTGACATGACAGTTTCATACATCGATGAGGCGTGCTGTTATTCAAGCATTGTTGGAAGTGTTGTTTACGGTAACATCTCTCTACATCGTTTTAAATGGACATAAAATGATATTAAAAGAAATGCTTTAGGAAAAGTACGTCGCCTATACCGTCGCCTATATGTATATATTTATTAATGGAAAACAGGTGAGATTTAGTTCGGACATGACTATCAGCTCAATGAGACCATGAATAACTTCACGTAACGATATATATATACTGCCAGTAGCTGGTCTAGTCATTGCCAGGACATAAGGAATAATAGGATTTAACCTACCGAGCTAGACTGGAAGACCCCAGGTTCGATCTAGCGGCAACCAGGACATGTACAAAAAATTATGTGCTGTTTTGATTGTTTATACAAGTTTTAGGATTTTTACTTTTCCGTTAATTAAAAATAAATTTGGAAGGTTATATGATTGCGTCGTATTTTTTCCAATTGCACGATTGCTTCGTGATTTGAAAAGAATAAGAAATATCTATCAGAATCGTTTTTGTATTTAACAGTAACAATACAACTAATTGAATATCTCAACATATGGGGAAACACCACTGACTTAGTCCCATATTAATTATATGTTGTTGAATTGAAGTTTTATCTGTATTATAAAAGCGGTTTATTAAAATTATTACAATTGTTTTTTGTTCGACGTTTCATCGTTAGAAAATTTAATATACTAACGATTTGGCTTCAATATGTTTACCAATTATTATCAATAGATATGTTCTGATATGAGAGCGCTTAAATGAACAAACACTTTCTTATATGAGTACAGATTCATAATATAAATAAACTAAAACCGCATTCAATTCGAAAACAGAGTTCCTGCGTATCTGTGCGTCAATCACAAACATTCCCATCCAAACTCTTGAATGCTTCTAAAATTATAATGGAAAATTCACGAACAGAATCGTTTATCGAATCTTATCGTTGATTATTGGATTGTTTATCAAACCATATTTAGTTACTAAGTAGCTAAATATCTAAACAAAATGCTGTATAATTAAAAAAAGAATTTCTTTAAGACTTACTAATGTTGATAAGTGCTATTGTACGCAAATTACTAAACGATAATTACATGGGCCCAAACTTCGAGAATAATTTTTAAGAATTACTAAATAATTGCAAAGTACTGTTTATTATTTCCCTTTGAAAGTATTTGTTAGGGAAATGGATACCTTTTTAAAAGTTTTCTTTAAAGTTAGAAAGAACTTGGATAAATATGCCATAAATGTCTTAACTCTTAATCTTAATAAAATTTCCATTTTATTATTATCTACCAATAAAAGCACTAACGTCCCACTTCTTACAAAATCAGCAAGTTGGTGTGTAAGTATGATAAATAGGCGATCTTATTTAAACGAGTTTAGCAAAAGGCCAGTTTTGCGTATTGCCAAAGTGTCACTAATCCACTTTAATCAATATACGGCGGTTTTAATTAACGAAGAATCCGTGCACATTTGTCACTGCCCACGCTCGACTTGTGTACATTTAGAAACCATCCATCCCTCGAATAAATATTGCCTCCTCGCTTAATGGGTTAGTCGTATGACGTTATGTTTTAATTGGACTTGTTAATTCTAACTAAAGCTATAAAAAATTATACATGCACTAAACTAAATTAAACTTCATTATCCATTGAAAGTATACCTCATTTTTACCTATTTCTATCGCTAAATCAAGCAATTGAAAGTAGATAAAGACAAGAAGAATCTGAAAAGAAAGTAATGCGATATAATACTCTCAGATTAGAAAAGCACGCATAAAAAATATGCGTGCTTTTCTATTTGTCAAGATTAATTTTGTCTTTCGTACAATATTGACTTAAAATATATATTTATAAAAGTTTTATTCCTCATCCCCCGTATGGGAAGCGAAAACAATAAAGTATGAGATGCAGCGTAGTAAATGTATATGGAGAAGAAGTGTAGAATAATCATAGTTTTTTTATGACATGTGATTGTATGTATTCAATGTTCAAGTGTACATTTTAATCAGGGTACAATTTAATTACATCTTTGGATTGATGAAGTTCTAACTAATAATAAAATTTCCTTCCGGATAGACGTATTTATACATCCATCAAAAACTTTTGAGTCATATAAACTAAGTACCTATTAATCTAGAAACTGAAAGCCTATCGTACTTTCGTCTTTTTCAAAAACTACATAACTCCTTTCTTGACCCGAGAATCGAAACCAAAGCCGCTTACTACAAATGGACCAACGAGAGCCGATGACGCAGAGTAAAGGGATATTGTTTTTATTTTTAGACGGCTCTTGGCAAGCCTTTGTCTTCCAAACTTAACGTCCAAATAAATTTACTGACCTGCGATAAGTGGCTCCGGCCCAAAGATAAAGCAATTTTCAGATTAGTCTGATTATCAGTGTTTGTTAGAAGGACGTGTGTTTCGCTATCTGTGTTTTCATTGTACGATGCTACTGTTCATTTTGTTTATAACCGCTTTCACACCTTTCGGTGAGTAACATTTATTTTGATTTATTAAAAATAAGTACCGACACATAAATATGTAGGGAGCTTCTAATTAAAAATCAAAATAACACAAAGATGTATATTTTTAATATTTTCGCACACAGCTCCACAAAATGCTGACATTTCCTGAACTTCATTTTATTTATAGACAAGTAGCCACATGGCCGGCCAGCGATTTCGGGCGCAGATAAAAAATAAATATTTACAATTCAACATCGTAATGTATGCAAACAAAAGTGTTACGTCACGTAGATTTAATTCAATTTGTTTGAATGGCGGGGCCCGGCCAGTGCGCCCGCGCATGCGGCGACAATAGCCTAACGACTCATCTTGCCTCAAACTTGCTCCTGGAATCATGGTTGCCACTATTAATATTCGATATAAAGATAAACTGCGTGGCCGTCTAATTCACCTGTGCTGAACAGGACTGGGCTCTTGTTTAATTATTCAGCGTATAAAAGAGACTTATACGAACTGAAAGGAAATACAATGACAATTTCAACTTGTAAAATTACGTGTATCAATTTGAGAATTACTCTCAAATCTTGGTATTACTAATGATATTATTGCTTAGCATGATCCAAATTGGGCGATTTCAAAACAATATAATTACATTACAACTACAACTACAATTCCATAACAATATAAAATAATCAACGGCTTCGACCATCTTCAAGAAAACCTTTTTTTCTTTATACCTAAAGAGATCATGCCATTAATAGTATTTGATTAGATAAGTTACTGCTTAAAAAACACAAAGGAGAGTTTTGTACTTTACTCAATCCCACATTTATTTCTATTACATCGATAATTTTTTTATATCAAATGTATTTATTGCGTTTATTTATACAATTATGTATGTAACGTTTATCTATTTTGTATAAGTATATATATATATATTTCTTTTTCGTGTCTGGGAGATAATGCCAACTGGCACTTAGTCCGCCATTTGTAGATTTTTAATATTATGTGCAATAAAGTTCATTATTTAAATAAATATACCAGTAGAACGAGTTATTCTGCCAACAAGATAAAACATGATAAAGTGTACTATTCAAACAACTAGGCATTTTAATTATTGTTGAATTTACGCACGAACGAATAAAAACACGCGAGGATCTTTCTTTCACCATACGCTGTGCAAGCCAGCCCTCGCCAGGATAAATATTTATTTATTCAACTGTTGACAATCGTATTTACATTGTCAATGCGCGGGTCTGTCACGACAGAACGCGCGTGGGTCGGGGATTTTATGTTGATCATCACTCGTTATGAATTTGGGTCAGGTAGATAAGGCGGCATCATAATCTAGCTGGTCGACTGCGTTGCAAAACGACGCGTGGCTCGGGCGAGCCGTTGTTGCTGTTATTATCACCACTTTAAGTATCTGCTATGTTTGAGTTAGAAAAGGGCCTAATTATCTTTTACTTAAACAATATGGTAACCAAAAATGATCCGTTATGCTCAATTAATAAGGTGACTTTTGACTAACGTTTATTAGATAAGGTGAAATGAAGATGGACAAATGAACTTCACATTTTGTGCAAATATGAAGAGATTCAAAAGCCCCAACCCAACACCAATCTAAACTAGAATTAATTA
The DNA here is from genome assembly GCA_020976665.1 of Heortia vitessoides. Lineage (NCBI taxonomy): Eukaryota > Metazoa > Arthropoda > Insecta > Lepidoptera > Crambidae > Heortia > Heortia vitessoides. The sequence continues at coordinate 9,623,430 of JACJUM010005601.1, read as the reverse complement.
ATTATTTTTGCTACGTTGCATCATCATCATTAGAAGTCCACTGCTGGACATAGGGCTCCCCAAGTTAGGAGGTTTTTTTGCCCAGAATTGCCGCGCTGGGCAAGCGTGTTGACAATCGCAGATATACTACCTTCAGTTGGTTCTGTCACCTAGTACAGAGGGTGGTACTATTCTACTCTGCCGGTACCTCACGGTACATGTTGAATCAGTTCCTAAATAAATTTGTCATAGATAATATTTTCTATAAATGTATAACAAATAATAATTAATAAATAAGAACCTAATAAGCTTTAGATCGATATACAGGAAGAATTCTATGTAAGATATTATAGGCGCATATAATTTATACAGATATGTAGTTCCAAGAATACAATTGGACATGGAGCAAAATAATTTGCCAATTTCTAGGCATTCTACATAAAATCTGAGGTTAATATAAATACATATGTCCATTACGTCAATAAAGCTCATTACTATATTTGAAGCTTTAACATAACTAATTCTAGACAGTCTAATTTTGGATGACGTTGTAGTTATAACGGATAATAAAATCTCCGCAACACGTGGCTGTTTGTCTCTGGTAAAATCAGAGGTACACCGATCGCCTTTGATACTTAAAAATCAGTCACATATCAGGTTTTATGGAAAGGAGATGGCAGACCATCTTAAACGGCAGATTATATGACAAAATTCAATAAAATAATTGAAAAGAGTATTTTGACATGGTTTCTCTTTACGAATCTATTAAACACATAACTTGCCATTAATCTAAATAAACAAATTAATATATTTTCAACATATTTGTGACGTGCAATACACCAACGCAATTTTAAATTATGATATGATACATCTTGACAGCATCTATAATTCGAATTCATTTAATTATTCATACATTACAGTTGCCTCATTAAGTCGCGTTCGCGTTTATAGTGACAATTCTATTTCACGTTTAGCGGTCTAATTAAATTAACTTGCCCAATACCGAACTTAGATAACATAGAATAATCGAGTTTCTAATTCTGATATCGTGTCTCAATTGCCAAAATATTATAGGAGCGTATGCAACAATTTCACGGTCCGTCGCCGTGAAACACAATCTGAGAGTAAGAGTTACAGAATAACCGATAAAGCTGTGTACAAACTTTAAAACAATAATTATAAACAAATTTCTGACAATGACAGTGTCTTAATATTGAGGTATGCGTCTGAGTATCTTTATAGATACTATTTCGGTATTGTCGGTTATTTATGGTGGCGTAAGAGGTGACTAACCGGAACCGACATATGGCGGTATATCCATCCGAAACTGAGCAGCTCAATTGCACAGGGCGGGGACGAGCAGCAGCATCCCCATCGCGAAAACTGCGCTCACGCTTGCCTAGCGCTGCAATTACGGGCAAAAAACCTCCTTTCTTGGAGAAGCCTATATCCAGCAATGGACTTTCAATGGCTTATATGATGTTGATGATGATAAAACTCGTTCGCAAATGTGTATAGTGTAATAGTCAATCTTAAAAGACAGACAATATAAAATCGCGGAATTTTTTCTTAAACTTTTAAAAAGAGACACATGTGGCATGAATTTTAAGTAACTCAAACTGTTTACACAGCTCAGGAAATATAAACCATTAATTAAATAGTTTTTCCCGTATTGCACAGCATTTTCAATTCAATTCATATCAGCGTAATGATATATGATATAGTCTAGAGCCATCCTCGAAATATGCGCCATACATTTTTTTTTTCAATTCGAACTTCTGGTTCCGGTGATAGCGCATTCATCTAAACAAACAAACTCTTCAGTTTTGTAATATTTGTATAGAAAAGGTAAATTAATAATTATGTTTAAATTTCTTGCTGCTGCGGCTTTGTCCGCGAGGCCTTTACTTTATATTTCATCTAAAGGGAATCTCTTGTTATTGCAGAACGAAATCTGTATTGCTCCCTGACAGCTAAACTGTGCAAAAAGTCATACCGATTCCATAGAGTAAATAAAAAGCCAGATCAATCTCATGGGACCATGTTTTCGGGCTAAAAAATAACGTATATTGCTCCGGACTATCAATTATCCATATGCCAATGCATAAGTCTCATCCAGATCTGTTCAGCCACGATGTAAAAAAGTAACAAACTTACATCCATACATGCACACATCTGCATAAGTTTAATAAGACATATTTTTCCTGAATATAAAGCATATTGGAAATTCCATTGAGTTTACCAACAAGTTTGTATTAAATTCTAAAATTAAAAAACATCGATATGTCATACAAGCTATAGAACCGATGTAGCCATGGCCTAAACCGCACGAAGCACGGACATCTAAGACTTGCGACACGCAAAAACTCAACTCTGATCCAGTTACAATGGAAGCACGCAATGCGCAATTATGTCAGACACCCATCGTCCACTTTCTCGCGCGCGTTCACGCATCGTCGAGCCGAAATTGATCGGTGACCAGAAACTAACGGACTTGATAAGTTATGATGAGGATGTAAAGTCACATCTTGACATCCTGACAAATCCAGGACTAAAACGGGTTTTTAAATACTAGCTTTTTCCCGCAGCTTCGCTCGAGCTAACTTTGGGGTTACACGGTTAACAAGTTTCCATCCCTTATTTTAGGGGCTGGGGTTGGAAAGATACAAAAGTAACCTATGTCACGTTTCATCCTTTTAACTATCTCCACTTAAAAAAATCATGTCAATTTGTCGCTCCATTTCTTTTTTATTTCATGAAAAAAGTGCTTACCAAAAATTTACGTCGTATATATACATATTGAAGCTAATGCTTTACGTATTCCTTGGATGTTAACCTACCTGATAAACGCCCGCAGTCACAAACGAAATTTGGAATGAGCTGGTAAAGTTAAATTAAATTAATTATTTACTTTACGTGTATATGATGTAGGCCAAAACTCAAGGTATTTTTTATCTTGTTTAAATACTGATTTATTAAACAAAACATAATTCGTTGATATTCTTTTTTAAAGAAATTACTGACATCGTTGCTTCTGCACTTAGTGGTATAGGTAACTTTCATACCGTGGTCATTTGTACTCATAACAAGAGAGATGACACTTTCATGCGGTTGCGCGGGAAAATATAAATGTGGCTCTAAATGAAATGAAGCTGTTAGAGGAAAAAGTGAAACATGGCGGCTAGTACGGTGTGATATTTATAGTTAATTATTTTCATAAATTGCGTCCTCTGTGTTACACCTGTAGAGATACTGGTATTACACAGAGGCGTTTTATAGTTCAAGTTAGAAATTTCTTGACAGTTTTATGGTGTTTATGCGGCTTCTCTATATTAGGGAGTGTGTTCTGAATAGACGTTGCTTTTCGTAAGACTGCTGTGCAATGGATTCGTCATGTCATGCAAATATAAACACTTTAATATTCTCCGGTACATTCATTTCATCTATAATACATTTTTATTACATGTTCAGTATAAATCAGTGGCTTGTAAACACGAACATATTGTGATGGGCATAAGGATAAAGTCAAAAATGTCCTTTATTGACTTTTATTTCAAAATGTAATACGACGGAAATCCTTATTGTGGCATTTACAACGTATGAAGTTATATAGGTGCATTAGCCAAAGTGAAAGTATTAATCTATACGCATATGATTCGCCTGATTTTATCAACAAATTAACTGCTATAAACCTAAAGAAGCCATTTTCATTATAAATTAACTAAATAAAAGAAAGTATTAACAAAAAGAGATTACTTTTCCAATCACATAAATTGGACCAATAAACAATTGTTCGTACGGTAAACTAACGTAAAAGCAAAAGAAAACCCGATCGTATCCAATAAGATCACTTTTACACTGTCCGCCGTCAATCTTAATGATAGATGACCTTAGTTAATCATGCTTCGAACAAATAAAACTTATCTAATATTAAGCTATGTACATTTTACCATCGACATTGTTTGCCGACTTGCAATAAGACCTAAGATATCGTTAAGTACAAACCCCCTGCCTTGTGTATTTGAGCTGCACTGTTTCGGATGGATATACCGCCATCTGTCATTTCTGGTACTTTAGTCGCCTCTTACGATACCCGGTGCAGTAGGAGGTACTATTCTACTCAACCGATATCTCACGGCAATTATAAATATCAACAGATAAATAGAAAATGCAATAAAATTGTATTTGCATTCGACTATCAATTGTTTAAATACAAATATTTATGTATATAAATTGATTTGAATATATTTCTGGACGCCTACGTCCAGAAATATATTACACATAACTACAATATCACTCATGTGCCTCAAATTTGCTTGACAAGTTTATACGTTTGTACATAGATATAAACATGTCAAGTAAATTTGAGGTAGCATAGTAATTACTATCTTATCACTCTTGGTCTTTTGAGGTTTTCGATGAGGCAACAGAGGTTACGGAGATTTGATTTGGCTGGTCCATTTTTCAAAATAGAAGGAATTCAATTAAATGTAATTCCTCAAACGCGTATAGTTATAATAAGAGATTTACCTAACACTCTTATTTAATTTTGACTATTTGGTTAACTTTAGAATGGAAAAATATCTTACATATAAATCCAAAAATCTAAATCTGAATAATTTCTATACTAATTTCTTAAATCAATTCCTTAACATATAGTAGGACTTCATTTGGGACACCCTCTATTTATCCGCCAGTGTGTAAGGTGTTTAGGCGACCGCATACCGAGGCATCAGCGGATTCTCTCGGTTTCAATAATTGCGCGGCGTACGCGCATCACCGTACGGAACGGAGCGATGCCCTGCAAAACGGCGCGAAACGCGAGAAAATGACATATGATTGCGGCGGTTTAAACAAACGTAAACTGCGCGCGGCGGCCATTACCGGAGAGCACGAGCGGTAGGGTTGCCAATACAAGGTAATGTCATTATCAATAAATTATTTACGTACTTATTGCTGGTATTTTCTGTAATTACGGCGCCGCGAATGGAGACTACGCTTCTCATTAAATAGGCACAAACTTATATCTGCATAAGTGCTTCTCTATTCGCAAGACATACCTCAACACATTCTTGATGATTCGCCGATAGCATAACTTGTATAAATGCCTCCCTTGGTCGCACTCGCACTGGCGGCACTCTACTATAACAAACATTTCATAGTCTCACTCTGTGCTCAACGTTGAAAACTAAGTTTAACTATCCCAAACAATGGCCACAAGTGGTACTAGTCGGTCCAACTCCTATCCTGCGAACCCTGCAGGAGAACACTATTGTCGACTGAATTATTGCATATAGGTAGGTACTTATTTTATCTGCACTTAAAACTGACCGTGCAGTGCTTAGTAATACACTAATTGCAATAATTCTTCATGTAATTGTGTATGTACCTACGCAAATCAATATATCAACGTAAAAAATACATATCTATCAACATTTTACAATTTTCATTAATTTTTAACTGAGAGTCCTTCGAGTCAAAGTAAATTCACTACATTCAAAAGTTAAAATCATCATCATCATATCAGCTCTCAAACTCACACCATACATACTTCGAAGTACTCTCATTTCAACAGCATTTATTCTACTCGCGTGCCTGCTACTCTGATATACCCAACATTTACTACCATGTCAGTGTTGGAACCATCACACCTCTATGAACGTGGTTCGTGGAACAAGTCATGCCTTTTTTGACACATTTTGGCTGCCCATAAATAAAATATGATTGATTTTACTATGTTACAGTGTCGCCAGAAAGTTGCTTCTACCACCGATGCCTAGGCTGCTATCCCGACCAGACCGTCTTCCCAGGATTCTCGGTAGAGTGTCAACCCTCTAACTGGGTGACAGCACAGTGGGTGCACAACATAGGCCATCCTCCGCCAAATACCGACAGCAGAGTGCCCATAGAGTACAGGTGTTTAAAGATGGTAGCAACTCCTGATGATAAGACATGTAAGTGAAATTACTTCAGTGCTATTTATTACCTGCATGAAACTAAAAATTGGAAACCTCTACTCGTGTAAAATTAATCATTATAAATGTGGCGAATGTAATAAATTAGGAAACATATTTATCACTAGCGGCTACACGCGATTCTTTATTTACGTACATATCTTTCAATAGCAGCACTCTGCCGTTACAATCATAAAGTTCTGTTTTCCTTAAGAAATAGGGGGTAAAATATAGCTTATATTACTAAGTGACCATGAACTTTCTACACTATTACTGATAGAGTATTTAAATTGAGTAGTTTTGAATTTATTTATTATCAAACATACACAAATATAAATCCTGTTTACATATTGCCAGGATAGATAGGGATCTCTCAACTTTAAATTATTTTGTTATTATATTATACTGATGTAGGAGTACAAATATTTTATAGGTAAGATATTAAGTTTAAATCCATTCAATATTCCTTGTATGTAAAATTACAAGTCATACATACATACTTCGTCACAAACTTTAGGAATTATGAGTAGGTTATATTAAAAAGAAAGATCAATCATTTAATTACACTTGGGGATATTTATTTTGATATCGTTTACTTACACACTATTATTTTGAAGAAATCTAGTTTATAAAACTGTTAGAAGACCCAAACAAAATATTATGAAGAGTAGGTAACATTAAGTAAATTGTGTAAATTCACTCTGTCATATTTATAGCTATTTTATACTTTACAGATGGCAACACAGTGGACGTGATCCGCGGTTGCGTGCCTAAGTCCCAAGTAGACTCTGTCTGCTTAGGGTTGGTCGCGGTGGAAAAGGCGAGAGGCCACAGTGACGCGCGATGCCATATTTGTAACGGCAACAACTGTAACGCGGCTTCGCAAACGCATCTTACGTTACACGCCCCTCTAAGTTTGCTGATACTATACTTCGTTCTGAGGTGAACTCAGTTCTGCAATGTTTCGGATTAATATTTGAAAGACTGTAGTCATACGCTTACTTAATCATGTGTGTTAAAATAAAAGGTCATATTGAGCTAAAAAAAACATTTATTTCATTCGCTTTTGAGTTAATCTCACATGGTCTGTTAAATTTTGTTTAAAATCAGTGCTTTTATGGGATACATAATTGTAGTGTTAAAATAATTAAATTATAAAATGCTGTATAGGGCATGTTATATACTCCACACAAAAAACATCTCAACAAAATGTTTATTTGTACTGTTAGACACAAAAGTTAATGTATTATTTAATTATTTTTTAAACTTACACAATATGTACAATAACACAGATATTTTGAAACTTATTTGAATATAGATTAAGTCAAATTGATTACAAAAAAGTTTACCCGTAGAATTTTTATGGACAATTTTAACAACTTTACCTATTTTTGGAACTACAAGACTTCAGTCAAAAATGTCTAAATAAATTATCTGCGTAAAATAAATTTTTGTTGCACAAATTTTTATAATAGTTGTAAATCAATGTAGAGATTTATTATTTTAAAGTTCACATACAAAATTATACTCAATAGAAACAGATATTGCCTGTAAATATTATCACAAGGTTAAAGAATATATTTTTAATTTCAACTAAAAATATAAAATTACAAGGACGGAATGCATAAAATTAATGTTATTTGTTATCATAATCATTTAAATATTAAAAAAATACATTTAAACTTAATAAAAAGTAGAAAATACAAAAGTAAAAGAAGTACATAAACCTCATCAAACCAAGCGAGTAACGCAGTAATTCTGAGATGAATTTGTTCTTATCAATTTTTGTTAAAAAAAACAATTAATTTCAGTATAAATGCAATCGTTTTTTAACAAAATATGACAGTATTATTAGACTAGATTATAATTAATAAAATGAATATAAAGCAAATTCCAATAAAGATTTAACTGTTAATATAAAGCAATGATACATTCTAAGAATAAATTTGTATGAGATTTTATAATATAGTTAACCTTAAACTATAAAATTTACTAACTATAACTTATTTAACTACATATTTGAAAGGCTGTTTATATTCATATTATGTCATTGTCAATATATTTTTCATAATTTATTTATTTATTGGAAATGGCGGACTTAATGCCAGGTGGCATTATCTCCTAATTGTAAACTCATTAAAATAAACGTCTGAAATGCACAACCACTTTCAATTAAATGAAACTTATTACACTGGCTAACACAAGTAGGAGACTAATTATACAAATAATTTGTTATACTTTGTTGATGTTTTGTAGTGTCGACATACTAAATAAAAAAGCCAACATACAGATTGTCCTAAAAGATGGTTGTAATCTACTGAATGGTTAAGTCATAGGAAATATCAAGACTAATCGTGCTCTTAAAATCTAGTGTCATAAAAAAGTAAGCCAGCATATGAAAATCTCACTCATAGTCAGTTTTGTTTAGTCAGTCGGTATCTAAATTTGAGTGTAGTCATTGAAAATCACAAAATTTGTATATTACTAAACACTAATTACTAAAACAGACATGCATACTTACCGCCAATGTATATTTACTAAGACGGGTCTGATGGTGCAGATGGTAGTGATCCTATCTTGTGCGTCAAAGGTCCTGAGTTCGACCACTACCCATGACAAATATTTTAGGCAGTCAGATCAATATATGAGATGTCGTGTGAATTTATTTATGTCAGAGTCAGGCGAGGTACTACTTAAATCTCTTTAGTCTATGAAAACCATAAATCTATACAACTTGGTAGAATTGGATTTCGATAATGAGGTATCAATGCCAACGACTTTTGTAAGACCTATACTAATATTCATTAATTCCAGTGTTGCTTTTAGGAGGATATGTTTTTGCGGTATTGCGTCGTATTAGTTAGTCTTGGATAAAAACAATAGTCTTATAATGAGAACGATAATAGTTGTATGTCTTATGAATCTATTAATGCAAATATGCCCAGCATTTTCAACCAACCTTTACAATCACAGTTGTCGCTTATCAAAAAAAATTACATAATTTGTACGATTACAATAAGAGAATTGCAGAAGCAAGGCATAGGAGGTAAACCAGGGAACTAGTTTAAAATATTTATACATTACAAGACGCCATAACTGCAGATATGTGTGTGTCAGTAATATTAATATACATAAATAAGATAATTATTTAAATTTAAAATTTAGTTTTTTAATAATTTGCTATATATTTATACTAAAATATAAAAAACAAATCATAATTCCCTGGGAAATCAGTGTACATTTATATCCTAATTACTTTTATCAAATCACTCAATACTGAAAAAACTTGTCTATATTTTTTGCAAGATGTGAGCAATTCAATACTTAGTAAAACTTTAGTCTTTAGACTACATATATAGAGTTCTTATCTATAACAATTACAAACTCGTCAAAAATAGCGGCTTTAAACACGATTTAACAGATTGTGTTTCGGCTACATTGCGGCAACAGTTTATAAGAGGGACTATTATAACGGCGGCTAAAAATAGTTTTATTATGAACGCGTAAATGTTAGGAAAAAAAATTAAAATATGGCCGAGTAAATACTACTTTAGTATTCAAAAATGATTTGCTTTTAATCCGGAGCTATGTTATTCTGTATATTTGTCGCCAATTCCATAGGTTGCTTACTTACCTACTATTTACTTAAACATTTAGATTGTTGAAATCGCAATATGCCATATTCGAGGTTTAATTAATTTGTATAATATTATCACTAAAAATATCACATTATATTACCGCCAAGGCACACGCTCAAAATGCCATATCTGGCCCACATCACCGGTACATCTCTTAGCAGTGAGAGGATCACCTATACCCTCTTTACTGTTATTCCTCATCAATGTCAAACACAGCCCATCCTTAGTTTTCAACCTCGGCCCCTTCTGCCCCCAAATTTGTTTAGAGTTGTCGCTACAACTCTTCCACACCGCCCGACCGTTACCTTGCTCGAGACACAACCCTTCGTCTGCCATTAGTTTACCTTCGGGAGTGTACACCAGAAGTCTATCTATATCCGAATCGGAACCACAAGCGATGCCCGCTGCAGGACTGCCTACACCAGGCGTGCCATAAGACACCCCTAAACACCCTCCCCTATCATTACGTATTCTTCCGAACCACCTATCGTCTGTAGGAAAGAAATGTTGCGGCCAAACATTTTTTAGATACCACTTAAAGCTTTTACAGTTGAGGTTCTTGCGTAGTTCGACGCGGTCACTGACTTGTTGCTGGTCCCGTATCGCCGCCACCGATGGGTTGAATTTAAAATAAAAGTCGGCCCACTCGTCCATCCAGACGGTCGCCGCTCGCGCCAAATTTGAGTTCAACACTTTTGCGACTCCTCCCGGATACTTGTAAGGACTATGACTACGGAAGATATGTCCAACCCTTGAGCAGGAAGTTATTTCCACCCTTGCCCCGCACTGCCACGCTCGCCAAGACAACTCCAGATTCTCCGCTCCCCATATCACCATGCCTTCATCGTAACCTCCTAACCGCCAGAAAAGGCTTTTCCTCACGGCAAATAGGCCTCCAGCCATCGCTGGCGTCGGGTAAGGTTTGGATGGGTTTGCTGACTTCTTTTTCATGACTTCGCCGTTCGGCATTAGCCATCGGAAGTGCAGACGCCAACTGAAGGCACCCCAATGTGCATCAATACTTTTTGTGTACGCTAATGTCTGATCTGAGAGCAGATCTATTTGAGGACAGATAAAGACGTCATCACTACCAGCTCTATCTAATAACGGCTCTAGCCAGCCCATCGTAACCTGTAATTTCCAAAACAATAATGTTAGTATTATGAGAACAGTAATGGATCAAAAGTCCTAACACAAACCATTGAGTATGCTAAAAATCAAGCATTACAATGTAGGTATTGTATACTAGTGTTGCTTTGTTTATAAACTGCCACGATAAGCAATACTGTATATGGAACCAACAAGAAAATAAAACAAATTAAATGTCGTTACGCTGAACAAGCGTAGAAGCAATCTCAGAGCGTAGCTACGCCATGAGAATATTGCTACCCATCCCCGCCCTGTTGCAATTAAACTACGCGGTTACAGGATATACCATTCTATTTATCGGTTCTGGAACCTCATCGCCTCTTACGACAGTACAAAGTTAAGTGCCATTCTGCCAGTACGCCATAGCTTTAAATAAAATTCACAAAATAAAAGGTTTTACTTATTTATTTTTAATAAGTTACGAATACAATAAAATTAGTTACTTAACTACAACCACAACAAAAAACGTTTTTTTGTAGTGGAAAAAAAATCCTAACACATGGACATTAATTTTCATGACTGGCTGTATCTGACCAATAAAACGCTATCTTAGAAATACGCTAAAAACCACCTTTTCAGTCATATTTCAGGTGCAGGAAATAACACAACAGTTGAACATTTTTAAATTCAGCAATAAAAAAGTGCCAGCAATTATCAATCGACGTCTTGTCAGGACATAGATCTTAAGGACTTACTTCACAATGGGCGTCAAGAAAAACCAGCACATCCCCAGTAGCAGTTCGCGCCCCCATCAGCCGGGCTCCCACTAACCCTTTTCGCTCGGCACTACGCAGTAGTTTTACTTTAGGCAGCTGGATTATTGCATTATCTAACTCTTCCTTTAAGTACTTCCGATCGCTCGCGTCGTCTACCAGAATAATCTGAAAATTTTTAAAGTTTAATTAACTATTGTCAGTGAAAAATATATCACAAACGAAGTAGCTTATCATACAATTTTGAAATTACCTGTTCTAATAAATTATCTGGAGATCTCATCATAACAGACATGACGGTGCGCATGAGTGTAGACCAGGCTTCATTATGAAAAACTATGATAACAGTTGCTGTTGGAAGGTTATCAACATTGTATTTAATACTCTTACAACTGAAAAAGGATAAAGGTGAATGCGTTGTTTAGATTAGCCGTTTGATATAATAGATATCTTCGCCATATCGGCCGTCTACTGCTGGACGCACACACTTTAAAAGTTTGTTTTCTCTACTTGAAAATACAGTATCAGAAAACAATATAATAATGATTTTTTTTGCTTTTGCTCATAAAATAACGCTCATACGGAAATCCGAGTGTAGTCCATTTTAAGTTTGGGTTTGTGTATTTTGGTTGTCTAAATAGCTAATTAATAAAAAAATATGAAAAATGAGGTATGGTTGTGCATTCGGTGTTACTGCCGTAATATTATTGGAATCAAATGAACTGCATAAGCTAGATGTCTTTGTCGACTCTTAACCACTACTCCATAAAGACTGTCAGGCTTATACAAACCTATCACTCCGGACATCTTCAAGACTTCTTGTAATAGATATCTTATCGCTAGCTAAAATGTTATAGGAATGTAGCTGGTAAAGCTCTTTGGCTTTGATAAGCTCTCTCTGGTTCATGACAACGGGTCGTCCGCCCTCGCCCGCGCCGGGCTCTGGTGAATAGTTATTGCTTTGGATTTCATCTGAAAATTACAACATTTGTAATGAAATCCCACTGTAGACAAGCCCATGCAAAAAATAAAATGTATGCATGATAATTTTTTTTTCCCTAATTAGGAACACATTTTTTTGTCTGTTATTGAGTTTTTTTCTAGTGATATCTAAAAATTAACAATCTTAATATTATAAAGTTCTTTAAATAACTACAAAAAAATTAGAAATGATTTTTCCCAATAGGCTACAAAGCCTGAGATAATAGACCATTTTAAGCATCACCATGAAAAGCTCTATAATTTCTTGATTGGACGCGAATGATGTTGAGTTTATAATTAAGATATTTGTAGAAGATAAGTAAAATTACATTCTAATCATATTGTAATTTAACAGAAAAATTATTATATTGTAGAACTTTCATACTAACTTTGCACTCCCCTTTTACACCTTTATGATATGATTTACGAAAAAATATTTCACATTTGTTTCATGACTTTGAAGAACCTTGACACTGAATTTAATTTGAATAACTTCAAAAACAGTTTTACCCTATTAGGGCGCGATTTTTTTAATCCTATCTTAGAGCTCCATTATCTTATAAAAGGAACACCCAAGCAAAATTTTAAGATTGTAACCCTTATAGCTAAGGTTTGCCTACCCTAATAGCTCAGGCCCGCATTGATATGTCAGTCCGTCAGTTAGCTTCATCTTATATCTATATATATAGATTTTCAAGAAAAATAACAAATATAATTTCCATGACACAAGTAATTTAAATAATCAAGGATGAATACATGTTCCTCTGCTGTCAGGTTCTTTTTAACAATTTTATTATTATTTTTAAATAGAGCTTATTATATTGAAACTAACCTTCTGACAGATTACCTCCTTTATTGCCACCAACATAATGCCCAACAACAACCCGCATACCATTATTATCTACATATGAATTCTCATCAAAATGTAAGCTGAAAATAAATATTTTGCAGGAATTATTGCATAACACAGCGATGAAAAATAAGGACTATATAAATAGAGCTAGTACAAATCCAGATTCAATGTGAAAATAATTTATTTGAAAGGGTTACTATTAGCCAGAAAGACGTGAAATTTATTTTATGACCAATTAAGCCAATGTAGTTTTTATAATCATCCCAGATACCAGATTTATTATGTAACATATTTTCCATTGTTTAATCATAGCTCATTTGTTACTTAGCTGTAATCAAACTCTGGCTATTATAAGATTCTCTGTTTATTATGGGTTTGTAATTACTAAACAATAAGTTAATAGCCTCAAATTGAATACAATAAAACAGTTCCAAAAGTCACTATACAAAGAGAACATGAAGAAACATAATGCCAAACATGCCATCTACACAAAAATAATTAGTTAGATTTAAATAATGTTTTACTAAACAAATGAAATATTTCAATAATCTTTTACTATTAGGACTTTACAACTTGAGCAAATTATATAGTCTCTATTATATTTCCTGATGAAATATAGACCTGGAATTAAAACAACAAGATTTTTACCAGGTGCATGTCTTTAACATATATAAATTAAAAAATTACTAAAACCATTTCAAAATTTTATCATTACTGGTAAATTACAAAATCAGCAAGTAACAAAAACAATATTTCATTCTCATATTCTCGACAGGAAGGAGATCTACAGCATAAGAATGGTGTACACCAATACACAAATGGTACCTACCTTTTATACCAAGGTTCTTTGTGTCTTTTTTTGATAGTATTGTATAATTCTAGACTAACGTAAAACATTGCATTAATTAAAAACAATAGCATTATTATCAGAGTTACGATCTTTTTTTTGCGACCTCGACAAAATAGTGACCAAAAATCCTGTAACCAAAAATTATAAATGTATAGTTGCTCATCTTTAAACACACTTACATATAGGTTTTTAGGAAGAAACTTAAAACCATATATTTTACAGAAATTAACAAAATAAAATAATTGTTGATTGCGAAATGTATTCGACGATATCTATGTAGGATTTAAATAATACATGAATCAACGAAACATCTTACGTTTTTCATTAACATTGTAGAAGGATGAGTGGCTTATATGCAAATTGAAACTAGGTTAAATTCATTGATTTAATATTTTTTTACAAAAAACTACAATACTATGTTAATGTTGGTAAAGAATGTGTTTTGGATTCGAAATGACTTTGACATATCTACAACTTTTTTATTGTGTTCGAATACTTATAACATTATTATATTAGTAATATAGATGAAAAATGACAATTTATTTGAAGATTTTAATGTAACGATGATCATTAAACTTTATTAGTCATTAATTGTGTTAAAATTGAACTTTCAAATACGTGTAATTTATAATACCGATGCATTAAGTTTAATATAGATTGTGAAAATTGGGTAGGTTGATCTGTTGCCCACCGTGCATAAAGTTGAGTTAAAATTTCTCAATAGATATGCAACTCTAGGATTCACTTTAATTGAAAATTGATTGTGGTATTTAGAATAATGAGTGTAGGCTGATCTGATTTTTGTGTAAATACGCTTTGGACAAAATATTGCAATAGTAAATTATTAATAAATTAGGAAAGGTATTATTTATTTTCAAACGTAGGCGTGCGAGCGAGATAGTGCTGCTAAAAGAAAGGAAAGCATTCAAAAACAGAGAAGTTCCGTTTTCTATTTTATTGAAAATAAATCTAATTCTATATAAATGACTGGACGTGATGATAGCTGGAAGAGGCAGAGACGTGGTCGTGGTCGAGGCGGCCGTGGTCATAGGGAAAGCCATGACCAGGAACCTAATTCTTGGGGTAGCCCTACACTTAGAGCACCTGATCGACCACGAGGATTAAGAGGTCGTGAAATTGGACTTTATTATAGAGATTTGGCCCGTAAAAAAAATCCAGCAAAGCCTCATATTTCGAATGAGGTATTTATTGAAAGAGCATTATAATTTATCTTATAGGATTCCTTATGGCACTATTGAGACCGGTCCCTCTTAATTCACCTCTTTTGTAAATAATTTAACTATAATAATTCAACAGCAATTTTCATCAATACTGAAAATAAGGAAGTCACATCTAGACTGTTTTCTATAATTAGATAATAGATTATATTATGATGAATATACTGTGCCCCTAAGTTGAATTAAAGCAAATTTATGCTTAGTTCCTGATCTAACAATATATAAAGAAATCAAATATTTAATACCAAATTATACTTGAAAGGAATTAGGCAGCTTTATCTATGAAAGCTTGTAGGTAGCTTAGCCTTTTTTATACACTTCCAACAATTAATAATATATTTCAAGTAAACCTCCCTAATGTATAAGACTATAAATTTACTAAGGTTGTATAAAATGATGTACAGTTGTTATTCTGTTTTAGTTTTATTCATTCATTATTACTTCTTCAGTTCCCTATAATATAATATCTGTGCAAAATTTAGATATTAGCTTTTTGAAATATCATTAACTTCTATGAAATGTTTTAGATAACATTGAAATTGCCAGAATTCGTGATTCAAAGGTTACTGATGGATCTAAATTGCCTATTGGAGCTAGCTCTCAGGGAAAATATAGAAATATATCCAAAACAGATGGCTCTATGTTTTAATTTTAACATGGAAAATGATAATGATACTGCTGAAATTAAAAGTGATGATGAGGTCAAAGAGCCTTCATTAAAACAGACAAAAAGAGAACAGTCTTGTGGTTATGTAGTTGCTCAGGCAAGCACATCTAGTGCACCTAATATTGTTCAAGGAAAAACTAAATCAAATCTTGCTTCTGCTAAGCAAGTAATGCCACTTAAAGGAGCTGGAGACTACAAATATGGATATTATGATATCATTACAGGAACATTTAGTGAAAAATTAGATAATTGTTTGTCCCAAGGTATAGACATTATTAAACTAAATGATGAAACATCTAATCTAAGTGTAGTAATTCATGAAGAGTACCAGAATATGATATTGAAGCCACAGTACCTAAAAATGAAACAGTTTCGAGAAACATTGCCCACTTACAAGAAATCTGAAATGCTTCTTGATTTAATAAATAAGAACCAGGTTGCTGTAATCAGTGGGGAAACTGGATGTGGAAAGTCTACTCAGGTACTTATAAAATGTCTGTTCTTCTATTTTTTATCATTATTCTTTTTCTAAATGGTTTATGAAACAAAACCTATGATAGTACTTATCCTGGGGTGTTCAATATCTGCCCAGGAAAAACATTTGTGATGAATATTTTGTGGTTGTTATGTCTGTGTGTTAAATATGTATTTAAGTATTATATTCATGATTCCTCTGTCTGTCTGTCTGTTGTGAGTAACAAGAGACAAAAGAGCTACTTATCTTGAATTCAGGTCAATGTATGAAATGTTGAGTGATTTGTTTAACATATTAGTTTAACATATGTAAATATTACTATAAATTTATTTTAAAAATTTCAGGTACCTCAAATAATTCTAGATGATGCCATTCGTAACAACAGGGGTGCAAATGTAAAAATTTTAGTAACCCAACCAAGACGTATAGCAGCATCATCCTTGGCAACTAGAGTTGCTAATGAGAGGGCCGAGAAAATGGGAAACTCTGTGGGATATGCAGTCAGATTAGAAAAGTAAATTATGAATATGTAAATTGTTGAAGCATTTTCTAATGGTTTGCTATTTTTAACTAAGAAATCAAAGATTACCTACAAAAAGAATTCAATAATAAAATTCAATATAGCTGCTTCTGCTTTACAAAATAGTACTGTATATATAGCTACTACATCATCTTCACAACATTCATCCTACATTTTCTTGCAATAAATATGATGCAGAGTGTCCCATTCTTATATTGTGACAACTATACTACTGTTATGCGCTTTCTCTTATTATCAAAAAAATATTGAGCATATCTATATTCAAGGTAGCCTTACGCATTCTCTTTAACTCTTAGGTCCCCACTTAAATTGTCCCTTCTGTTCTCACTGACCTATAATCATATAATTTTTGTATTAGTACTGTTTTGACCGCCATATGTTGTACGTCGATTTATGTATGTGCAAAAAGTTATATAAATAAAAATAGCTGCTATTTGTTCAAGGTGGCTCTAGTCTTAACATGAATATGTTCTCTGGGGCATGAAAACCAGAATCAACAAAATCTTCTCTAAATAACTAGTTAAAATCCGATTAGTAGAAATTATTATTGAATAAGAATTTTCGACACATTTACATGCATATTATATAGTAAATGCTACACAAAACATGGCTGACTGGTAAATAATTGTTGAAATTTTCAGGACCGAAGCGAGATCCCGAGGGAGTATCATGTTTTGTACTACAGGCGTTCTGTTGGTGGACTTGGAAATCAACCATGGTTTGACTGAATACAGTCATGTAATTCTAGATGAAGTTCATGAAAGAGATTGTCACATTGACTTTGCTATGTGTATGTTAAAACAGGTAATATACTACTAATATTATTATTTGTGTTAAGTTATTAGTTCTCATAAATTGAAAAGATAAGAACATATGTGTGCAAAGGTAGCCTTTTTAGTTTAATTGTTATTCTAAAATGTCTGTTGATGACCAAAAGAATTTTTTGTATACCTATTATATCTTAGTAAGTACTTATTTTTAATATATATGTCATTAAGAGCTTTTCATATTGAGCAAAGAGGAATCTCCTTTTTCTTTGGGTAATGGGTGTTTTCGGGATGCTGAATTAGGTGTTTTGGAATTTTTTCCGTTTTTGCACACCATGGACCGTAACTATCAACATTATATTTAACGTCATACTAAGTATCTCTCCCGTTTTCTTATTTGTAGTAAAGAATATAAAATATGCCAATTTTCTTCTGTCGCATTGGTAAAATTATTCTGTAAAAATTCGGTCTCGAACTATTATTTTCTCAAGTGAGCTTCGATACATTAAATTTCAAAACGAAATTAACTTAAATTCTACATTTATCAGGGCGGCGCCACTGGCAATTGAATCACAAAAAATCGACGCGGCTTCGGTAGAAATGTATTTTAAATGCCTAAGCTGTTCTGAGATTTGTAGCCGGCTCAGTTATTCAGATATTTTAACAAAGATACATCCTCATAATTCCCCTGTGGCTTTTAAATTTATAGTGGTTAGACAGCTGGCTATCTGTTTTATAAAGTAAATGCATAAGAACGAAAGAGGTGTTTTGTATATTAATAACAATTATATTTAAATCAAATCAGAATATTCTTTATTCAAGTATGTAGGCCCATTACAAGCACTTTCTAATCGTCAAAAAAAATACAATTTTATCTCTGAAATATATGCTAATAAAAAAATGTTAAATTCTATTATGTTTATAATACTGATAAACCCACAGGACCATAGATAAGAGGACAGTCTGAGACGTGTCCTGAAACTAAGTTAATTCAGGTTCATTACACAAGCCACCAGAAAGGAACTGCAAGAAAAACTGGTGATAAATGTTCCATCAACACTAAATAGATAGTGTTAAAAGAACCCTTACCGGCGTCGGCTCTAACAGACCGTTGTCTTAAATTATATATATTATTACAGGTTTTACAGAAACGCAAGGACCTAAAACTCATATTAATGAGTGCAACACTAGATGCAGAAAAAATATCAGAGTATTTTTGTAAATGCCCCATTATACATATTGAAGGGCTGGCGTATCCCGTCAAGGATATCTACCTTGAGGAAATCCTTCATTTAACAGGTTGCCAGCTTAGAGCGCAAGAGTCGCCCCTAAAACCACAGAATTTCAGGGGAAAACGATTTCAAGCGGAAACTCACGAGAAAATTTTAAAGTATAAAGAAGAAATTGGTAATTTATAATATTTTTATATGCATATAAATTTCGTGTTACGGCGTTGGTCCGGATAAACTTCTAACTACTGATTGTAATATTTTTTCTTTTACTCTGTATAGTTTGATCCCACTTGAGAAATAGTATAGTTTATAATTATTTTTATGATAAACACATAACTTTTGTATAGGTAAGATACTATAACCTCTGTCGGGATAGCTAGTATATTATATTGATAGTGATCAATTTTTGTTTTACATTTAAAATGAGAACAATTTTTAATTTATAACATGTTAGTATTTGGTAACTATACAAAAAGAAACCCCTTATAAAAAAGTGCGATCTTATTTTTTTGCGACATGGGTCGGGGGTTCAATCCCCACCGAGGGCAAACATTTAAATCAACATTTAAATACTTGTGTTTTTTGTGTCTGGGTGGTAAGAATATGGATTTAAGCACTATGTTTCCCTGTTGTCCGATGATCGTAACGCGAGTATTTAAGCGACTTACTTCTGAGTTAGGTTAATTTATGGTATATTTTGAGCAGGAATTTGGTAATAGAGTGAATTTCTAATTAAACTGTTACTCGAAATACTTATTGATTGCGGATAAAATCACGGGAGAAAGCTATTGTTTCAACTTTTTATCATATTTTTTTACTCTAATGGACAGTAAATTATTATGAATGGATAAAAAAATATTAAATTTCAGGACCCTGGTTGGAGTCAAAGAAGAAGATTTTTGATCCAGCCGTCTATGAGGCACTGTCTGACTACAAAATAGAGGATCTCAATTTAGATTTGGTCTTCGACTTGATACGGTACATATGCATGGGTCCACCAGGAGCAATTCTCGTATTCTTGCCTGGGATAGGCGAGATCACAAAACTAATGCGAATAATAAACGAGAAACAAAATGTTTTGGCCTGCAAGACTCAAGTCTACCCCCTTCACTCGAAGCTACCCAGTCTAAACCAGAACGTGATATTCGATCGGCCTCCAGATCATATAAGGAAAATTATCATAGCCACGAACATAGCAGAGACGTCTATAACGATTGATGACATAGTGTATGTTGTGGACGGAGGGAAAATCAAGTATAATGGACTGAGTGTGGACGATTATTTGTCTACTTTAAAGGTTGAATGGGTTTCGCAGGCGAATTTACGACAGAGGTAAGTTATTATTATTATCATCACTAGCGACCCGCCCCGGTTTTTCACGGCTGCAAAGTATTCCTAAGAGTCGAACGTATTATATACTGTAATAAATTATTTTGTTCTATCTCGTCGGGTTCAGCCAGTGTTTGGAGTTAATAACTACAACATTGAGGAAACGGCGCTGACTTCTCAGCACAAAAATAACACTAGGAAATATTTTACATATTCGCTAAGGTCTTGGTAGCACAACGGTACTGCAGTCCCCCGGTGTATGAAAAGATGCAGGTTCGAGTCTCGCCTGACACTTGTAACAAGTTGATTATTTTTCTAGTAAATATGATCTTAAATATAATTCAGCATTTTCTATGCATAATAATACTTCTCAAAGTAATTACAAAACTGTACAAACAGACTCTTCAATTTTATTTATGTAATAAAATAATAATATATAAATAAATTGGTCCTGAAGGTTAAATTCGCTTCTAATTAAATTAGCGTGTATGAAATTTTTAATTTTTTGGTTATGGTAACATATGAATTTCTTTGCTGTGAGGAACCGGCAGAGTAGAAAAGTACGCGGCGACTATGGTACTAGAACCGAAAGTTCAGTTTTCTTTTAAGATCTATATTAACAGACCATATATATAAAAACAAGTGGTCGCCAGGTGATCGAAATTGACCCATCATTCTTTTTTTTTTTTTTAGAACTTTAGTTAATTCCTCCTTATTAACAGTTTGGTAGGTAGAAGCATTACCAAAAGTTTCGTTTTCAATAAGACCAAAGAAAATATCACTAAAGTCTATTAAAAAAGTGATGTTTAGGTACTTGATTTAAGTATGTTGTGTATCAATCAAATGGTAGACTGTGTTATCTTTATTTGAACGAATTTCAAGAAATAGCTTTATGCATTTCTTCTTCACACATTAATACTAACTACCCCGACAGACGTTGCTCTGACTTAGTAGGTTCATACCTATGTTTATCATTAAGAAACATTGCTACTATACATTTAAGAACTATCTTATCTAGTTTGATCGAAATGTACATAGTAAGCTAAAATTATTAAAATCGGTTCAGTAATTTAGAAGTTCATTCCAAACAAACACCGTAACACGTAATTGCCTAGTTAGACTAACAACGATATCTAAACCGTCAGGCGAGGCAGAGCCGGCCGGTGTCAGCCCGGCGTATGTTACCACCTGGTGACGTCACACCGCGCAGAAAAGCTAGATGAGCGCCTGCTGCCAGAGCTGCAACGCAGCAATCTGCTGGAACCCGTGCTCATGATCAAGAAACTGCGGCTGGGGAAGGCGGCTGAAGCTCTGCAGAACATGCCGGACCCGCCCGCTGGGGTTACCGTCGAGAGAGCAGTCACTCATTTGCAACAGTGGGTCTACTTACTATTATCCTTACACTCGCTTACAAATACAAATAATACTAATAAAATAATATATAGTTATTTTTGCTGAGGAGTATAATTTATTTCCATAATTTTTAGCGATGAACAATTTGAAAAGGTTGTGATTAAAAGAGTCAAAATGATATTTGTGGAGACTAGAGTCTATGTACGCAGACCTGTATCACAGGTCACCGGGCTCTCACACGTCCTAAACTTCTGTGTTTATTCTAATATACCTCAACAATAATTTAATTTCAATATATATCTTAAAGATATTGGTTGTAATTGTGTATTATATGTGTGATGACCAAGGCGACCTTAGAATCCGTCGTTCCCAGTGTCGCTGCGTTTGCTGATTATTATTATTGGTATTTAAAGTAAAGGGGTGGGATTAGAAAAGATAAAAGTCTATATCTAGTTTCGATAACGCACAAGAAAGTGTTGTGTTCGCACAAGTGTCAGTAACATCTGTGTCACAACAATGATGTTACAGAGATCTCAAGCATTTTGTGCAGTGTTTCGTTTCGAACATTTTTTAGAACTTTCATCTAAAATCGAACAATATAATGGTAAATTTGTAACGGAATAAATTTTTATCAATGACATTGAAAGGACAAAAACAAAATTGTGCACAGGTGACGACGAGCTATTTATCTGTCTGAACTTTGCTTTATGACTTCTTTGGTTCGTTCGTGCTAGCAAGTAGTTAAAATAGATAGATAAAAAACTACGCATAAGCTTATAGTATACGCATAAGCGTATAAGGTGTCACGGGCATGGCAAGTATAGAGGTGTGGCGTGCGCAGGTGCGGGGCGCTGGACGCGAGCGAGACGCTGACGGCGCTGGGCTGGCACCTGGCGCGCCTGCCGGTGCACCCGGCGGCCGGCAAGCTACTGGTGCTGGGTGGGCTATTCGGCTGCCTTGACCGCGCCGTCAGCCTGGCCGCCGTCTGGAGCTTCAAGGACCCCTTCGTACTTGTCGTGGGTGAGTAAGTTTTTGTAGGAAACAATTTTAAAGTTTGTATGGTATCAGGATTCAACGTGATCGAGAGGTTTGTATGGGAAACGGTGTACTATTTGACCGTGGTGCGATGCAGCGAGTCACACAGTACAGATATATGAATATCAGTGATGTGATATCTGTGATGAATACTAGTATTTGTTCTGTGACTGTTAAATATGCATTTTAGCATTATTATATGTATGTGTTTGTGATTTCGCTTTTGTCTGCGACTTATCTTGGAGTCAAGCCATGTAAAATTTGTCATTGTTCTTGCGAAAACAGAATAACATGATATTTCCATACCCCCTTTCCTCCATGTAAGTTTCGTTGAGATTCGTTTCGTACACCTCGAGTTATTTATAGACGCCCCCTTCATCGTATTGGCTGACTAGATTTAAAAAAAATATCTGCTTTCAGAAAAAGAAGAAGAAATAAAAGAAACCAAACGCAACTTTGCGCTAGGGGAGCCAAGCGACCACATCGCTCTTACAGAAGCAATTATGCAATGGGAACGCACCCCGGGCCACAGTAAACGGCGCTTCGCTTACGACAATTTCCTTTCATACAGTACCCTCGTATCGATCTCCGATATGAAGAGGCAGTTGGCGGGTAATTTGTATCAAATGGGATTTTTGAAAGCAGCAAATGCGAGGTCCGCCTCGGAAAATAGAAACTCCGATAATTTGAGCTTGTTCAAAGCTATTGTCGCCGCGTCGCTGTATCCGAATATTGCAAAAGCGAGGTACGTCAATGTCTTTTGTATCTATACATTTACATATTATAAAAAATGTAGAGAAAGCTACTTAAAAGGAAATTAAGTAGTACCGGAAGTACACTGGTATATCTACTATAAATTCAGTATTATTACGAAAAACTAACTCATTGATGAAACAATGTATGAATAATATGTTATTTTTGGTCGTGGCAGTGTAGAATAGCCTGTACCAGATGTCGTAAGAGGCGACAAAGGTACGAGAACCGACAAATCGGTATATCCATTCACAACAGTGTAGCTCAAATGCACAGGGCGGAGACGGGCAACAGCATCCCCATCCTCCTGCATCAGGTGTCGTAAGAGGCGACTAAGGTACGAGAACCGAGAGATGGCTGTATATCCATCCAAAACTGTGTATCTCATATGCACAAAGCGGGGATGGGCAGCGGCATCCGTTGGGAAAGTTACGCTCTGCGATTGCCGACACGCATGCCCAGCGCAGTTATGTAAACTTACCCCTGTCTTAGGGAGGCCTATGTCCAACATGGCTGATATAATGATGATGGTTTATATTTTTATTATGGTCAAATAGTTTTACAAATACTAAATCTTGATTATTTGTCCATAGGTGGACAAATTTAAACGTGCGCAACCCGAACAGAAAACCACGCGTCAAAGCGAGCACCCCAACCGGCGCCGTGAGCATCCACCCGAGCAGCGTCGTCGGGACTTCCAAGCGCGGCAAGAAGCCGGCCCGCTCCGGGCCTCTGTGCAAAAAGCCGGGCGCCAACTGGCTGGTATACTGGTTGAAGCAGAAGTCCACAGATATATTCCTAATTGACGTCACTATGGTGTATACCATGCCGCTGTTGTTCTTTGGCGAGTTGAAGTTGTCTGCATGTGAGTGGGTTAATTTTTTTATATTTTATTTGATCTCCTAAGTTGCTAAGATATAACCGGCTAATCTTATAGGTGCAGTCAGGAAATCTAGAATACCCTTTTATATCATTTTATTTATTTTAGGGACTGTTGTTATGAGTGTTTATGGATTTGGTTTTTTTTCGCAAAGGTTGACATTATTTTTCATATTGCTCAATGTAGCTAGTGAAAATGATCAACTATTTAAATATGAAATTACTTTAAATAAGGCCGCCTAATATGCTGTTATAGGCCGGTTATAAGCGGTGAGGTACCAGCAGAGTAGAATAATACCGCCCTTTAACCGGTGTCAGAAGAGGCGACTAAGGTACTAGAACCGACAGATAGCGGTATATCCATCCGAGACAGTCGAGCTCAAATGCATAGGATGGGGATGGGCAGCAGCATTCTCATCGCGAAAGCTGCGTTCTGCGATTGCCAACTCGCTTGTCCAGCGCGGCAACTATGGGCAAAGTTCCCCCTTTCTTGGGGAGGCCTATGGTTAGCGGTGGACTTCCAATGGCTCTAATGATGAATATGCTGTTTCGTAAAATTCAGTGTTCTATATTTTAGTTATCCTGGTGTACGTACAATAAACTATATTTAATATGATTATTATATTTTTTGTTAAATTCTATAGTTTAATTTGTTTCAAATAAGTGTATCAAATTATATTTGATTACTTTTTATGCGTTCCAGAAAAATTACTTTATATTTTTAATAGTATGCATACAATGTACGTCTACGTAACGTTTTTAGGTGAAGATGATAAAAACTCATGTTATTTATCGATATTGGAATACAAAGTGAAAACTATAAAAGAAAAAGCTCAATTAATTTTGGAAATGAGAAACTTGCTGGACTTTGTGTTAGCTTCAAAGATAAAAGAATCTAGATTTGTCTCCACTGAACGCAGTCTGTTTGAAGAAAAAGTTTTGAAGTAAGTTGAACGAGAATACCAATCTTACTAACATTATAAACACTACAGAGTGGAGAGAAAAACATATAATTTCCAAATAAACGGTAGTATGGCAGTTTTTTTTATTATATCATAAATATAATCTAGCTATTACTACGTTGAAATAGTACGTATATTCAACGTATGTACCACTTGAGCTGCCTTTATAAAGTTGGTAACCTTTCGAATATTTTCAGTAACATTCACAAAAATATCGGTCTACGGTAAGCAACTCTATTAATTGTTACCGTCAATTGTAAACTCAATTGTGAAGTTTTGGCATATTTGGGTAGGTTAATCTGTTGCTGCATGTTCATAAAATAGAAATTGGGACCACAGCTATTAAAATGCAATTTTAACTCGATTTTAATGCTTGCCTCAATCTATACCTTTCTTATCAGTTGAGTTTTTTTAGTCTATTATGTATAGGCATAGCAAAGGAGTATTTATTGTGTTATTTGTTTTTGTCGTGAAAGTTCAATTATGTAAAAAAAAAATCTGTCTATTCTGACATAAGAATAAACTTAATTATTATACCACTCGGTTAGCATGTAGCCTGATTTCATCGAAATATTATACCATTTTAAAAGATTTATTTTTACAATTATTTATGAAATTAATATATTGTCATGTTTCAGTGCTGTGATAAAAGTGATAACTACGGAAGACGAGCGCTTGGATTATCCAAATTCAGACTCTGAAACTTCTGACTGAATCAAGACGCTAATAAAAAATATATTTTTTTAATTTTTTACGTCACCTCTTTCTTTTTCCAATAGGCAGTTTGAATATATTTTAATCATATGGCAACCCAACAATGTCTATTGACAGACATCAAAGTTGTTTTTATTAAGTTTGATTTCTTTTATTTGACAAAATTATTTTTTATTTAATCATCAGTAGATAAGATAAGCGTAATTATATGTCTGTGGGAAACAAATAGTTATAGGTTAGAAAATGTTAACTCTATTTGAGGTAAGTTCATTGAGACTATAGTAGAAATGCCGGCTTTTACTTGTTATTAGTTTAGTACATCGGATCACTTAAATTCTGATATATTTTTTTAGTGCACACATATATCTTCGTGTCTCTGTTCTAATAGATATATCTTTGTATTTGTTGTATTCAATATTTGACTTTAAGGTTATAAATCTGCAAAAAATGATACTTAAAAAGAATTATAAGTGATACTTAATTTTGCAGAGAAAATGCACACGATCGTTTGGTATTCTTTACCGACATATTCACAATCAATATGTTGTGACGAAGGAACAAGAAGGCACCAGAGAAATCATTTTGAACCATGAAAAGACTAAGTATGTGTCGTCATTACTTACAATATTTTTACTTTATGCCTATCGATACAAGTTTAGTAGTCTAAATCGCATTTTTTTTTAGAAATTCTCTATCGTTGGATATGATGACCCACCTAACAGAAGCAATTAATTCTAACAAAGATGATACTTCCTTGAGAGCCATAGTTTTATCCGCCAAAGGAAATGTATTTTCTGCTGGGCATAATTTAAAAGAATTAGTAAGTACTATATACTGTTGTTTCATGATTTTTAATGATTGTATATAAAATTATTGTAAATATGGAAAATATTGTTTTATTGTTTTAGCAATCAAGTAGCGGTGTTGAACAACATAAATTAGTATTTAAGAAAGCAACAAAATTAATGAAGGCAATAGTACAGAGTCCTGTGCCAGTAATAGCTAAGGTAATTAGTTTTTGTATACATTATCTAAATGTTTTCAATTAAATTTTGCATAGCCAGTTTGGTACAACAACGAGGAGGATCTTCGATTTCGACTAACCAGGTTCAAAGTCAAGCCAGATTAAATAAAGTAAAATTTATTTCTTAACATGTTTCTGGCAGTCCCAATCGAATTTATTGTTTACTATCTCATAACCACCATGTAATATAAAACAAAGTTGCTTTCCGCTGTCTGTCGGTCCCTATGTATATATTATTAGAACCTTAAAACTGCAAATTCTTTTTGTTTTTTTTATAGATGTTGGTTATTACGTATAATACATGCAAATTATAGTAAAGAAACACTGATAATTTTGAAGTTTTCTGAAGTGATGTGAATAAACTCATTTTTTCTGATTACATTGTGAAATCTAGCTGAACCTGTCGAGATAGATCAAAATAACTAAAATCACTATGATATTGTATGCCTTTAAAAAGTCTACAAAAAAATTCTCAATGGTATATGTCTGTCTTTTATAATATTTTTTCTTTCTCCTTGCATCCATGCGAAGCCAGGGCAGGTTGCTAGTTCTAAATTTAATATTTTATTATTACTTTGTTGTGTTTTATTCTACACTATTGTTATTATTTAAATTAAATTGTGTCTTAATCATCTTCAATTAAGATTTCTTCATGAACACTTTGCTATAATGCTTGAAATATTGGCTACTATGGCAACCAATATTCCAAGCATGATAGTTTTAATATATGTTTGTAATAAAACAGTTTAAAATTGTATGAACAACATGTACTATAGGTAGGTAATAACAATTATACGGTAGGCAATATCATTGTTATTTTATAAAGAAAATAACAAGATGATAAGAACTGTGACCATTTTAATATTTAATCTTTTCTTATTTTTTAATTGGATTAAGAAGTTATAGGTATACTAGCTATGCCCGCGACTTCGTCCGCGAGGAATAGTCTTTTTTGGGTACCATACCTCTTTACCTTAACTTATATAAACTTAGAATGTCATGTTTATTTATATCGATAAGAGCGATACTTCCATACAACTTGCATCCCCCCTTTCGACCCCTCATAACCCTTTTTTCCAATTAAAAAATAACCTATGTCCTTTCCTAGGATCTACAGATTGTCTGTGCCAAATCTCATCAAAATTGGTTTAAAGGTTTAAGCGGAAAAACATAACAGACAGACAGAGTTACTTTCGCATTTATAATATTAGTAGGGATAGTAGGGATATTTTACTTTGACGGCCTCGAACAGTGTAGCGCACGCATTAAATGCGTTATTTTCTTGAATAATAATTACATACTTACTTTGAATAATATAAGAAATGTCCCGTATATACGACTAGAGGTATTGCCTAGGTAGGTTATAACTAGGCGTAATCAGAAAGAAATTAAGGAGTTGTTGTGGCATTGCACATTTGATTTATTTGTAACAATTCTATTGCCAGGTTGATGGTTTTGCAACAGCAGCCGGGTGCCAGCTGGTCGCTACTTGTGATATGATCGTGTGCTCCAATACTAGCAAATTCTCTACACCTGGGTAAACTTTATATCTATCCACAAACAATAATATTACTGTAGTTGTCATCGGAATTTGAACTGTAGCCACTTGACATATGGCTCTATATGTAAATATATGTAGTTAATACAGTTATCATCACATTGACGTTATTAGTGTGTTGTTTATTTTATTTTTAAACGAACACAGATAATCTTTCATTCAGGTTCTAGTAATGTAAAAACGTAATATTTTAGGGGGGCTTAAAGTGACCCTAATCTTAAAACAACCCCGAAATATTACGTTTTACTCGGATTGATAATTATTTGAAATCGTATATGTATTTGTTATTTTATTTTCAGTGCGAACTTTGGTGTATTTTGTTCGACGCCAGGGATAGCTATAAGTAGATCCGTTCCAAAATCGAGAGCCACGTATATGCTTTTTACAGGTTCGTATTTTGCGTCACTACTTACATTTCTTTCTCGGCAAATAGTTACGATGCAGAACTTGCTACACTAGTTTCTTAATTTCAGGGGAACCCATAACTGCACAAGAGGCGTACGAAAGTGGTCTAGTCACCAAAGTAGTCACTGCAAATCAGTTGGACCAAGAAGTCGAAAAGATTATCGAAAAGATCAAACTGAAAAGTCGAAGTATAGTATCCCTAGGAAAAGAGTTCTTTTATAAACAAATAGACGTAAAATTATTGGAAGCATATGAGTTAGGCGA
This sequence comes from Heortia vitessoides, assembly GCA_020976665.1. Taxonomy (NCBI): domain Eukaryota; kingdom Metazoa; phylum Arthropoda; class Insecta; order Lepidoptera; family Crambidae; genus Heortia; species Heortia vitessoides. The sequence continues at coordinate 9,594,117 of JACJUM010005601.1, read as the reverse complement.
AGAAATAATGGTGAAAAATATAAATATGATCGATGGACGAGAGGGCATTAGAAGCTTTGTTGAGAAACGAAAGGCTAAATGGAGTCATGAATGACTATTTCACATTTCATCTGTTTCTGGAGTCTATGTAACAAATTTAATTTGCTAATCTTGAGTAAAATCTTTTTCTTGTTTTTATTATAATTAAGTGTCTATGCCAATTGAAACAACAAATGGATGTTCGTCATATTGAACACGTAGCAACTTTTTAAGATGACGTGTCATTTCGTAACAAAAATTTTGTAAGGTATGTGTTCCACATTGCATCAGGATCTCTTTAGTGAGTCATATATTTCATCATGTGGGTATTTCTATTAATAAGACTAGACAAAATGAAAATCTGCATTTGCAAGGTAAAGAAAAATGTAATAAAATGATGCAATAGATTTTGTGATGGTATAAATACTCAATAGATGTGTGAAAAATAAATCTTTTTTTTAGTTATATCTATCTTTTATTATAATAACCTTACCGCATTTCACAAGCATAACTGAAAGCATGGATCATGCAAGTCACCTTACAATATTATTTGGCCAATACGATTTACATTATATACACCATACTGCTATGAAACATGGAAGTGAATATTTGAATATTAAAATCTGTATTGCCACATAGAATACATTTTAAATAGCAGCTCAAAAGTTAAATAAATGCTTTATACAATGACAAAACAGTTTAATTTCACAATTACAAAGGCATGACAGTTAATATAAAACTTACACTAAATAATTTTCATTCAGTAAATACATCTTTATACTAATATGCAAATAATTTATGATATTCATACTATTTGACCAAACTGTTTATTGTCAATATAAAAGTTAAACCTGTGTGTATGCTGAATTAGTATGGACTTTTACCTTTTGTGCTCATGTGAGTTCAAATAGGTTTCAATTTTTTACTTAAAATAAATATAAATCACTCTTAAATAGTAAAGTACATAAAATAATGATATAATGTTGCAAACTTAATGTAAAAGCCAAACTATGAAAACATACTTAAGAAGTCCCTTTAGCAACAAACTGATTCAATAATCACATGTTATTGTTATGGAAAAAGTACTAAAAGGAACTTGTTTGACTAAATACATTGAATCACTTAATTAACACAAAAATTCAAGTTTTTAATATATTACCATCTTCAAGATTTTTATGTAAGTAAACAATACCTATTAACCATAATGAATATAAATATGTATTTAAAATTTTAGTCTTTTGGATTCAATGCGGATTGAACAACATTCACAAGTAATGGAAGTTGACAGTCATGCTGGGAATGTAAACCGTAGCTTCCCATTAATAACTGAATATAGGGCTTCTCACTTTTTCGCCAGTTCATTTGAAAGCCAGTCTAAGCCTTCGTAAAGTCCCTGGCCCTGTGTTGCGCATGTCGCCTGGATATACCACTGGAAAAGAGTATTTGAGAATAGATTAAAAATTATTATTAATAAGTTCAATGAAAATACAGGAAGAACAGTATAACATGACTTTATAATATTATGTGTAATTTAAACTTGAATACTTGTTAAAATCAGGCGTACTTACACGGCGATTTCTTAAATTATTCAGGTTGAGTGCATTCGTAAGTTCAGCTGCGGTCATAGCATTGGGCATATCCTGTTTGTTGGCAAACACTAAAATGACTGCATCTCTCAGTTCATCTTCTTTTAGCTGCAATAAAGGCAAATTGTCAGTACACTTAAATTCTTAGTTAGAAAACATCTTTCATGATAACAGATACTTGTTGTTATTATTATGACATAATTTTATAATGTATTAACTTTAAATTGAATAAACTTTTAAAATTGATCTAGTTTTGATGTTGATGGTGGTCTCACCATATTCGCCAGTTCATTTTCGGCTTCTGCTATTCTCTTTGTGTCACTGGAGTCCACCACAAAGATAAGGCCTTGAGTGTTTTGGTAATAGTGGCGCCAGAGTGGCCTAATCTTGTCTTGGCCACCGACGTCCCACACAGTGAAGCTGATGTTTTTGTACTCTACTGTTTCAACGTTGAAGCCGATTGTCGGTATAGTTGTGACAATCTCACCAAGTTTTAACTTATAAAGTATTGTTGTTTTACCTGCGGCGTCTAGTCCAACTGAAAATAAAAGTAACAATTTACATTATTATTATCTGCAATAAACACCAAAATCCGATAAAAGATTACAAAAGAAATAAATTCTACGCAATCTACAACCGATGAGCTGTCATCTCACTCACCCATAAGGATACGCATCTGTTTTTTGCCAAATAGCTTTGTAAAAACACTTGATATTGTTAGACCCATATCTGGTTTTATTAAAGAAAATGGAAATATAAAGAAAAATTATGCTACTTGCTAAAGATTTGTCAAAATAACACCAAAAATTGGTAAAACAAAGTTGTGTCCACCATACGTCTACGTATTCGAGTTATTTTTACGTCAGTGAAGTGTGTTGCCGCTGTGGTAAACTTAAATAAAATTAGTATGAGTACCATAGAGTATTAAGACTCTTATTTAATCGATTCGATATTATATCGAATCTGAACCGATTAGTATAGTTTCGACTACGTGTTGTGTAATGTAACTATTTTGTTATAGTCTGTAGCAAAAAATAAGGGTGAGCTTTTTTGACAACCAATAGGAATCCGATTAGAGTTTGCTGTCATGCGTCGTCATAGAAACGTTTTATTTTAGAAAAACTTTTCATTTTTTGGCCGGAATCGACATGGAGATTAAAGAAGGTAAGTTTTAGAAAAAAACTTTTGATTACACATATTTTTTACATACCCTAATAGATAATATACTGTGCGCTGTAACTTAATTATTGATAAAAACATGAACAGGTTCGCGACCTGAAGGTCCTTTTTAGGGATCCCATGTGAATGGTCTTAGGATTAAACCTTCTTGTTTTTATTCTTAGGTAAGTAAATATAATAACAGTAATAATAGTTTTGTTACTTTATTTTATTTAATAAATTAAAGTACGCTTTTTATTTTATTATGATCGGTTAAAGTTATACCTAGTTCATATTAGTTTTGTAAGTAAACATAACGTTTATAGAAATACCGTATAACCATAATTTACTGCATAAGTACATGTACACTGCAATAATTGAGCAATAATCTTATTTACTATTTTGAGTTTTTTATTGAACATTGAATAATAAGTCATAATTGAGTTGAATTCTATTGACGCCTTTTTATTAAGAGTGCCAAATAAAATATTAATTAAGTTTCATCGCCTTGTTCCACAAGGCGATGAAAATACTTAACTTATGAACTTCTTTTTTAATCACGCTAGTCTTTAATTTTAAACTCATTAGGTATGTTTTTGTGGCTTGATTATAACACCATATAATTGCGTGTCTTTTATAATGTATCCCTATAGGTAGTAAAAAAAATAACTAAGTTGACCTGAAGTAAGTGACTCCGCGATGTATGCAGGTACCAGTCGTCATTGTGCAGTCTCAAGTAAGGCTAGCAAAGCAAATATGGAGCTTGCTTGCTAGATGTTTTATCGCATTTAGTTCTGTGCTAAGGCTTGTGATTATGCATGGCGCGCAATATGTTGAGATTACGTCATGGCATCTCAAACCAGACTTGCCGCTTGACTTAGGTCATTTTAGCGATTTGAGAACAATAACACGCACTGTGGATACAATGCTCTTGAAATTATAGAATGCTATTAGCACAAATAACTAAATACTTGTGATATGTATAAAACAATAGACGACCGAGGTTTAGTGGTAAATTGTGACTAGTTATCGTGTCGAAACATCTTTGCACACTCTACTTTCTGAAAATACTATCATCCAATAAAAGATCGAAGATTGCAGCATAAACTTTAATTAATCTATATTAACGAGATTAAGGTTTAACTGAACTATAAACAGCTCTTATTAAATATATGGTATTAAGGTCCTAAATCCCAATTAAAATCCTAAGATTTAGAGTTTTAATTGAGGGTTAACTCTATCTATGTAGAAACTCTAGTATTCTCTTGAATGTCTAGGATAAGTTAACGCGTGTTTTATCTTACCATTGCGATTGCTTATACGCGCTAGGATAAAAATGTGTGTGTTCAAATTTGTTTCAAGTTGTGATAAATGTAATAGAATACGCAAAATGTCTAATTTCCGCTTACATTTATGATTCACTAGCTATTAGGAATATAAATTGATATATAATCTATCTATCTCTCGAATTGTATCATAGTCTATTTATAAAATAAACAAAAATTTATTAAAAACAGTTCAGTAGTTTAGAAGTTCATGCCGGATAAACAAGGGGGCACGAAATGTATGGGGCAAATAATTATAAATGTTGCTGTCTTGAATTTGAACTAGATCCTGGGTTTAAGTATCACAGTTTGATTGAGTAAGTAACTATCACATTCCATAAATAAATGGTACATTTCCGTAGCACTACATAGTAATATGAATTACTATAATAATAATAGTGGGCATAATAAGTATAAAAAAAAACTTTGCTTCATTCAGCAAAATAATTGCTTTTGATTTTCTAACTAATCTCTGTCAATATTAAACGCATTTTATCGTGCAATCTTTTTTAGACGCGTTTACATTTTAATTTAAGTAAGTAATATAGTTTTTGCTGGTCATTGTTGTGTTCTAACAACTTTCAATTTGCTTTCCTATTTTGAATTATGATCCGCAATGTCTCGGGTTGCCTTCAACGTCTACTCGAACAATGAAACGTAAATATCTGTCGATGGATCTTAATTTGTTGGTTATCTAGCATGCCGTTATTCTTTGAAAAGTGTAAATGTGACATAAGTAGAATCGTTTAATTCATCAATTGAAATTGGAATCGTGCAAGTCAAGCCAAGAGCAGCCAAGTCATGCTAATGTACAAATCCGTTATGTGGTACAGATTATTAGCTGTTAAAAAAAATGGGTGATGATCATCAAATATTTTGTGTGTAGGTTTCAATACGTCGCCCACTCGCGGCGGATCCAAATGACTTTGATCATCGCAAACAGCTTAGGTACCTGTCGAAGGCCATTGAACGCTTCTCGAGCGACAATAGGACCGTCAGTTATGCAGTCCAGCATCTGATCAGAAATTATTGCCTATGTAGACATAAACATTGGTCGGTGACCGGAAAGTATTATTGTAAAGATTTATTGCACAATAATTATTTATCGCATGTGGAATGCAGCTGAGATTGAATCTAAAATCTGTTGCACTGATATTTCATGGTTTCTACGTTATGCTGATAATACGTCTTCTACCCACATTCTTTAAGACTGACAACTACGTTATTTTAATAAAGATACACAAATCTACATTTAAATCATAACAAGACTAGTATATTAACGGCTTCAAAACGCGGTTTGTTAACATTTTACATTTTTTGTTTGACGTTTCGGCAACCTTTCTTGAAAAAGTTTAAGAAACCTGTATAATAAACCGCGTTTTGAAGCCGTTTTGTTATGATTAGTGAACGCGTAAATGTTAGAAAATATTAAACATTTAAATCAATTTAGATATTTTGATTGTAAGTTTAAGCAATCTTATTTGAGGCAACTTCCGATACAATCTTATTTGTATAACAAATATGTACATAACAAATGCCTAGTTCTGCCATCTGTATAGCCAATTGGCTTTTATAGCCAATTGGCTATCAAGTGGCGATACAGATATCAATTTGCAAATTTGCAAAGGCAATTGAAAAGGCTCATCGTTTGTGCATTAATGACTTCTGGTTTGTCCTCGTTCGGAATGGGCAATTGACAGTGCGTTCACTTCATATATAACAATAAATTTACTGGACACATTATGGATGATTCATATTTCATAAAACAACAAGAAATAAATTAAGCTATTTTCGAAAACGAGTAGTTTTATAGTTCAGATGTCGGATAATTTAGTTTACGGTTAGTGAGATGCGTAATATACCTGTTTGATATTTCTCGTGTATCCCTATCCAAAACCGAATTTCATGTCGACAACATTCCTACGAATTCGCAGCCTGCATGGAATGAAGAGTTTAAGAAAGAGGGTTTGTTCATGTCCTCTGAAATTTTATCAAAATTGTTTATAGCATAGTAAAATACTAGACTAATAAAATGACTTGGCAATAAAATAAATGGTGGAAGTACTTACGCAAATAAAGCGCATTAACCCAAAGTAGATCAGTAGGAAATTGGGACTATCAATCATTCCCTTTCTTTGCAGCCCTGCTCCGCTCGCCGTCAATATATTTTAAGCAATCATTATTTTAGATTACATTAAAATTGCAACTGTCTGTTTTATGTAGGTACTGTGTTGCGTAAATCTCCATTGCGATGTTATTTTTCGAAGTGAAAGTATGGGCAAGCCTAAACTTTGCTATTAGTCTCAGGCTCTTTACACCTTTGATATAAAGCCTCTGATGGCGCATGAAATCGTTCACAATTGGCAATATGTATCACTGTTGTAACTTGGCAAATCGTAGTCACGTCTTCGCCATCATTGCACACGTAACCTATCAGCAAAATGGAACTGATTAAAACCCGATCTAGCCTGCCTATTCATCTCAAGAAGGAAATTTTACATTACCAAATACTAATTAAAGTTTAAATTAAATTAATTCCGGATTACTACAAAATTGTACCTATCTATGCCTTGCACCAGACGCGCAAACAGTTGGTTCTTATCTTTGAAATATATATTTTATGCATAAACCAAGATTGAAGCTTTGATAAACAATTGGGTGCAAGTCGATCTTAGTTTGTCCAAACCGAATAGACTACAAGTATCTACTTCCTCTGATTACTGTAACAAAAAAAAACATTGTCAGAAAATATCATCAACTATTTAAAATTATGCGCACTTAAATGAGAAGGACTTGGTTAATCTTGATTTGTAATTCATGAATAAAACGACGTGTCGCAGTTCTCATATTAAAGACCTCCGTAGTATCGCCCACACGAGTTCCGCTCAATTTCGGTAAGGGTCAGTGGGTTTATGAATGAAATAAAGACAGTAGCATTTCATAGTGTCCCGTATGAGGATTATAATGGCTATAATCCGCCTTTTACATCCTATTGATGTAAAAGGCTATCCTCGGCAAACGGTCTGAATAATAATGGTTTATAAATTAAATAATAGGTAGAAAACAGTTTGATGTAGTTGATTTTTATTTAGGCAACAACAAGACATCCCTTAGGTCATCAGAGAGCTTAACGCTTAGGATGCCTGTGCATGCCTCAGTATTCTACAGTAAATCCTTCACTGTTCCTACTGTTTGTTTTTAGAATGTACTACCCCTAACAATCCGGTTGGCCTTTGCTGATATTTAGGAAGAAAGTGAAGGAGTTATTAACTATCGCTATGAATGTTCCGATTGCAGAACATAGTACTTACTATGTTTTGCAATCGGAACTAACTACATTTACTACTACTTTCTTATTGACCAAATTGTTTTATTATAGGATATATATTGTTAGTTGTATTATGTACTATCGTGATTTTTTTTCTTATGGTTTTACTACATAGTGTATGTTCATGCTTAAATATTTTGCTTATATGAGCATATATTACATTTTATAATACCTTCTTGTATTAAGAAATCGCTCTATGCAATAGGGCCGCCAATTGTAGATTTTTCCTTATTATTATTGTCTATATATTTAAGGTGTACAATAAAGTGTATTCGTATTATAAGGTGTACGCATTAGTTGTTACATTTGTGGATTCCCTAGTTGAGTTTCTAAGGGTTTTTTTACCCATAATAAGCGATGGCGATGCTTTGGCTCGTTCCCGCTACCACCAACTGTACGTTGCGGTACCTCGGTCATCACTTACGACACCTAGTAAAGATAATTTTGCTTCATCGGTACCTTGCATTTAATTTGATACATCTTTTTTGCTGACCTGTTATTCACAGTCAAAATTCACGCGTATAAATTTCAAACCTGTACCTTTATTGCCTGCAATTACGTGGCAAGGAGCATTACTGCGTTATACAATTTCTAATCGCGATTAATTTAATAACAGCAGTTTTATGCTCTAAATACACCGCGTGCTGTGCATGTGCATAGTTTAAATGCTATGCTCGCCAACCAAACACCAAATACTCATTTATTAAACAATAAATTCTTAACATAAAATCTTCTTCGTCTTCACAGTGTTAGTTACTATACCTACTCATCCAAAACGGTTTGACCGATTCTTATGGAATTTTATATGCTTATTCTATAGGTGTAAGAGCCGGCTACTATCTATTTTTTTATACCTTATATAGCAGAACAACGTATGCCGGGACAGCTAGTAATAAAACAAAATTAAAAAATACATAATTGTTTTTGCAACGATGTACTGTTGATCATTCGTGAACCTTGTTGTGAACGAATAGTTCAGACTAATCGATAATAAATTAGCAACCCTGAAAACCTAAGTTGCGTGTTAACTATTGTGTGATATCGAGTTTTTATTATTATAACAAAAGTTGATACATTAATTAAATAATTAAGGAGTATATTGGTATTATAAAAGTATATATGGTATTATACGTGTAAGCCACGGGAAATATTTCAATACCGTTCTGGTCTTCGCAGCAATAAAAGTTATTATGTAGTGTATATACGTATAATTTTTTTATTAGTCCAGGTTGCGACTCATGCATACAGTTGCGTGATAGTAAACGTCACGGTAATCTTTAGACGCTCGTACATAATATAATGTTACAGGGATGCAACTAGCGCGTTGCCAACCTTGTGACCTAAAGATGTTATGTCACATTACCCAGTAATTTCACTGCCTCTTAAACCGGAACATAGCTGGCATTGCTTTTGGTGGTAGAAATAGGTAAGACAGGTACCAAAGCAGACGACCTTTGTGTCAGGTTTACCTCATGAATTTTCAGTAACAACTAAGAGAGCCACTATGGCACAAACGTAAATTTATAATCAATCATTTTCCAAAACAAGATTTGAACATGTCCACAAAAGCTGTCATCAAAGCTGTCATCAAATCAGTTTGCGTACACGACATCTTATTTCTATTACCATTACATAAGCAAGATACGATCTGTTTTGGGTGTTGCGAAATTGGACCATTGTCTTATTTGTCAGGATTTAAAGCTGCTTTTCGTGTGAGTCCGTTGCGTCATTTCCTTTTGTATGTTGAGTGACAATAATGGGCTAATAAACTGAGTCTTGGAAAATATTAAAGTTTTTCTACACGTTCTCGGCCCGCCATAGACTTTTATGATCCAATGACTACGAATTTCCATTTCACAGCATTTGAGCTTAAATATTAAATGTAAAGAGTATTCTTATATATAACTAGCTGACCCGGCGAACTTCGTACCGCCTTAGCGTAGCTTTGATGCACTACTTTATTTTGTATAGTTGACCTATCTTAGGTATGAGTACCTATTCAATTTAAACTGGAATCTATAATATCCTCCATATATAAATTAATCCCTATTTCCCTGGTCTCGCCATATCTGAAAAGGACCTAATTTTATTAAATACAAAACAAAATATATATTTTCATAATAGTGTTTATTCCATAGGATTCAATAATTCCACTTATATTTTTACAAATCGCTATTGAACAACTTGGCATTTTGAAGTAAATACTGAGCTTAACACCACGCGCGCTCTAGAAAACAACTAATAGCCTCTATACCCTTCACTGTTTCTCTCTATTCTAATGCTGCTGTTTCTTTAATCTAATGCTTTTTGGTACACTATATTTTTAGTTTTATGTTCTGGCGCGTAAATAAATAATGCTGATGGTTTTCCGACACGGGAATAACCAAATTGTAATATTATGTAGTCACCAAAAGTTACCAAAAATCGATATGAAGCTGTCAACTTACCGTAATTATCAAACAAAAGCGGTTATGGATGTGATGCCACAGATTACCAGTTTTTTTTTTTTTAACTGGCTTGGCTGTTCAGCCATTCGCCAATGACGCCAATGTCAAGTTAGGGAAACAGATACTACCACAGATTACTAAATAGGATATGCGAAATTTGTATAGGTTTACTATTTGTATTATTTTCAAAAAATTATAAAATAGTGCAATAGAATTTAATTAAGTAACCACGTTTCCGAACAAACTTAATTAAGTAACCACGTTTCCGAACAAACGATGCTCTTTTAATATAGTCTATTGTTTTGAATGACGTTGACATTCGTATAAAAAAAAAAATTGACATTCGTAACGCGCGTTTTTTAAAATATGCAAAATTAAATGTATACTTTTCAATATTTCTCAGAGATTTTCTTAATATTTTTTTCCGTAAGAACCATCCTTGGACTTCCACAAACATTTTAAAAAAAGAATTATCGAAATCGGTTCAGCCGTTCACACGTGATGCCGTGACAACGCGAAACGGGTTTCATTTTTATATATATATATAGAATAGATATGGATTGCAACTAATATACGGTTTACTGTAAACTATAACAGCTTGCGTTATAGCAAGGATATCAATAGCGGGTCGCTAACCTTGTGACCTGAAAATATTGTCACATTACCTAGAAGTTTTACGGTCTCCCTTCGAGCCCGAAACTACGCAAACTGATGCAAGCATAAGAGGATGCAGACGATAATTGTAAGTGTCTACCTACGTCAGGGAAAAAATAATATACGTCAGGTGAAACGCACGTTGATAGATAAGTTTGTAATATCTGATGTGTAACAAGCTAATTTTTATATAACAATTTTTATATATTAAATAAATTTTTAGCCTTAGCTTGTTTCACTAATATTTCATGACGCTGGCCGCCGTTCCTAATTACTATTTAGAACTTTAAGGTACATGTTAAATTCGCTTTCACCATATATCAACGGCTGACATAATTATGTTTTGGTAAAACAGAAACTCAGGAATAGGAGCCAAGGTTTATCTTAAACTAGTTTCCTGCGTTGCTAGCGAATTAGATTCGTCGCTATGTGGACCTTGGGACCTCTCGCATGTATGAGTAGCATGGTTATGAGTAGGTATGTGACACGAGATCGTTGACATCAATTGTGCAATGTTGGAGTTCGTGGGCGTTGTATTTGCATCTTTTAAACTGACAATCGCTCTTTCACTGTGCAGATGTTTAAATATTGTGCAGCAACCCATATTTTTGCAATTCATTATGCGCACTCATTCTTTATCTGTAGAGGTTCGGGTGTGTTCATTGCCCGGCGACTTTTTCATTCCAGTAATTGGCATCAATGAACTTTTAATGTACCCATTCATTTTTATTGGATTAATTCTGTTTATTGCTATAGGGGTAGAGCTTTAAAATTAAATCTAATTAATTTCTCTCTCACTCGCAAAAAATAGAATACTTTTCGAATGGGTTAATTATGATAATGCTATTTTAAGCCAAGTGCGAAGCTTCGATGTGCTGGAGATGTGGAAACTATGGATGTTTCGTATTTTCCCTAATTAAAATCGCCATTGACGATTATTACGCCGATGTCGATACTAAAATGGTCAAAATTACCAATTAAAATGTACTAATTTGGTGAGATGTTTTTTGTCGTGTGTGGTGAGGTGTGCCGGCTCTTGCTCCACATGTCGACATTGTGGTTACCAAATATTCAATCATAATTTATGGTACATTGTTATATTGTTACCAATTTAATACACAGAGATGGAAAACAGAAACAGAATATATGGCTTTGTATAAATTTACTTTTACAGTGCAAATGCATACTCGTATTATTCACTTAATAAGGTTCAAATAATAGGTTTTGACTATAACTAAAATAAGCGTACAATTAAAAATATATCTGCTTGTAAAAATTGTCTAATCCCACAAATTGCTATATAGGAACAAAAAAATATTAGTTTTGTATAATACTTATAGCCCGCCTATACTTAAGAATAGTAGGTATTGTCCTTTACACGAAAGTTTATCAAAGTCGTGCTTTTTAGAGCCAATTATTCTGTCTCAGTTAGGTCTCAGGTCTCGGTGACAGGTGTCTTTATTAGTTTATTTATTGATCGGTTTCGTAGTTCAAGTTAGTGCTAATCTAACGCTATGAACCATTAAAAACAATTATAATTGTAATATATCAACTTAATTGTTTCTTACCATTAGCGATATATTTTAACTCTTTTATAGCTTCAAATTCATTTTAAACCTACATTTTGGTGTATTATTAACTATATACCATTAGAGTTACTCAGAACAATTTAAAAGTATTGGTGCCAGAAATTTTTTCGGCATTCCTCATGAAATTTTTGAATTAAACCTTCCTAATAAACACCTCTGCCCATTGGTAAAATAATATTCCTTTCTGTTTTTCTTTATCTGTTTGCGAACACAAACATATAGACAAGACTGGCCATTTTGTTATGTAATCATTTAGCATTTTTTTAAAAGTTCCTCATAAACCCGAACATGTGCGCACATTATCGGGATGCTCAGCCGAGTGTGAACGAGCGGTCCGTTCCACGCCATTGCTCCTGATGCTGCACTGCATATGCTTGCTACAGAAATCGGCGAGCTTATTAACTCTTTCTCTTTCACTCTTAGGTTAAAGACCTCTCGTATCATACCTTTTTGCTTATAAAAGTAGATTTACGATACATTTATTGCAGCTACAGCCAATATTATGAGAGATACGCCAGATCATATAAAAACTATAGTTAGCACATTCCGAGTAGATAGAAAAACTATTATAATTTAAACCAAATCAAAATGCCAAGATTAGCGAGGGGAGTAATTTTCACGGGCTAAGAAATTCCGGCGTAATGTCTTTGTCATATTCCTAAACGGCTGCTGTTAGTATTCGGAACGTGAGCATAAAAACTAATATCAGAACATAAACCGCGTTTAAAGCCATTATTTATATTATTTATCAAAACACTAGCTGGTGAAAATGAGAACCTACATAGATATAACATTGTAAACTTTAACTTATTACTTTTATTAGGATCAGGATATAACTGTAACTAGACTAAAACATAATTATTTACTTTCTCAACTAGCTTTATTAATTAAATTTGATTTTTTTAGACCGTTTCGTTTTAATATTATGTGTATATAATATGTTTCGTATTAATATTCGCAGAGATAGTTTCAGATTAATTTACATTCTTTTTATTGCTATAAAAAGTCACGATTTAGAGGACATAGTACAAGTTTACCTTACGTACGTATAAGTCTGTTTGAAATAATTAAATAGTGAATTGCTTTAAAATCACCTTGAAATATCAATTATGATGAAGCGGAAAGTCTCTTACATTTAGATACAGATAAAAGTTGGATTAAATATAAACTGGATAGTTCTAGTATCAAGATATTACATAAAACCAACGACCTATTTAAATACATATTATGTAACGCAAGATGTAGTGCATTCCACTAACTAAACGCCGTTTCATAGTCGAATCGTTATGTTTTTGTGTGCGATTCGATTCTCCATTTATCCTTCAGACAAAAACCGTGAATTTTCGGCGATTCTATGTAGAGAGAATGACGAAAGTGGCACTCCCCGGGCGGCCGGTGAAGCAAACCTAAACAATGTTTGTATAAACAACCACTGTGACACAACATGCATCGCTTGTTAGCAGTTTCAGCATTTGCACAATTATGAATTGACAAATTGTTAATGCTTCTGCATACAAAACAATTCCGCGAATGACTGTCGATAATTTTATCACCAGACATACATAGCTTTGCTCATACTGGAAGCATTTGTTAAAGAGTGTTTACAGAAGTAACCTTAAGAATAACGTAACTATTTATTTTTCAGTATATAAATGGAAATTATGGTTTAAATAAACACAGGTCCAGCACTATCTACTATACATTTATAGATAATAAACTTGAAGTATCTGTTTGTAATTATAAATTAATAGCTTTTTACTAAATGCATTTGAAGAAAATTATTTTTGTCTGTCTGTTTGAAATTAACGGCTCTTTCACTGGTGGCTAGCTGATACTTTAAAAGAGTAACGTAGGCTTCTATTTATTATCCATCAGGAACGAGAACGACGCAGATGAAACCTCGAGGCACTGCTAGTACATATACACTCATTTGCAAAAAAAGAACGGTAGGTTTTGATTTTAATTCTTTAAAAAATACGGTACCAAAATGATTTCAACATTTGTGCATGCTTTATATGAATTTATTTCATATTCTTAATTGTCAAAGCTTCATTTATTGCTGTTTAGCTGTCTTAATAATGTTAGAAAAAGTGGTAAAAGCTACCAAAGTTATTGCGCTGCTCGAAGAGGGTTGCAGCCAATGCTTCGTGGCTTAGAGGCTAAGTGTCAGTCGCTCGACGGTTTAAAGGACCTGGCAGCGGTATCAAGACACCGGCTCCGTCAAGAGAGAAGGCCTGGTTCTGGAAGAAAACCATATACCCAACCACGAGATGATCGTTTTCTTGTGAGTCGGGCATTGAGAAATCGCAAGTCTTCGTATGTGGACCTTAAGAACAACTCGAGAAAATAAGAAATGTGCATATTAGTCTATGAACGGTCAGGATGAGGCTTCTCGCGGCCAATACGCTCGCGCCTACCGGTCTGGCGATGTGGAAGCGTATGTGCAAGAGGTCGGCATTCGTCGTTTGGATTGGCCAGCTCAAAGTCCCGACCTCAATCCTATAGAATATGCCTGGGACGTTCTAAAACGACGCGTGAAACCAGTAGAACCGGCTCCGCAGACCATCAGAGAGCTGAAGAATGTGATTACCGCGGAGTGGGAACGTTTTCCGCAAGCAAGTATCCGGGATCCTCGATAGCATACCCAGACGAATTCAAGCTGTGATTTCAGCTAGAGGGGGTCACACTCGATACTCAACATTTATCTGCTTTTACTTTATTAAGAAAAAAGAAACAAAAATCTTTATTAACTTTTACTTTACGAGCATATATGCACTACTAGCGAGCATACTACAAATGTTATCGAAATTTTATAATAATACTGACGAAAACGATTATTTGCTTATTAATTTACAAAATTGTGAAAGTAAAACTACCTATAATTATCAAACAAACCAATAGTAACATTTGAAATTGTTCATTGCTTAGGTGCCCGTTTTTTGCAAATGAGTGTATAATAATATCAGCTTATATTTGTGAAAAAATCCAGAATACGCTTAGTGCGGCGTAGCATTCATCTGATGTTACTTTATACAGTGTTAATTAAGATATCGCTAAGATAGCATTGTGTATAATAAGGTATATAAAAACTACCTCAAGGTCATTTACATGTAAACCACTACTCGTAGGTACATAAAATCTTTCATAGCAGCAAAAACATTAGGTAAATAATTTTAAGAGAGTACTTACTGTTAGGGCTATCATCTTATCAACGGGACGACGAGGAAGTAATATTTTAACAGAGAGAATTCATAGCGTAATCCTAAATAGGATGTTTTAACTTCTGCGTTCGTTCAAATATGACGACAGAAAATTCGTTTTATATTAGTGTATGACTTTTAACTATTCAATATAAATGTTTGAGCTAAACATTATTCGTTTTTTTAGTTTTTTTTTCAATATATTTATCTCTATTTATCTGTCTTGTAATAAAAAAAAAGATAGTTGCAACATTTTTTTCAATTGGTTAATTGTGGCCTTTCAGACATCACTGCATTCTTTCGATTTTTTTGACGTATCCTATCCCGCTCTTTCTTATGTTTGTGCTATACTTTTATTCTTCTCGCACCCCTTGTGATTTATGCGCGGTCCGACACATTCTCAAAAGTCTACCCCAAAGTGCCATTCGTTAAATTTCATTTTTAAAAGAGACAGCGGATACGTTGTCTCCGGTTCTCTCACCACCACGCCATTCAACGTGTTCAAACGGTCCCGGTTTTGAGTCGATTGTATTTCATTTCGCCGCTTGATTGGGTTAGAACGGAAACGGGATTCTGTTAGCGGAAAAGGGCTCATAATTTTGTAATTTTTGTGTCAATGCTCACAGCGATCAGCTTCCCTATAATTCTCGTATACTGCGCGTGCGCCGCTGCCCGTTTAGTTGTGTCCGTAGCACGCCCAAGAATAGCCGTCGGCGCGATGGTGCCCGCCTAAGCATTAGGATCGCCGCCTTAGTAAATTGCCTGTTTGCTTATAAACAGTCGTCAAATTGTGTAATCGGCGCTACTCCCTTTGATAGTGTTCGATGTGTCGCGACTGGCACATTATCATGTTTACCCAATCCGTTATATACGTTTAGAGCTCAGTTTTCTGCGCGTGCGGTTACTATAAACTCGTGCGTGTAATTTTATGTTCGAATTTATTTTATTCCGTGCGTTATCTTACCATTTGTGTACATTGATAATATTCGATAAAGAGCGGTGACAGATAAGTGGAAATAACCAACTGTCGGTCGAGTAAAAACAGTGCATTAGATACGGCAGTGTGTCAAATATCTGTATATTTGTGAGCATAAATTGTTTTAATTAGGGTATTGGAAATCTAGCATGATGTACGTATGAGTGATGCGCCTGCGTCGGTGCAAGTGTTTCGTTGGACCTATTTTCGTATCACGGAAATAAGAGCGGCAAAAGGAGCAAAAAGCTTGCGCCTCAAAAACTTGAGGACGCAGTGCCGTGTGTATTTCTGTCTGTTGTGGACCGATGCCTACAACTGTTGCATGTGATTCTGGTGTGATATCGTGATAATACCGGGGCAATGAAGAAACGGACCTTATCTAAACTGAAATCATTATTCAGTTCTAAAAAAGGTAGGTTATTTATTCCTTGTACTTTTTGATAATTTACTATTGTTTTCGCTACGACCTTTTGAACTCAGATGTTTATAACTTTTGTCACGTGCTGGCCATAAAGACATAATACTTGCTTCCCTTTCTATATTCTCTTTCATTGTAATTTTCAATGTTATAAAACAATTAAAATTAAATATCTTTTTAATAAAACATGTTTCCCTAATCGGTAACACTTGCAAATGTTTAAATTTCGTGTCTGATTTTTTTGTGCAATTCAAGAATGCGTCAAGTGTCGCGACGCATTCCATCATGCAAGTACGCAGCTGGGGCAACTGTCTTGATTTTTTACCGCGTACAATGAGGCCCTTTGCGATCGACAGCTGCTCTTAGCAATTTTAATGGGAACCATCCCGGTTTTTAAAAAATCCTTTAAGTGTGGGGTGAGAAGTGTTGGTGGTTTCTCAGACCCTTTTAAATTGGTATTTATTATTATTTAAAAGTCATCACGTGGATTGATGTAGTTACCAATCAAAATTAAATTATATTTATGTTTCTGTTTGAATTATAAATTATCAAATATGATTACAATAATAATTTGAATCTAATTAATAAACCTGTCTTTATTAATCTACGTAATTAAATCGTTCGTGGAAATCATTATACCAGTGCTATTTAAAATATTTGTTTTATGACGTCCATTTAAACGAGCTCCGTCCGTCCATATAAACAGCATTATTGTTGTCAGCTTGTAAGACCTTGGGTATAGTAAAGCCACTATAGAATAGTATCTCAGTACAGATAAAACTCTCCATTAAACGGGGCAAAGGTAACGTGAAAAATCATGCATAATTCACACTCGAGGCTACAGATTTAGCATACAATAATAATAGCCAACTGTTTTGTTTTCATAAGAACATTTTCTGCGTACGCGCCGGTTTGTAAGACTGATAAGCGAGTGTGGCCGGTCTACTTACGCTTATTGTTTCACGTTCAGTATTGTACATAGTGCCCCAAGTGTTACATGTTTCAGTGAGTTTGTGTGTGCTATTGTTATAATGCTCTGCGGTTTCAGTTTTCGTCGTAAAAAAAGTAAGCCATTTGTTTTGCGTAACTACGCGCTCATATAAGATTAATCTCTATTCATGTCGATATTTTACCATCATTACCAAAATTGTATACAATATCCGGTTAATTTGCTGTTTTTTTGTTAGTGATACTAAATATATGTTCTATAGTACACTAATTGACTTTATGAGAAACTTCAATGCCATCGATATAAACAACATTAACGATCAGGTTAAACCAGTCGTCTCAGATTCATTAATATCACGTTTTATTTTCTATATATATGTATATTATGCTGTAATTATATTCTACAAAAGGTTTTCATATTCGTAATTCACGAAGCGAGTCTTTAAACAAATTAAAGTCAATTCCAATGTCCGACGTTAATTTATTTGGTATAAATAAAAGTCCAATGGAATTACTTTCATATTGTTTTACTTTCAAATCCAATAGAAGTAATAATGGATATAACATTCACCTTAAACCGTTACACAAACCTCATTATTATGTTTTATAGTTGATCAAAATGTTGGCAAAAGGCGTGCATTAGGTTCTTGCGTTTAAAACGTCTTGATTTCTTCCTTGTCATGCTTTTTCAACCGTCGGTATCGCCTGAGCATTAATCATGTTGACCTGTTGTCAGTTCAGACATCTTATTTTGTGCAATTTCATCAAAATCATTATGATGTCTTGGCATTTAAAAGAAGCGTGTTCGTGGGAACGCTGTGGTCGTGAAAACATGATACTTAGAATCGTAGAGACCATATAAAAATGTTATCTATTATAATTTGTCTTGTAACGTGTATAAGGTATGCAATTGTAATAGTATCCACTAATTTTCTCTTCTGCACGTCTCCATCCTAACTTATATTATAAATGTATAAGTCGGTTTGCTTCGTTCTTACTTTGTAACTAATCATAATATTATTTTTACGTAAACAATTCTTCTTTGCTGGACGACCGCTTTTCTTATATTTGTGTTTGCTGCGCCATCATTCGGTCGGTGTACAAAAAAGGTTATTTGGGAAGTCTTGTCTACAAGGAATATGACATATTTGTTACACCTTTATTGTATTTGTCCTAATCAAAGAAGGGATGATCATATATCTAATAATAGTGGCTACGCGTGATATTGCGGTGACTTATGATACAGTAATGACTGCTAGCTTCAATTCTCGATTATTGTTTTTATCGTTGACTAGACCGGTATGCGGGTTAAATGTCAGGTTTTAATGACATGCTATTGTTTCGTACTCGCTGTGGCTGTTACGTGAGGATTATTTAAACGATAATAAAGTAAAGAATATCACTAGAATTGTGTTTGTTGTTTTGTAATACTAAATGTCGTGTGTCCTTTTATAAATTTTAAAGATACATAAAATGTCTTTTTTTTTAATTGTTAACCCGATTCAATTAACATGCAGAGCAGTGCAATTTACATTTTGAGCATTGCTCATCGTTCGTACTCAATTAATATCACGATTAAACCCATAAGAAGACCGTCGTAGACAGTTATTCCCTCGATCTCGGCCCACACGCAATACACTTGCGTAAAGAATTACCATTAATGATGTTGAATTGCTGAAGTGAAAATTATGACTTCACAATACCAATAATGAGTCGCGCGAAGAATAAAAATGCCTAGCCGTAATAAATGTATGTGTGTGAAATCGTGCAAACCGAATATTCGAATTATTAGGTACTAGTCATGTAAGACGTGTTCGCACGGTCGATATTTGAGATCGCGGTATTGGTTTTCACAGACGGAATCGGCCGTTCGGTGGCGGCGAGCGTGAAGATAGAATAGATTTCTATTTGTTCATCGGTGCAAGGCCTTTGGAAATATGATGCATGATACTTTCACTGGTATTCTTAATCAACGAAGTCGCCATTATTCTTAAATTCCACCACATTATTACTGTCATAACGCACATACATCTCTACAAAAACAAATGTGCCCAACTGCTTAAGATCACTTGACCTTTATTTATGTAAGAGGTGCGAACGAGCGAGTAAACTAAATTTATCTCTGTGCCCGTTGTTTGCATATGTCAGTTCTCACGGACGTTCTAACAACCTTTTCTATGGAAATAAGCACCGACATAAGTTCAGATTCTCGAGATTATGTTACGAAAACTTTCTTTATAAGTATTCTCATGTCAGATGACTTCGTGACTGTATAAGAGATTGATCGACAATGTGTACTGATGGGAAGCTGTCAAACTGGTTTCCGTCTTGCCCCGATTTGTGTACATATATTATTTCGTAATCTCGATCAACAGATATAGCCATTGTCTTCGGAAGAATGGTCACACAATCCTTATGTGACGTGTTACTTACCTAACTCACGTCATTTATAATGGCAGTCCTAAACTACTGGCTTCCAATGCAATAGAGAGACGTCGTTTCCATTGGTTACATATTATATTGATTTGTTGCACTTGACCATAATACCGGGATTAGTCAAAATCAAAAATCTTCACGTAAATCTTTTACGTGAAGATTTTTGCAGCAGCAAACATTCGTTTTTATTACGTGTCAGTAATAAAAACGAATGTTTGCTGGTAGTAGGTTTTCAAAAGTCGCTATAAATTCATAATCTCAATAAATACCGGTTGGTATTGCCGCCGCACAATCTTCGTCGACGATATTTGCACAAAAAGGAAGTAATTTTGTGCTTTATTGCTTTCTTCACGCGAATTGTGGCTTATAATTAAAGTTCACAACGTAGCTACGCTTTCTTCTCAATTCATAATTTATTAAACGTCTGTGAATTTGCTTGAGAAATATATTTAAACGCAAAATCAGTCATGCACTACTTTAGGAGTTAAAAGGAATCGTTTATTTTACTTGATGGTTTAAAATTAAAAGGTGTTGACAGGAATACGTTGGTACCATTAGCTTTACTGCCGTCTTTTTTCTGTTGAGCTATCCGGTTTGATGGCCCAACAGAATATTAATAGACTACATATTTTATAAACAAGCCCCAAGTTTATATTTTCATGCCACTTAATTTAAACTGAACACTGGTTAAAGCAAAATCGTGTCAGCAGCTTGAAACAGTATTCCGAACTGTATACCAGTTCTTTAGACGTAACATTCCTGGCATTGTTTTACCTTTTGTGAGCAGTTGCACCTTCTTAAAAGGCAAAGTAAACCATTCAACTCCTAGTTTGTCTTTCATTAGCCGCTGCAAATTTTCCTATACTTTACGTAGGCCTAGAATAACTTAGCCACGCATAAGAACTCTAAATATCACACTGATTACTCCCTGTGGAAACACCTTACGATCAAAAACAGGACCTTTTTGGTCGTACCGGGTACTGCCAAGCACGCGTTCCCCTTCAAATATTTTACAACTCTCTGACCCTTCTCCATTCAAGTAAGTATAACCAGAGCTATAGCAGGTTATTGTTTGCTATATCCTAATTGATGATCACTAACATGCCTAAACGAAACCAATCTATCATGTACTTCCTCGTGTTTGACGAGCACTTTGAACGCGTCTGACGTTATTTTTAGCTGAGGTTGTTTATGTTTATCCAGTTTCTTTGTAACACTAATTGTCATGTTTTTTACTCGCTTAAGTACCTATATCTACCTCTTAAATTAACCTCATTTACACAGCTGCACAATTTATCTACTTTCGCTTTAATAATAGTTATCCATATCTGGATCCAATATAATAATTTGTAGTACGGCGTCGCTGATGACACATTAGATAAGCAAAGTTGATTATCGGAAATAAAAAAAAAAGCTGGCACAATATCCCAAGATTGCGGCTCATCAGATTGCATCGTAGTAGGTGGTATTCAGGCCAGAGAAACATTACAATTAAAAAACAACCAAGTCACGATGTTTGAGCACAATTTCCTAATTGTTGACAAAATTACCTTTACTGTAGCTTAGCTGTTTGTTTAGTCCTGTTAGCGAGATTTCAAATAAAATAAAATAAGCGATTATTTGGTTTACGAAACCTTTCAAAACAAATGATGCTTGTTAAATAAATAGCACGAACTGGGTTGGATTTAGTAACTTTATTTCCATAAAATCTTAGTAAACAAAGAAGTGTTGACAAGGTTTAGGTCTAGGTTTCACTATATCTAGAAAACATGGCAGATTTCTAACAATTTGGTTTTTAAAATCTAATTTATATTTAATAGTAATATCAAAAGTTTTAATAGCAAATACAAAATCAAGTGAAACGAATGTTGTTATTCGCAAGATGTTAGTATGTAACCAGGATTGCCTTTAGCGGAATTTTATTAAAGTAACTTTTCATTCATGACTTGTAATTTAGTCTGTCGGCGTTGGCAGACAGCGGCTCGCTTATTAACAGGCTCAGCTTAAATCTGCCGTAATTGGCGTTCGGCGCACGCGCGCGCGCTCTCCGCCGCATACTGGATTTATACGCTTTTGTATTGAGAACGTCGAATCTCTTCTCGGAAAGGTTAAATTGACGATTGACGAAACCCTGAGATTGTATCGGAATATTAAAGCTTCAATGCCCATTCAAACGATGCTAATAGTCGAGGCTGTACATCCAATTTGCGATCTTATTGTGTTGATTAATTTATCGGCTCTCGTACTGATGTAATTTTTTTTAGACCAACGCTCTTTGATTGGCTTAATTTCCCCGTGTAGGCATGTATTAATTTGAAGTTATTTTGATTCATTAATTTAAAGATATTAAAAGATTTTACCATCCGCATAAATTAATTACAGTGAATTAAACCTCTATAGATGAGTGTGGAACCTAACTTTCTTGAACTTTGGTGAAGCATCCAATTCCTTTATTTTGTATTACTAATGGGGTATGTTGGCCATTGTGCATCGAGATGTACTATTTGATGCCAGAGCACCGTTTCACCCGATCCGGTTGCTTCAATTAGCAGTCGGGTCATGCGCCCCACTCGAACGCCCCCGATTGGGATGCGCTTGCGCACAGTTCAAGCGTTACACACCAGACCACCTTTTTACATTATTTTCCTATTAATCTTGAGCAGCTGTACATCACATAAAGAGGGGTGATTTAATACTTATCGTAAAGGTTCTTATTTAATTACCTATAACATTATTTGTAGAAGATTATTGATATTGTTAACGCCCAATGTAATTATTTAAATGCAAATTATGAAACACCTGTTATAATAAAATATATACTTTAGATACTCTTGTAGATGTCGACTAATTCAAGGTTCTATTTAGAATTTAAAATATGTTTATTAATTACAATAATTCATAAATACAACCAAAACCAAGAAACTGCAAAAACAACCCGTTTGTCGATCGTTTTGATGCGGCTGCAAAAAGGAAGCGGTCACTCAACGTTCACTTAGAATTAATTAGTGTTGATGTTAATTCAAAGAAGTCTTGGCTGCTACCCACTAAGGTTGACGACAAATTTCATATTGTTATTATTCGACAATAGACCCATAATTTTGTCTATATATACGATTTATATGTAATA
Organism: Heortia vitessoides; assembly: GCA_020976665.1. Classification (NCBI taxonomy): domain Eukaryota; kingdom Metazoa; phylum Arthropoda; class Insecta; order Lepidoptera; family Crambidae; genus Heortia; species Heortia vitessoides. The sequence goes on along the minus strand of JACJUM010005601.1, from coordinate 9,570,907 downwards.
TAAAAAAGGGAAGTAGAAATAAATCGTATTTACCAAAACACTGTACATTTTAGTATTAAATACAATATATCTTTACCTGTCTATAAAAATAATGATCAAAATCATCATCATATCAGCCATAAGGCGTCTACTGCTGGACATAGGCCTCCCCAAGTAATCTCCAATACGACCGGTAGTATGCGGCCTGTGTCCTGCAGTTTTAGTCAGATCGTCTGACCATCTTGCAGGTGGACGTCCTATGCTGCGCTTGCCGGTGCATGGTCTCCATTCCAGAACCTTACGACTCCATCGGCTAATATGAATAATGATAATAATAATACGAAATGGTACTCTAACTCAAATGACCAATGGACCTGATAACCTGATATGGTATAAGATCAAAATTATATCATTGTTATACATTATTTTTTACTTGGTAATAAATGTATTGTCGTTTTCATAGTTTTTGACTTTGATAGATTTGTTACACAGAAGATATTTTAAGCAATTTTATAACATTAGAGCGATCCGCATGCTGTGTTTTACTAAGCAACGCCATCATTTAACATTTTTGTGGCATCATTTTTCCGGTACCGATGTGAATCATTAAAAAGTAATCTGGTATTTTCCGTTAATCCAACATATTTTAATAATTTTAACGCTTCATTTGATATCAATCGAGCGCAAGAGGACTCATTAAAGCCGTCAATGTATATAAGTTATGCCGTGCGAAATAATATACTGGTTTATCCAGATACTTGTATAATAGATACAGAGTCTATAAACTCAATGCTGTTTCTGCGTCGTGCCTTTACATTTAAACGTAAGGTATTCCCCTGGCATCTAATGCCACCCACATAATCACATATGGCCAATTCATTCACAATATCAACAAGTTTTAGAAATGATTATGTAATGTCTATTGTATTACGATATGTTATAACGATCGCTATGAAAAAAATTTAAGTCACAATCGCGTGACCTAGGTAGTAATTTGCCTAATCAATATGGAGGTTGTGGTCGCAGTTGCGTCATGTTTAACTTACAACGCGCCCTTGAAATTGTTGACACTTCACCGTTTAATATTTTCCCGAACAAAGCGCTCATATTTTTGACAAAATAATAATTTAAATTTCTTGTTGTAACTCTACTAATATCTAGTAAAATGTTAGGTATATTTAATTGTATAACTATCCCTTACAAATTCCTTATAGCCATTTAAATGCTCTCACTACAGTGGACTGGCCTTCCTTAACTGGGTGAATTAGGAACACAGGCTTTGAACCAAATGGGTCCAATGCGGATCGCTGGGATTCAAAAAAGATGAAATGCGTCCAACTGCATAACATGGCTTCCAAAGCCCGGAAGAGCTCGAGATAATTATTTTTCCACTTTTCTAACGTTCCTCAACTTCAACGACCTCATGGCTAGCGCGTTGACCAATGCGCCATGAGCTTCCCAAATCACAAGACTTTTTAATCAAAATTTGTCTCAACATCAATAAAATTAAGGCTACTAATGTTTTTTTTACCTTTTTTTCGACGTTTCGATTACTTCGCGGCTTCAAGATTAAGAAAAGAAAATGATAAAATATTATGCATAGGGAACGTTGCGCGTTATAAAATATTGAATATGCTGCAGGTTATAACTTACAACCTGAAATAATATAACTGCTCTAGCTACCAAATTGTTGGAGTTCAAAGCTGTTTTTAAAAAAGCTGATTGTTAGTTGCAGTTTTCTCAACGGTGATAACTCTAATCACGCAGGCGATTACGCGGCACACATGAGACACCTTTTTAATCGATATTGCTATTAGTAAAAAAACTCGCATATTATTATAACACTTCGGTGGACATAGCATTAGCACTTTAATACCAGTTTATTATCCCACTAACAATTACATACCTCTCTATATTATGGATCTGACCAGTCATACGATTATGGCTGTCTGTACTTCTGTCGATACAGGCGTAGACTGAAAGCGTTCGCTCCTTGTTTTTATCCATTATATTCTATATTGTTGTTATTATATTTAAAATAAATCGCCTAGACATTCACCAAGTTTGATAATGTTTAGAAACGTGTAAGAATTGAAGCAATCAATAGCTCAAAAGCACTTGACTCTCATGGCTTTATTTGTGATTAAATATGTCTCGAGATAAACGAAATTAGATAGGATAGGAAGATGCCTTATAATAGTTTTCCCTACCGCTCTTCTCATAATCCCCAAGCGTCAATAAAAAAATATATACCTTTCAGATAAACGACATCAACAGCAGCAATCTTCAAAGTCTTCGCGATCACCATCGCCAGAGCCGGCGGGGGAAGTGTCGCCGGCCAGCAATGAGTCGTTCCGGCCATTGCTGCGGACTCCCCCGCCCACCCGTGCCGGCCCCCCCTCTCCACCGATCCCGACCCATCCCATAGCACCTGTGTCTCCAGAACCATCAGGACCACTCCCTTTGATGCCATGCCCCGTATGCAGCCGCACTTTCGTGCCACAATCTCTCGCCAAACACGTCAAAATATGCGAGAAAATGACGGTGAAGAAAAGGAAGACCTTCGATTCCTCCAGACAGAGACGCGAAGGTACATCCAATTTAGTACTTGTTTTTTGGTAGTGGAAATGCCGTGGTTGTGATTGGTTTACTAATAGCGATTTGTATTATTGATCATTGAAAATAGCTTATATATCCCCCTTTTATTTATGAAAGAAATTCAATGCATTTCATCAAAATTAAAAATTAATCATATCCTCCATGTTTTGATTTAGTCATGTACATGTTTCTCTAGATATAATCGAGTTTATTATTATATTTAAATATTAGTATTTATTTTGTTATCATATTATTTGAGCATGAAATTTTTTTTGTATTGACGAAAATTTTATTTTTGTGGGTAAAAGGGCTGTCATCGGAGAATGGTGTTAATTCCGGTGAGTGGGTAGTCAGTTTGCATAGTGATTAGCATCCCGTGGTGTGTGACTCCGTGTTCTACGTGTGTGAATGTTTACTAATACGAACCTACTGTCAGCACTACACATTCTAGCAAAAACAAACCGAAGGTATCTTGTTACGAAGAAATCATCTAATTCTAGACATCGTTCCGTTACAGTTTTTGTTTCACGTTTTCTATGACATATCAAACCTTTTTTATTGCTGTGCATATATACAGTTTATCGGAAGGTCACACTTCATCACTTCATCGCTTACCATTACATAAGACTACATCACTGTAACCTCCCTGTGACAAAGTATTAATGTTTGTATGTAAATATAGAATGTGACTAACAAGTACGTACGAACAACTAACCGAGGCCTTATTTACATAAAGTATTAAGTAACACACTCCTACAATCTCATTAAAGTTTTTAACAATCACCTCGGTTCATGTTTCAAATGGAATAGTTCCGAATGCATGGGTTGTGTCTGTCACATGCTGTTACCTCTTATGACGTTTGAAATGTGTTTGTGTCCAAATGTGTGATGTGATGCCGCTCGGAAAGGCTCGTTTTTATTATAATTTCTATTAGCTAAATGATGTATGTCGTGTCGTATTTTAACCTACAGAAAAAATGTATTTCTCTTTATTTTAATTATTGAACGTTATACTCGCTGAATACAATATTATCATCATGTTAATTTATTAATACTTTCTATGTATTAATACTTTCGAGCGTACTATTGGCCTCCAATCTTCAGAAAAATTACCAGATCAGAAATTTTTTGCTGTTCAGCCATTTTATAAAAAAACAGAATACAGCACGGATTACACAATAAGAATAAAAATGTGTAACACTTTTCAGGTACAGATTTGGAACAATATTTGCCAAAGAACTTTGGTCTTCCAGAAAACAGTCCGTTCCTCGAGAAGAGTCCGCCTAACACTGCCAAAGCTACGCCCAAACCCAAGAGCCATTCTGTCAGGAGTACGATAACAAAGGTATATTTTTATATTCTGTATGTTAAAAAATACCTTAGTATAGCTACTTATTCATGTTAATAAGCCTTATAATTGGTATAAATATTTAGGGAATGTGGGATGAATATCCGAGAACTGCCATAACAGTTTTTCTTCGTAAAATAAGTATTTTACGTTCCATTATTACTGCCTTAGGTATGTTTACGTGTTCCTAATAAGTATTGTTCTGTATGTAATAGAAACTAATAGAAACCTAGTAGTTAATAGAAACTTAGCTTATATTTCTTTGCTCACAAATTCACGTCAGGTAAATAAATTGATATTAATTTAATTCTAGACGTTTATATTATAATTGTAATAATCGAGAATTATTAAAAGATCGCCTGAGTGAATTAAAAACAGTTGAAAATTATATTAGATCATAACATGTACAAAAATAGTTATCTTAAAACTTGCGGCGCCTTGCGGTTTCACTTGCGTAGATCTCGTTATCGCGTGAAACCTGCCAGTGGAAGTTCTATATAAATCGGCCCAGGCAAACATTTTTATTACATAAGTACCGTATATATTTTTATATTAATTTTGTGATAAGCCATTTATTTAGAATTACGAACAAAATTTCAGTTTTATTTTTATAAATAGATTATCGCGCGATATTGAAAGTCATGGGGAGGTTGATGTTCAACAGTATATCCTGAGGCTGGTGAGTCCTCACCACAAAAAACACGTTACATTTTGTCTGCTTACAAAACAATTTTAATTATAAACAATCCTAAACTTTGTCTTAGTAACCATTCAATTAGACTTCTTATTTGCATATTCCATTCTACCAACATAAACCTTAACCTTTTATACTTATGCAAAACAAGGAAGAGTGTATTTTGATGCTAATAATGGCAATATTGTCGTGAGGTCAGTTTGTAACAGTCATTACTGGACATTGCCGTGGCAAGCCACGAGTAACTTGGTTCTACTAGATATTACAGATAAAATGAAGATGAAGTTACGTGCATAGCATGGCATCTCTTAATTATCCTGGATCTACCTGCATTCAAATGTAACTATTATAGCAACAAATACAGTTTTAACACACGAAGCCCACCGAGTCTTCTTTCCTATGTATTGTCATATCGTCACGTCTTACTTGTATCATGACGATATATACTTTACTTTTGATTTATCAATAGCACCCTTCTACTTGATTACAAGTAAAAGAATCAAAACTTATTAATGCAACTTTCTTCTCGATTCTAGCAAGAAATGTTTGATCTTTTTCGCACACTTTCTGAGTTAGTCTTTCTTATCTTAGTCTAAAAAAAGATAGAATCTCATCAAATAAAAGGGTACTTATTCAAAACATATGGTATATACGAGTAACTCATTTCATTGCATAAAATATAAGTTTTATTAGATAAAGATTTATCAACCTTTAGTTTAATAAGGCATTTGCCTTACTATCTCATCGCTTTAGGCTAAAGCATCAATCAATTATGACAGCACATTAACGTAATAGTTTACTTTATTAATTTAAAATTAAATCATTCCAACCTAACAAGATATTAGCAGGTGGAATGTTAATAGAATTTTTAATAAAATTTTAGAAGTAAACCTTATTGAAATGGAAGAACCACTAAAGAACCCCATTATTTCATGTTATACATATTTCGACCACGGATAAATGTCACTTTGTTTTCCCAACACAGCCAATGGCAGAGCTACAAAAATGTCCGCACTGTGCGCGCGCGTTCGGCGTGCGCGCGTTCGAGCGGCACGTGGAGTGGTGCGCGGACAAGGCGAAGATCCTGCCCGCTGCGCCCGCGCAGCCGCCGCCGCACATCGCCGACGCCAAGCAGCGGCTCAACGCGCGCACGCAGTACAAAGCACCACCAGTGCGCGGCCGGAGGTACTCCATTTTTCGAACCATTACACAATTTACCTGATAAACTTTCCGTAAAAAAAAACATTCACGTTCCGGTTTGAAATTCGGAGGATGCGGTGAGGTTATTGGATAATATGACAAACATCATGAAATCGAAGCGATTGAGTTTGGCATAATAGCCTATATAAAATAATCTGAAATAGAAAAACTTCACCCGAATATACATTGCCACTTGTGAATGTGCCTCGGCAGTACATATATTGTATCCATTGTCAAATGAAATTTTAACACGTTCTTCTGTATACCTAAATATATAATATTCATCTGTGACGGAAACGGAACTACATAATCAAAGCCAATAATAATAATTTTCCATTATAATAAACATCATTAATTTTGGAAAGTAAAGGTATACCGTACAATGTATTCTGATTATAAACATACACTTGTTCAATTAAAAGTGACTCTTATTTGATTTATTCTTACTATAATGATTATTGTTGAAGGTCATCGCAAACTCGCGACAAATCTTCGAACAGCCGGTCCGCGTCGGTAGACTCGTCGCGCGGAGTGTCGCCGCCCCCGCCACGCGAATACGGGGACTACAAGCACGCCCGCTCTAGAGCTTCCGGTAAATATAACACCAAAAGTATTATTTTTGTAATGATTGTGGGTGTTCGCGGTACTCTCTTCGTACCTGGTTCCATAAAACGAGGGAAATCTTTGAATTTGAGTTAGAATGAAGTATGTGAATCATTTGTTAATATAAAAAGCTTTTGTGTTCCCCATTCGTTGATTGTAAAACAACCGTCTGAAACTGCAACTTTTCCGCCGAATATAGAATCGATGTCAAGCAACGACTGTCACGAAGATTCGCCACACATACCAGTTATTAGGAATTCTCGACATTCCCAAAATAACGTATCAGGCGACGCAAACGTGAAAGCAAGGCAAGCCAGACTGGCCAGAGATCTCAGCAGCTCCAGGTCAGTTTGACAAAATGAACCAATTTATATTTTATTAGCAAATAAGGGGAAAGGAAGGTACTTCATTAGAAATGTTGTTTCTTTTTTTAATATTGTTTTAGAATACGTTCCTGGCTCCTTATTTGTTCGGAAATCCTCCTCATTAAAACCTACCTTCCTTTCCTTTCATAGAAAACCCCAAGAATCCCAACCACTGTCCATTCATCCAAGTAGTACAGATCCTAAAATAACGAAATCTACGGCACAAAATAAAACCAGAACAAGAGTAACTATTAAAAACCAAGGAAAATTGAAAAAACTTGAAGAAATTGCAGAAAAATATAGTGAAAGAAACAAACGAGAAAGACAGGAAAAACCGGTTACAACTAAACAATCATCTGATAAAAGCCAAATTCCAGTACCAATGAAAAAAAATCCACCACATAACATTATTCCGGATGAATATGTCCCCAGCAACATACATAGCCCCGCAGAAAATAATACGAGTGATGTTTGTTATTCAAGACAAAATAAAAAATCTGCAAAATGCACTACTTTAAGAAAAGGTCAAATAAAAAGAAATTACATGAATATTAAATTACCTAAAGAAAATAGTATGAGTTTAGATAGCCTTGACGAAAACCAGACTATTTCTAGTGAAGAAAAACACTGCAAATCTATAGGTATTAATACTGAATTGGTTTGTCCATGTATTCCTTGCGTTATTTACGAGAATCAAGACCTAAAATGTAGTAAAAAAAACTTAGTAACTCTTAAAGATAAAAGTAAAACAAAATATGAAGAACCGAAAGTTGAATTGTTGTATAAAAATTTAACAATGGTTAGTTCATGTGATATACAAGACATCAGTGAGCTCGAAATTAAATCCATTCAACAATTAAGCTCTACAAATTGTAATGTAAATGAAACATCTAATTCAAATATCAATTCTGATTATACTGAGTATTCTGCTCAGACGAATCTAGTTGAAAATGACTCAGAAGTTCAAATAAAAAGTACTTGCCCGGGAGATAGCAATTACATAAACAATGAACCTAGCAGAGACACTAGTAATTTAATAGCTGACACGTACTTAAAGGATATTCACAGCTTGCCAAAAGAAATTATTGACGATAATTATGAACATAACATTTGTGCAGAAATGGATAACGATATAGAAATACAATCTGCTGATAATAATGATAGTAGAGAAAATGATATTTTATGCCGTCATGGTAGCAGCGACACTTATACAAAATTCACTGAAAATCCAGTAGACTTAGAGGAATTTATTACCATGACTGACAAAATGATGGTTAATCAACATGAAGAGAAATCTCAATTAGCAAGAGATGTTGAAAATCTTCATACACCAAAAACAAACTCTTTAGAGAGTATGGGTGGAATTAAAACAACTGACAATAAACATTTAGCAGAAACTTTAAATCATACATTTTCAGATACACTTCAAAATCTAAAGGCTGACTTGAAACAATTATTAGAAAATGGTGTAGATGTCAATGAAACTTCCCAAAAATCTAAAGAGACAAACCATATCGGTGAAAGCAGGAAGATTTGTGATATGGGACATATTACTGTATACCAACTGAAAACTAATAAAATACCAGAACTTAAAAATTCTCCCGAAGCTGATATGTCACCTGACTTAATACTGCCATCAATAAAAATAACAAACAAACCTGAACTGACAGTTCCTTGCACTAAGAAACGAATACAAAGAATTTATAAAACAAATAGAAAATATGGAATGTTAAGAGAACAAAATCGCGCCGATACATTTATTGTTAATACAAAATTAGATGACAATAGTGATAGCCAATCAATTACGTCAGAAGCGCCACCTTTGAAACTACCTCGAATTGAAAACAAGAGGTTAGAATATTTCAACCCCCTACCCATCCTAACATTTATTTTTTTTATACATTTTACTATATTTCATCGATCGCATTTAATTTCTTTTTCCTTTATATAATTTTTTCAGGCTTGACGACAATTACGACCCGTTTGTATCCGCTGCTAGGCAAATGAAAGAACTTATGTCCTCTGACACCAACATTCCTAAAAATCTCCAAAACACTTCCAAAGATCCCAACAGAACCCTTCCTATTTTACGCACCGGGAAAGACAAAACCCTTCCTTCATATCTACGCACGGATAATACAAAAATGATGAAAGACACATTAAACAAAACATATCAGAAAACACCGACTTTGCAAAGAATGAAATCATTTGGCAGCACAAACAATGATAACAGTAATACTTCATTTGGTAGTCGATGTAGCTCGTTTAGGGTAAATCGTAATGATAAAAAATCTAGTCAAAAACTTAACACAACATTTACAAAATCCAGCAAAGAAAACATAAGTACTGTTGAAAAAACTTACTTTACTCGTAATAGTAACTTAAACAGATCATTCTCAAGCTACTCACCGACTGTCAACAGCACTCCTAAATCAAAAGACAAAATTCCAAAAATAGCAACTTCCATGTATCATAGCTTCCAAAGAAACACCATTAAACAACCTGTTAAACTTGATAAAATTAAAAGGGAGGATGAAAAGAAAGAATTTGTCAATCTTGACTCTATTTTAGCTGATGATAATTCTTCGATGACCGACAGTAATTACATAGATCCTAGGCTTATAAATGAAAATGATAATTTACCGATTAATGTCAACACAATTTTAAATAACCCGGATATAATAAGTAGCATGGAATCCCTTCTAACAACTGAGAATTTGCCAGCTAAATTCGATTCGTTTAATACTAATCAAAATAATAATAAATGTGACAATAACCCTGAAGACACAAAAATTAGTTGTAAAAAAATAGAGGGTAACAATAATATTAATAAAAATACCATAAACAAAAATACTGCCCCAATCATAGATGACCTAAGCGCACAATACGATAGGATCATGTCTTCATTAGAACATAGCATAGCTTCGAAAGCTTCACACAGGGATGATGAATCGCTGTGTGAGGATTTCGACCTTGAAGAATTTATGTTGACGTTCGATGACGAAATCAATAAACAAACAATTGAGAACAAGAGGACTTGTAGTTCTACAACTAGGATAGTAAAACATTCTGAACTCGCTGATAGTAATAGGTCCTCACGAATGAATAGTATCTGTTCAACACCGAAACTAGTGAACAGTAACGGTTTGATCCCAGTTAATAAGTCAATGTCTCTTAATTTTAGCAATAACAATAAGTTGAATGAAAACCTTTTCCCTTCCTCTGTCAAACGATCCAATTCCCTCCTTGATTCCATTAATAAGAAGCACGGACAGAAAATGGATACAGCGAAGGGTCGTCACAAAACCGACCAACTTGAACAAGACCTAATGCAATCTTTGCAAGATTTTGACAAATTTTACGAGTCTGAAAGAACTGACAATGTTCAGCTGAAGGAAATCTCAGCTTATACAATGCGAATCCATAATGGAACTGCGAAAAGAGAATCACGTGTTAAAACTGAAAGAAGAAACAAAAGGAATGAGAATGCAATTAATGGAAATCACACACCCAACGGGAAGGCCAGCAACGACTCAGCTTATAGCAGGTTAGTCAGGTAATATTTATTTTCGGACTAACAGAACTCTGCCAATTACTTTCATGAATTTTTTTGCATTGTTCAAAAGCACCCGAAAAGAGAATCATGCGATAATAATCCTCAAATTTTTTTACAGCTTAAACAGAATCTCTCCTTCGAAACTTTCTATTTGTAATTCGAAAGAGCCGAATGGACTGGCGTCTCTAGAGCAAATTCCCGCGGGATCAGATTCCAGCGGGAAAGAAGAGATTCGTTCGGTTTCCAGTGACGAGTTCTTGGCCATGGAGCGGTCGACAGAGCTCGAGGAACCGCTGCCGCAGCCAGATATAACGTTGAAGGAATTGGACCACCATTCCGTAAATGGTAAAAATTTTTTTTAAGAAATTTCATTAATCGTGTTAGATATTTTTTACAAATAAGCAATATTATCTCTCTTATTAAGAAATTTAAATACGGCCAAAGATTAATTATGCACAATGATACCTTAAATACAAATCAATATGTTTCCTCGTCACTTAAAACACAATAGCGTCCTCGGGCCCGTCAAAGTATAAGGTGATGTGTGAATTGTGTCTTAAAGTGTCTTTACATGATTTGTTATGTATGTGGTATATTATAATACCATTATTATACTTATAGAGAAGCTGTCTCGCGCAAACTCCCGGTCTTCATCGCGGCACGGCACCACCTGGAGGCTCGCAGGTAGCGGCGGCGCGGGCGCGGGCGCGAGCGGGGGCGGACAAGTGAGCTCCAGCGGGTCAGAGGCATCGCTGACCCGCGCGCGTCTCGATTCCGGCCCGCGGCTATCTCGCTTCTGCCACGAATGTGGAAGCAAGTTTCCCGTTGACACTGCTAAGTTTTGCATCGAATGCGGCGTGAAAAGGCTAATGGTTTAGCCTCGCGCGCTACGTGAAAAGTTGATGATCTAGTCTATTGATGCTTTGTTACGGCTAGTTTTTACCGAGATCTGTTTAATATCTGAATATGCTTCATCAGATTTTGTTTTTTATTTGTTTTATGATCTTTACGATGGACGAGGCGCCGCATTGGTGCCAGACAAAAGTCTCTTGTTGCTCTTTGAATTTTATTTAAAAGTCACAAGTAAATGTTTATAGAGTTTCGAGCAGTAGCTCGAGGGTTGTCTATAATCAATTTGCTGAAACTAAAGTGACAAATACAAAATGTGTGTTGACTTTGCCCGAATAATTTAATTTATGTACTAATTATGTTGTACAATGCAAGTCATGCCGTTCGAGGTATTTTATTATTTTAACTTAGATGTAATTACGGTAATGTGGTGTTTAAACAGTAATGTCATATATGCAATTGATGAATTGTTTTTATCAATCAAAAACATTTTTCAGTTGAAAATAATATTATGTACATAATTGAGAAATGTTCGATACGTAGACGTTCAAGTCTACGTATTGGCTCTAAACACGCACGTAGGTATTTGCACAAAGTGACAATGTTGGACCATAGCTTTTTGTTGTATATTTACAACTTGAGATATTTTCTCACATAGATTTGTAATATACCTTGCTGTAATATAGTAATATATGGAATCTTATTTTTAAATGTTACCAAAATCTTATAACAAACTTATTTGTGCCTTCCTAAAGTAGATAGACTGAAATCTGTTTGTTTGTTGTCATTTCATAAATCTTGTTTGCGAAATTATTAAATTATTTTTTGAACACTGGCCAGCCAGAGCAGCATTTATAACGCCTGTCTGTGATATTTCTGGAATATAAAAGCAACCAAACTGCGCAAACATTTTTTTAAAGTTTTCTATAATTATGAGTGCCAATTCACTCTCCTTTTATACAATAAAGTTTTGTGTATATTTATATTTTGGTTTTCCAATGGTTGCAAACTACAATTTTATTTTTTATAGTTATTACCTTCCTAATGTTTCCATTAGTCTCTCGTCTACTTTGTAGTTGGCCATTTTAACAAGACTGATTTATTTTCAAGTTTTCGGACTACGAATAAACCTTAGTTACTGTTGTATATTGTTTTACTAAAATATCAATTTATTATGTAATAAATTAACATTTTTATAAAGTGGTTTTATTTTCTCATTTAAAGACAAAAATATTTTTTGAGCACTAAAGAAAATATATAAATAATTTTTTATTCATTTATTTATAAATATTCGTAAATTACAAAACAATAAATATAACATACAATTACATAGCATAATGGTGATCCATCCAACAGGATAGCTAGCTGTGTAGTCAATTTTAATGCTAATAACTTCTATACACATTTAAAATAATTTTAAAGCCTGTACATGCTTTTGTAGGCTTTCCGTGTGGGCAGCCCTCCTCTTACGCGTAGTCTCCTTAAAGCCTCTCTCAAGTGTTTAGGCTGCAATGGGCCCGGTTCACCAGATTTTTCTAACACTTCCAGAGCTGTAAACAATAATATATACATAATGACATGATATGTTGACAATTTACTGCCCAGTTTTCATTAATTGAAATAAATCCAGTTTTATTACAACATAGCAACCGCTGAAATAATGTTTTCCACAATACCAACTCTTCTTTTTTCAGACTAACCAAAAGGTGGGCTACATGGACATCTATAGTCACCAAAGGGATGGTCTTGATGCAAATTAATGAGCGACCCTATGTCCCCAATGCACTTGCGTGCCCTGCAGATCTGAGCTCAGTCAATAGTAACCACTAGAGAACGCCTCAGCTGAGTTAGGTCAAGTAGCTGTGAGTGACTTGTTTACAAAAGAGGGTTTGTTTAAGGGGCCTATACAAGTTGTAATAAGGATCTCCATCATATTACCATTTAGTACATTACAATATAGCAATATAAAATATGGGTGAGTTTACCAACACTGAGACCCAATTTATATGTATTTGCCAAGCAAGTTGGTAGCACTTGTTGTGTTGTTGTATAGCACTAGAAAAAGTAACAAACCTTCTTCAACAACCTCTCCTACAAATACTTTAGCAATGCCAGACATGGCAATCACAACATTTTGCCCCACTGAGCACCCAGTGATTGTTTGCATTAGACGTTTTACAGCTGCTTTAGGAAAGGCAGCTCTTCTATACATTTCATAGCGATTTAATTGTTCTTCGGTAAAGTTGGACACTAAAACCCTGCAAAAAAATATTTCCATTTAAGAAAATATATAAATAGATGGGAATATCAATTGTAATATTATTAAATACTAATGCTACAATAGAGATACATACTGCATTTTCTCTCTTTCTTCCTCTTCAAGCTCTTTCTTACTTTTCTTCTCCCTCTCTTTTTCACTCATTAACATGTCTTCAGCAGTTTGAGATTCATAATTAATAGATTCACTTTGTTGAAAATCATTCATATCTGGCATTACCATACTGTCTCTATTTTCAATGGTAGTTTCAATTCTATCATCCATGATGTCTGTTGGTGGTTTATCAACAATGGCATTATCAAATGAATAATCATTGATATATGTCTCATATTGCTCTGTATGAGAGTTGATGAAGGTATCTGAATTATCTGTATAAACATTTCCAAGTTCATCAGCTCTATGTACTGTTTCAACATTTTGAGAACTGTCAGAATATGCCTCTATTACCTCACTTTCTATGTTTGCTGTTGGTATGCTTTCACCATAGTTCATCAATGTGGTATCTGTAATAGAAACGTATTGAATAACAATATATACAATTGTATCCAAGTAAATTCATATGGTACCTTACTAAGAGTGGGTAGAGATAAAGAAAACTTACATTCAGGTTCATCTTTCAAAAGCTTTTCTTCAATTTCTATAGATATTTCTTGAGAATCGTCTTCATTTGAATCACTGTGCTCCAGTTCTCTAGCAAGTTCATCTTCTGTAAATTTTAAAATTCACACCTAAGAAAGTTTATAGTATTTTTTGCTTAAAATAAAGTGAATAAGTATACTTTTATTAAATAACACCCTTAAATTGTAAAGATTGAGCATGGTCTAGACCCATATAATACTCATCAATTTTCATTTGAGTCTAAAGAAAGCTGGTTTAAAAATATAACCTACTTACCTCGTAATCTCTCAGCTTCAGATAGCCCGTCGCTACTTGGATTTTCGGCCATTTTTCACTCCGTAAACTTCAAGTTAACAAAGCTATGATATATAGCATAGCAATAAAAATTTCTACGAAAATTACAAGTAGAAAAAGATATAATTAGTAGGTCTATTTTATTTTGATATTTATTTTAGTTTTGGTTTGACAATTCATTTGACACTGACAGATTTAGTGATGCATCAGACTAATAATCGACTATTATAGTATCAATCATCTAATTAACATGATGATGAATATGTATATTTATGGATTACTATTAAAAGTAACTAACTATGAAATTATAATAAAAAAAAATTAATATAGACATTCTTTGAGAACTTATATGAACAGGAGAATCAATTGCAAAAAGCTTGTAGTATAAGATATGAGTAATACTTAATATTTGATACATAACTAGGATCTTATTTATAAAAAAAGGCACAGCTGTGTTTATAAAACAGACATTCACGTAGTTGGAATAGGTATAAATAAAATGGTAAAAAGTTATAAATTCATGATTAAGTTCCTATCCATTGTTTTTTTATGGTTATAAAACCTTCTACGACTGACGTGTCCTAATAATCAAGCAACAGACACCTTTATGACACATCGTATTTTAATTTTAGTGTTTATTTTTAATGCTCTTAACTATATGAATATGTGAGCTATATAAAAATTTATGTATTTACTACAAGTTTTTACTAAAATAAAATAATAGTACCTAATACGAATTAATGAATAATAGCATATTTCCAACAATTTAAATATTTATCAAAATGAACACATATTAGTTGTCGTATTAAAAAAACATTCATTATTAAAAAAATCAAATCCTAAAAATAAAATATTTTTTGGTAGTTTTACCACAATACTGGAGAGAAATTGTATTTAAATATAATCATTGCAGCAACCACGTTCATTTCCTTTTTTTATTTCAGTTAAATATATATCTCAGTTTTCATGCCTTATATGTGGAACTTCTTTCTTTCTGAATTATCTCGTGTAGTAAATACGGCTTTTCATGTGATTTTCCATTTTATAAATACAATAAAGGTTTTTTATTTTGCAATGTTTGAAAATCAGATAGACCAAGATAGATATTCAGGCACAGATATTTAACTGGACAGCATGGAGATATTATAAGCATTTTTTTTGTTTTTCAAATTATTATTGTTATCATAGGTTATATAAAATTAATTAGTAATTTGGTTATGGTAGGTAGGCTAGAAAAATTCTGGAAGTTAATGGGTTTTTTATAAAATATTGTCATTCAAAAATAATCGAAACATTTGTAGTTTGAAACATAATTTGTCTTGACAGCTAGACTTGACAGCTACCGTTCCCGTGACGTGAATGTGAATTTCACCAAATTATTTAAAAATTTTGTACTCCGGGTGCGGACAGAGAGTTCCATCATGAGTGCAATAATGAAGGCAGCAGTGTCTCGTAGCCCTGCATCATTGGTAAGTTAACATGTGAAAGATTTAATCTGGAGAAAATAAGTTATGTAATATGTTTTGGTTGGTTTTCGGTACCCACTATACACCTTTGGAAATTGTAGTATATCGCAAAGATACTTCCTAAGATTGATTAAGTTATATATTACTATTTTTTAACCATTTCTTAATATTTAACTAATTTTTGTATTAAAGTTTTTTTATTACTTCAAAACTTTTTAGTAATTCCTTACTAGGTATTACATATTGTTGCGCAAATCTATCCTTGACTAAAATTATACTAGTTCTTTAAATTTCGTTATAGCCCAATTTCTTTATATTTTTTAATGATTAAAAAAAATCTTAACACATTATATAAACTAAAATATCTCTGGAATTAATTCAATTCATAAATAGCATGGTAATATAACATAGAGTAAAATATTTTCAAAGAACTGTATCTACAAATACTTTTAAAAGATATTGATTGGAGTCATAAAATTGTAATAACATAAGGATTTTTAAATCTCCATTTAAATATACAAAGTTTTTATTTAAATTATAGTACTTTTAAATGAAAATACTGATCCTGGCTATTTTGTATGAATAAGTGTTTAATATATAATTTTAATTATAAAACTAGTCCATTGTATTTATTAAATATATATTTAAGTGATATAAATGTTATATGATAAACTTTTTAAGCAAATACCCAAACAATATGGTTAATTTATTACTACTTGAAATTATTGATGTCATGAAACAGCACTATTTGTGTTGTGTTAATTTTAACTGTAATATTATACTAAAATTTTAACTGTTTTAGGCTACATACTTCTACAGAAACCTGCACTTGACTGTAGGAGGTTCACGAAAAGATGCCTCTTCAAACACAAACACAACAAAGGCATATACAGTAATTGACCACAAACATGATGCTCTGGTTATTGGTGCTGGTGGTGCAGGCCTACGTGCTGCTTTTGGTCTGGTGCAGGAAGGATTCAAGACAGCTGTTGTTACAAAACTGTTTCCTACGAGGTCTCATACAGTTGCGGCTCAAGGAGGCATTAATGCTGCTTTAGGTAAATTAGAACAAACACTTAATTGTCATATTGTTTTAATTATTCATATTGAATTATTTTTAAAACAGATTAGTGTTTAATTTGTGATGTGCTGGATAATTATAAATATATATCCCCTATTCTTAGATATGAATCTGAATATGGTTATTTAATGTCCAAGATCCACAGACACTGATACAAATTTTAATTTTATTACACAATAAGTACATGTGAACTTAAAAAGATAGTTGATGCTACTTGAGGATTTGCTTCACAAAACTGTTTTATTTATATTTTTATGTGACACTGAGTAGCATGATTAAATATAAAATATATATTTCGAATGTGTATTGAGAGTTAAAAACTTAAGAGATCTCTAAAAGATCAAATTAAGAAGTTAAGTTATATTATATGGATTTTTTTTCTGACTGGGATATCCACAAATACAGATTTGGTACAACACTAATTTTAACTAAGACCTCCTTATATATATTTAATTTAAGAATATTGATTTATGTAGTTAAGTGTAGTTTTGTCATATTAATATTCATTTTAAATGTATATAAATACAGAATGTCTTAATATCACAGAGTACAAATTAATTTATGCAAATTTGTCAAGGTATGTACTAAATGTCCAACATACAGGGTTCTCTATATGTTGGACAATTAGTATTACTATTTATAACATTATTATATAATCACCTGATTGTATTTAAAGGTAACATGGAAGAAGACAGCTGGCTATGGCATATGTATGATACAGTTAAGGGTTCTGACTGGCTGGGAGATCAGGTTTGTATTTCTTCATAGTAATTATAATAGTATTTTAATTCTTGATAAAATATGAGTACGTATCTTCTGCCTATGATCAATCTAAAAGGTTTCGAATATTTGAGTGTATTTTCTGTAAACAAAATCGACTCAATGATATAAAAATAATTTTTCATTTACTTTTACGAAGCGAGGCGTTTGTCGATTTAATTTCTCAAGACTCGCATCATTGGTTGTCGTCGTAAAGTACTGTCGACACAATATTTATAGCACATATTTGTTGCGGCTATGATACGGCCTCACTAAAAGAGAAATAGTTGAAATATGTATAGCGCCTGCTTACAAAGATGATAAACATGGACTTTGGTAGATATGAGACATAATCGTAGGCCATGTAGACTGCATACAAAAATACATACACTCAGGGTAATTCAACCCCACATAAGCATAGACAGTTAATTTCCGTTTGTTTCGATGGGTGGTCAAGAGCAGGCTATTTTTTTAATTTATTTATTTAGACTGCACAATTGATATATTTAAAACACATTACAGCGTTTTTTTATTTATAAGATGCCACGGCATGTTAACACAGGAATAGATAAATCTACCCACGTCTGTCAAAATTTCGCAATCGATACTAATCTATTTAAGCGAGACATGTTCAAAATTGACTAAAAATATAAGTACACCGAAAATAACATCTGAATATTTGAGAGAACAGTACGCCAACGATCGTAACTACTATAGACAAATATAATAATCAACAACCTACAATCCTAATTTGTCAGCTTCAGTTCTTTGAGGACTAACTCTTCTGATTGCATCATCACCTTATAAAATCTCTCCCGCAATTTTCAAAACTCTTTCTCCCATTCGATCGACATTCTCAAATTTATTATTGTGGGTTGTCTCTTAAAAGATGGACATAGACCACCGCAGACTTTTTTGTACACCTTTTCAAGGTGTACGTTACTTTGATCTATCTCGTCGGTTTCAGCCAGCGTTTGCAATGTAATGGCAAAAAAATAATAATGATTTATGACATCGCTTTAGAAATTTCTAAAATAATCAGTGTCTACTATATTATGAATGTATTATAAAAATAAATAAATAAAGTCGCTTAAAGCACTTGTGTTACGGATATCAGACAACAGAGGAATCATAAATATACCACTTAAATACATCCATTTAAACCCAGACAAACATAATTAAATATCACCATATAAATAGTTGTTCTGGGTGGGGATCGAACCCACGCGCACCGCCTTTGGCGCACAAGACAAGAAGCGACATTGTTTTATATTATGTAGTGATTTGCAAAAAAATCAACTCATATATCATATATGCCTTTAACATAATTAAACCACTAATACAAAAGCACGTAATAAACAATTCAGGTGCATAATAACCCTATTCTGCAACAGTTATGGCAATATGATTATACGATTTATATGGTAGCATGATTTTTGTTTATGAGTGTATAAAATGAAACATAAGTATTATTTTTAATTTATAACATGTTGCACAGGTTATTAACGCAGTGTTAGTGCCGATAATTGATTTAATGTGTTTAATAAAGATAAAGAAAACATATCTAATTTGCTAAAAATATCAAATTACCATGACCACACTATAATAACAACACTTAGTATTGAGTATACTTTAAATGGTAGAAATCGTGCCAACACATTGTTGAGACCGGTAGTAGCTTGATCGTTATTCCCATAATAACATATGTTTTAAATAATAATTACTAACTCTCGAACCTTCTTTTTCCCTTGCCGAGGGACTGGACTACCGTTGTGCTACCGAGACCTTAGTGGACACGCCGGATTTTTTCCGGTGATCTTTTAGTATTGAGAATTCACTCAAATCTCAAACGTTTATTAGTTGCGAACAATAAAGAAGTAATAGTTTCTTAATTACTTGAGAGGTTTTATGCGTTGAAAATGTTGAATTTAAATTAAAGATTTTATATACTTGAAAAAATCAACTTGTCGCCCGGACAGGAATCCGGTCAGACTTGAGCTTTCATCTTTCCCTCTGTCTGTCCGTCATCACAGACCGCAACAAGTTCTTAGAAACCTGCCCGATAACATAACTTCTTTCAATGCTTCCCCCAGTCATTCCTCACGTACTGTCCCTGCCCCTCAAGCGAATACTGATCGCACTAGTGTATCTGAGCTCATTTTTGTAAATTATTTAAACATCTTAACGACAGCCACTCGAGATGAGGTTCCGCCTTAGATAAAACTACGAGTGGTCGGCCCTGTCCTGCATTAGGTTCGCCCGAAAGTAAATGAGTACTGAGTACTGAGTAAATTAGCAGTCGTTAATAAATTTCGAAATTTAATTATAAAAGGTTGAATTAGGACTTTATTCACGTATGCCACATAAGCGGTGTTAAACTATTCATAATAAAATATATCATAAAGAACATGGTTTTGGCTATCACTTATTCTATCTAAAAATCGTCTATGAATTGTGCTCGTGAGATGGGACTTTGTGCGGTTAACTCGTATCTAATTATAGTTCGTTTGCCAATAGGACGCTATCCACTACATGACTAAGGAGGCGCCGCACGCCGTCATCGAGCTTGACAACTACGGCATGCCCTTCTCTAGGACGCCAGAGGGTAAAATCTACCAGCGCGCCTTTGGCGGGCAGTCCCTTAAGTTCGGCAAGGGCGGCCAGGCCCACAGATGCTGTGCTGTTGCTGACAGGTAAATAAAAGAAATATATGTTTTAGTACTTTTCTAGACTTAAAAAGGTTTTCTAGAGATTAGTAGTAGTAGCGTTGAAAAAAAAACCAAACTACCTATTGACTATTAAATGCATACTTTCATTTCATTCAGACGTCTATATATATAGACGTCAAAAATCTCTTCGCCTTTTTAATAGAATAGAATATAAACGGTAGTTGCATCCATGATTCGTGTAGATCCGTAGCTAAATATTTCAACTAGAGGACAAAAAAGACTTAGGAGTCCTCACGCAAAGGTCGTCTGCGTGAGTGCCTCACTCTCCCTACCGCTACCTATTTCTACTGCTAAAAATAGCATTGCTGTGTTCCGGTTTGAAGGATAAGAGAATCAATAATAATTACTGGGTAATGTGACATAATATGTTCAAGTCACACGGTTGGCAACGCGCTAGTGATATCCATGTGATATGAGCGCGAGGCTGCGGTGAGGCTTTACTATTACGCGGATTGCATAATTGTTTGTCGTCCTAGTCTTTAAAAAACCTGACTGAACTGCTAGGCGTCGAAAGTATGGATGCGCTTACGTTTGACCAGGTGTATGTCAACGTGTTGAAAACGAGATATTTCAGATGTAATTATGATTATAATATCTGCCTACACACGTATCGGGTTACATCATCCCCATTATAAACACAGCCGATTCGACCCCCCGATACGTACACAGACGTAAGAGGCGATGTTATGTGTTGTTATCGCATGTTGTTATTACGAATTTCAGAAACAAAGATTAATACTGCAATCTTACCTGATAGCAGGCAATGTCTATCTAGAAAATAACATAAAATTGTTAACTTGAATGGTTTATTAAAAAATTAAAACTACCTTTACATGTCTACCTTTCGTAGATGGTTGTTAATTATAACATTTGTTCTCACTGTCACTCCTTAATCAGGAACAAATATATACTGGTTGTCGCACTAGCTGGTCAACTTTCAATCTGTCCTCTTTTCTGTAAACCTCCCAAATGATGACCGTTCAGGTCCGAGGCTTGAGCCCTTGCTACCACTTTCATTAGTCAAATTTGCTAACTTAATTAAAAAATAAATAAATAGGTTATTCACAGGCACTTTTAAATAAAATTAATGTTTG
Organism: Heortia vitessoides; assembly: GCA_020976665.1. Classification (NCBI taxonomy): domain Eukaryota; kingdom Metazoa; phylum Arthropoda; class Insecta; order Lepidoptera; family Crambidae; genus Heortia; species Heortia vitessoides. The sequence continues at coordinate 9,549,396 of JACJUM010005601.1, read as the reverse complement.
ATGACCCAAGTGACCTTACAGGGATATAAGTTATTCGAACAAATAGGTCATTGTCGGGCCCATTCAAAATTAGTTTGCCGGCTTCCAGGTGGGTCTTAAAACCATGTTTATTGCAGGTTCACTAAGCAAGCCACTAGAAAAAAACTTCCAAGAATAGTGGTGATAGAGGTTCCATCAACACCTAGTCACATTCAACTAGTGTTGGTGGTATTAAAATTTAACTTAGAATTAATAAAATAAATATTGGTTGTAAAAACTCTTGAAAAAATATTAACAATTTTTGGTGCCAGGAAAATGAGTGAACTAAAAAATTTTAAATTAGTCTTACCGAAAAGAAAGCCAAACGTAATGTTTGTTTTTCTTCTTGTTGCTCTGTACAGAACCGGCCACTCTCTCCTGCACACGCTGTACGGCCAGTCGCTGCGATACGACTGCGAGTACTTTATCGAATACTTCGCGCTCGACCTGCTCATGGAGGACGGCGTCTGCAAAGGTTGCATCGCCATCAACCTCGAGGACGGCACCCTGCACAGGTGACATTACCACATTAAAAACCTTTGCATATTAAAATTGTATCACGTTGGTCCCATCACTGAGAGAGTTATAATCCCACTTTTGGTATCTAACCTTTAAACTATCTACTTACATGTGAACATTAGGTAATACATTTATTTACATACAAATTTCCCGCTCCGTTTACTCGGTGTCCTGGCAATTATAAGCACAGCATATAAAGAATTATTAAGTTGCAGTCGTTCTATATTGTTGTGCGTAGATACTTTTTGACAATTCATTTTTGTTTATATAAATAAATTTCAATAACATCCTGATTGACCTGATTCCAACTAACAAATACTATTTAAATACACACTGACCACTTAAATATCTGGGTTTTAGATATATATAATATATCTAAAACCCAGATACAGAACAAACATAAATATCATCATATAAATATTTGCCTTGGGTGGCGATCAAACTCAGGATCTTTGGCGCACAAAACAGGATGGCATGACAACTTCACTTAATTTTAATCTCATCATCACGATCTCAGTCTTATTTTAAATTATCGTTTTCCCTGTTTCCTGAAAATAAAATAATATTTCACAATATTTTATAGAGGGTGTGCTAATTTTGTCTTGTTGACTTTCGTTTGAGGGTATAAAACGAGTTTTAGGAATCAGATTTCAGGTATCTATTGTGTGATTTGTCATGTATAATATTGGACACGCGAATCTCCTCGTGTGTAACAATAATGACTAGTCGTTATGTGTAGCTGTCTACATTACAATGAAATAACAGCAATATTTAACATGTAATATTAGTTGTGTTTTAATATCGAGAATCGTCACATGGCAAAATGTCGTGCCATTCAGTGCAGTAGACTGGTCTGATATATCCAAACTCATATTATAAATGTGAAAGTAATTTTGTTTATTTGTTACCTCTTTACGCATTATCAACAGAACCTTTTCAAACCTTCTTAAAATTTTGCATAAATATAGTATATTTTGCATAATGAGAGTATGCAGAAGGATATAAGGCATTTTATTTCTAAAAAACATGCTGTTAAATAACAATTTTAGTACAAAAAAAAATCAATAAAACGATTTTAAAACGCTCTATCGGTCTAAAATATATGCAATAAACTAGCAACTCCCGGGGGCTTCACCCGTGTTAAGTAGTAGAACTTGCTCCCATTTAACTACTCGTTTTACACCCCCCTGTTACTTCTTTAAGGGATGATTTTTGAAAAAATCTACGCCTTTATCATGACTTTCGATGAAGAACCTATACACTGAATTTCATGGGAATAACTTTAAAAACGCTAAAGGAGCCCTTGTGCAAAATTTCAGTTTCTAACCCTAACAGTTTAGGCCCTGCGTTGATATGTCAGTCATTCAGTCAACCAGCTAAATATATATAGGTGTTTAAATAAGTTTGTTTGTAAATTCTTTACGCTTTATTTACTCAACTGTACCTCAACTTTTCTGTCCTGAAAGAGTACTGATACAGATACTGTTTTCACAGGTATAAGCTAGACTATACTAAACGAAATGTGATATGCAGGTTCCAAGCCAAGAACACAATCCTGGCGACAGGCGGCACGGGCCGCTCGTATTTCAGCTGCACGTCGGCGCACACGTGCACCGGCGACGGCACGGCCATGGCGGCGCGCGCTGGCCTGCAGAATGAGGACATGGAGTTTGTGCAGTTCCACCCCACCGGTACATAGACATCTCGCAATGTTTTCGTGCATCACATTACTGGTATATTTAAAAATATCGAAGATCTTTGGTATCAACTAATTTAAAATTAATATTACCAGGCCATCTCCTTTTATATATAGATGTGTCATTTGCGTGAATATAAACAACAAACCTATATCGTTTATATCATAAGTATTATAAGTAATGTTATAAATCATGGCCATCTTCAATAAGTAGGCTATCTAACTGAAAAAAATATCAAAATGGATTAGTACCTGAGACTTTTGCGTTCAACCAAACAAACAAATCTCTTTAGCTTTATAATGTTCACTTTGTTAATTCCGTAAGAAATCTAAGGGACTGTAATATAGCCTTGATAACGTTCGAGTATCTTAAACACTATCGAGACGATATAGCGGTCCCAATCCCTATCTCTTTCTTTTTTTTATTCTCTTCATATCTACATCAACAAAACTTACCAAAATATATGTCAGTTCCTATAATCTTAATTTTATCAATATTGCACTATACTGTAATATTGGCGTGGGGTATTACTATCTATTTCGTTTAATACCTTTTCCTTAAGGCCCCTCCACATTCTCGCGAGAACGCATGAAACATGTGAGAAACGTGAATGTGGAAGCGATTGGCGTATTTTTCTGAAATTCTCGCGCTGTTGTCGCGCACCGGCTTGTCGGTTTTTTGCGCGAGAACATGAGAACAGGCGGGAACGTATTTTGACGCCACACTCGCATGTTTCTCAGTAATGAGCGAATCGCCGATTTAAATGGTTGTGTTGTGTACCGATGAATTCTTGTCATCCAACCTTCTTTTTCGTCACATCTTTTTTTTTTAATTTTTTCTCTTTAATATACGATTAATTATAATATGCAAATGCGCATAACAATAAACTTGCCGCAGCAGTCACTTCAGCGTCCATCGATATCCAGCGTGAAAACTGTAGTGAGAACTTTGTGAGTGTGTGCCCAAAAGAAGTTCGTAGCTCAATCGTTCTCGCTCAGAATCTCGTGAAGCTTCTCATGTGAATATCTAGCGAGAATGTAGAGGGGCCGTTAAGTTTAGACATGCACATATTCCCTGAATCTCGGAAGTATATCTGTGTTAATGCTATGCAAAGATTGTCTGACTTATATTTCCAATGTCTGAACTATCATTTAATAGGTATTATTACTACAAAATTGAATAAATACAAACAAATATTTTAAAAATAATTCCAACTTACATATTCAATAGAACGATAAATACATACATTTTATATTACAGACGAATTACATAAAAAAGTTATATATTTCTGCGTATGTTGTTAGTTTTTTTTATGTTTTACTACATTTACATTAATGAGTCAGAAGGTTATTCACATACTACACATAACAATACGTGACAGGTTTTGTTGTCAAAAACTGTAATAAAACAGAATTGCTGCATATATTTACATAGAACTTTGTACAGTTTTTCAATCAGCAACAACGTTGCGAATTTTATTTACGTAGGTTAAAAATTCTGTCATACGTATATTTTTTTAAATCTAACGGTTTACGCAGTGCATGCAAAAGAAATAACAATATTTTCAAGAACGCTCCGCTCTATAGCATGATGGCCTTCCTAGATAAATGTGCTATCTAACACTAAAATATCATTTTACTAAAATCGGTCTCATAGTTTCTAAAAATTAGCGCGTTCAAGCAGCTTTGTAATATCAGTATAGGGGTCGGTGCATATTTTTAGGTGATCATGTGCATTATTATTGTATCTGCAAAGTGTTTTATGTAATGAATAATCGTTCAGGTATCTATGGTGCCGGTTGCCTGATGACCGAGGGCTGCCGCGGTGAGGGCGGTTTCCTGGTGAACGCGAAGGGCGAGCGCTTCATGGAGCGGTACGCGCCGGTCGCCAAGGACCTGGCCAGTCGCGACGTGGTCTCCAGGGCGATGACCGTCGAGATTATGGAAGGTGACACTTACTTATATAACTGCCATTATTTACTAGCATTTCAAGGTAAAAATATATTTTCTACGGCTTTATAGTTGTGAAAGACTATAGAGATGTTTATCTCTTACAAAATCTGTACATGAAATGTGCACAAAGCTGTCACGTGCGTGAGCGCATAGTAACTAGTGTAAGGCCGAGTTCGTTGACCGTTCCTGCGTTACCGTATTATAAGATTTGTTATCTTTACATGTGAAGTTTAATCACGGCTTCAATTTTATAGCCAAGGAAAATCTAAATCTTATCCATGATTACATCGACGTTATATATGTTCTGAAATACATATAAGACCCAAATGTGGGGTGCACACATTAAAACTTCCTCCATTAGTCAGAAATTGAAGAAAAAAAAAATAAAAATCATCAAACGTTAAGTCCATTGCTGGACATAGCCGTCCCCAAAGAGGAGTTTGTCCATAATTGCCGTTAGACAAGTGGGGTGGCAATCGAACAGCGTTACGTCACGACAGAAATGCTGCCTATTCCTATTCCCGCCCCGTTGCATTTCAGCTACGCTGTTTCGAGTACATCTACCGCCATCTGCGGTATATCTACTTGACAATGGTACCAAAGTCGCCACTTACGACACTTGAAACAGGGGGATGTGCTATTGTACTCAGCTGGTACCTCACGCCTAGAAATAATCACCAGAAAAGGTTAGGTGGCCAAAGCAAACCGTATCCTAGGATATCTTACAACGAAATAACAGTCTATTGTAATGGTGTATGCGATAAATTAGCTGCATTAAAGGAAAATAGTGAATTATCAATTTGACAAAGATTATTATTGTAATGTTAAAAAAATGTAACACTGTCAACTGGGTCGAGATTGTCGTCCAATAGAAACTTAATATGTTGAAGAGTTGCATCAGACATTATTTTAAAATGATAAAAGTAAATCTGTGTCAGGGCCTTTCTTAGAATTTCCTGTTTTCCATTACGAAAACACATACCAATAAACAACAGAATTTCTTTGACGTCACGTTTAATGTTACATAGATAAGAGTTGAGGAGCATAACAACCTTGGAGGAAATAGTTGATACGAATGATTGGTACCAGCCCTCCTGTGGTAATTATCAACTATATTTATAATTATTTTTATTAAGTCAATTGTAGAAGAGATAATGAGATTATATATCCCACTGACGTTATTAAGCCTGATGAATATAAACATTTCTATATATGTGTGTGTATGTGTATGTTAAATGCACTATAAACAAGCTTACAATCAGCCAATCTACTGGTAATAAAGTAAAAAATTCATATTTAGAGATGTAACCCACGTCTAGTCCCCTTGCCAGCGATAATGAGCTGTTTATAAAATTATCTACAACAAACTTTTGTTAAGTAGTTATTTATAGTCTGCGATTGTTGTATCCAAGACAGAACAAAGCAGCGTTTAATTGGTCCCAATTAATTATTACATTTGCACATATGTTAAAGTCAATGACTTGTGGAGGCGGTGTCGAATTCAGAAAACTTAAATCATTACTTTCTTATCTTAATAACGTGATGCAGTGATATTATTAGTGATGTAGGGAGAAATCTAGTGATAAAATAAATAAGTAATTTTCTGGATTAACCTACGCACTACACAATTGAAAATTGTATTACCATTTGAAGGTTTTGTTGTCGATCGAATAAAATTTAAATATTAAGCATATATATATTTCTATCGGATAGTAGGTATACTCGTACTCGTATGTCGAATGTTCATTCTTTTAACATTTTACAATGTAAAAAGAAACATACTTGCGGAATACGGTAGGGTTCTTATCTTGAGTACTAAAGGTCTTGGGTGTGATTATTTGTTCTAGTAGCATTACATACAAGCACTTGAATTTAAGATAATAAATGGAACAATTTTATTTGAGAATTATGAAGTACTAAATTCTATTATACTTATAATGTTGATGACTTTTATGACCTATACTAGCCTACTGGCACCAGACGGATCTTAAAACTAAGTTTAATGAAGTTTTATTACACGAGTCACCAGAAATGAATTCTCAAGAAAATCTGGTGGTAATATAGGGTTCCATCAACAGTAAATAGTTAGTGTTAATGGAACCCCTATCAGCGTCGGCGCCAACATACCGTTGTCATAAAAATTCCCACCTAAGGACAAATATTTATATGACGAATATTTGTGTTTGTTTCGTGTCTGAGAGTTAAGTATGTATTTAAGTATTACATTTGTGATTCCTTCATTGTCTGATGTAACACTATTGATTTAAGCGACTTATTTTAGAGTCGGGTCAACAAATGAGATGTTGAATGAATTTAGTTATAATTCTATTAGTGCATCAAACTGTCTATTAAATGTTTTCGAAACTACATAAAGGTCGGGCGTGCGGCCCCGAGAAGGACCACGTCCACCTCCAGCTGCACCACCTGCCCCCCGAGCAGCTGAAGCAGAGGCTGCCCGGGATCTCGGAGACGGCCATGATCTTCGCCGGCGTCGACGTCACCAAGGAGCCCATCCCCGTGCTGCCCACGGTGCACTACAACATGGGCGGCACGCCCACCAACTTCCGCGGCGAGGTGGGCCCGCCTGTTTTATTGCACCTCTCCACAACGGGCACTCGGTCCACCTTAGTGAGCGGCACCGCAACCTATAGACGCTCGGGATATCGCAAGGATATCTAGACTGGTGCGTCGCCGAGTTGCCTAATAATTGCACTACCCCTCTCACCCTTCGAGCTGGGACACAGTATTTGACAGTAGAAATTGGTGAGAGTGAGGTACCGTTGCAGCCTACCTTTTGTATGAGGTGTACCTCGTGTGAATTATCTCGACGTTCATTCGGAAAGGGTTGCAACACTACAATGTAAACACTATTGGCCCCAAGGGACCTAAATCCGCAGCTTTACATAATGGATCTGGGGTGACAGAGCAATAAGAGATGGGGTGGGGCTAACACTGAAATATCTCTATACTTTACTAATCAACGTCTTACAAATTCTGCGTGGCGCTTACAAAATATTCACATTATACGTACCGATGTCCATACATCCAAAGTATATTCCGTTGAGAAAAATTACAATGTTCCTCCTGATGCCATAAGAAGCATTATTTTACTCTGCACCTAATATTATCAAATTACTTTTATTCAAATAAATAGATACGATAATATCTATATGCATTTAGTAAAAAGCAGACACTCGCAACTTTGTGACGTATTGATAATATTAGTAATTCGTTCGGCCGGCAGGTGATCGCGCACCACGGCGGGCAGGACCGCGTGGTGCGCGGGCTGTTCGCGGCGGGCGAGGCGTCGTGCGCGTCCGTGCACGGCGCCAACCGGCTCGGCGCCAACTCGCTGCTCGACATCGTGGTGTTCGGCCGCGCCTGCGCGCTCACCATCGCCGACCTCGCCAAGCCGGGGGACGCGCAGGAGCCGCTCAAGGACGTGAGTCGGCCTCGGACCTGGGCCTGTTCGCTTTTATTATCTATGATTCGATTCGGTTTTTAAAACGACGAGAGTCATTTTTATTCGAAATTATATTTAATTTTATCGAACCTTATAACTATTACTCTATTATATTGAGAAGTACCTACTCTAAACGACACTATAGAGCTCCATATAGGACAGTATGGACGACGGTATCATTATTATTATAATATTATATTCTGCCCGTTGAACAGTCTCAACAAACTCTTCTCGGGCGGATCTTAAAACTGAATTTACTGTATGTTCGTTTCACTATTCAAAGCGATTTTATAAATAGACGCGCAAGCTTATCTAAATGATAAACATTATATACAGTTGTCACTAGGTGAAACTAAATTCTATTTATTTTTCAAAACATTGTTTATTACATAAGTTACTCATAGTAACTTTAAACGTAACAATTACGCGTTACAGTCGACGGGCGAGGCCAGCATCGCTAACCTGGACAAAGTGCGGTACGCGAACGGCTCCATCTCTACCGCGGACCTGCGCCTGCGCATGCAGAAGTGCATGCAGAAGAACGCCGCCGTTTTCCGGCAAAAGAGCACGCTCGAAGAAGGTGCGGTGTTACGTTTTTACCTCATTTACAAATTTAGGCTTAATATAGATAGATAAATATGATTACAATCTAAAATTACTCTAACCAGATAATCTGAATTGTACTATAAATCAACTATAAATACTTTTATATGCATTTAGTAAAAAGTTATTAATCTAGAATTACATAAGTGACACTTAAATTTATTTATATGAAACCGAAACACAGCTATTTAAACTTCAGCACTCAACGCAGGCGCATTTTTTTAATCTACATTCACAATCCAGTATTCTATTTTAGTAGATGTAGGTAAAAAGTCATAAAAATGCTATATTTCTCGTAATAAATACTTGTGAAACCCTCAGGCCAGAAGCAAATCCACGAGATCTACAAGCAGATCGAGGACGTCAAAGTGGCGGACCGCTCGCTGATCTGGAACAGCGACCTGGTGGAGACACTGGAGCTGCAGAATCTGCTCATCAACTCCGTGCAGATCGTAGAGGGCGCGTTGGCCAGGGAGGAGTCGCGCGGCGCGCACGCGCGGGAGGACTTCAAGACGCGCCGCGACGAGTACGACTACTCCAAGCCCTTGGACGGACAGGTGCGGCGGCTTTTCTGTTTTACTATGTTTGCCACTAGCTATATAGTCTTCTTTTGGATGTAATGACGACCCTTATGTATCAAAGTCGATAGCCGTGTGTTTACAATACAGCAGGATAAAGATAATTTTGATTGTAAAAAAATTCAATAATAATTTGAAGTTAAATTTTTTGAGGATCTGTATTATATTTTTATTGGGTAATATTTTGTCAAAATTAATCTTTATATCTCTCTGCGGTAAGTCTTTGTTTTCGACATGTCTTCTTAAACATAGGGACCTAAAATCAGTACTCCTTTGAAGGAGGTTGCGTAAACGAATTAAAGTGTAATTTGATACAGTTTAGGTTATTATTGAGATGTTCATTAAGCTATTTCTTTTATACAAAATCAATTATAAATGTATTAAATTTAATAAAATAACCATTACGCACACTGAATAACACAAAAAATTATGTTTACTTTTTAAGTCTTGTCTTTTTAATATTTTGTCTTTTGAATATCAAGAAAATTATGACTGAGTTCATTAAAATTTGAGACTATGAATCTCCACTTGTTACGATCTTGGCAAACCTCTCTCGCTTTTTTCACTCACATTAGACCTTTCATACAGCTTCGTTTATTTTTGGTACTTCTGGCCTGGCCTTTCTTTAATATCTCTTCTACCAGTCACTGTTGGCACTAACACACCTCTACGTCCGTCACTAGTCGTGCCCTTTTAGACACATTTTGGCTGCCCATAAAAGCATGTAAGGCTCTATTGACACTATTTCCAGTTTACACTCTCCGTTCAATATCTTCTTCTTTTATTTTTGTCAAGTTTTACTAAAAACTGTTTATTTTTTTACGTAATAACATAACAAATTTATTAACCGTTTGTCATAAACTGTTGTGCTTGTAATATAATAGTTCCACCCGCGCGGAACACTTTACAAGGAAATTGTGAGGGATAAAAATAGCTTTATATTACTCGCTGATAATGTCACTGACTATTAGTGAAAGAGTTTTTGTAAATGGGCCAGTAGTTTTTGATTTTATTTGTAACAAACGTACAAAAATCCCGTTTACATATTTCTGTTTTATTATGTATCTCAAAATTTTTGTTAATATAATAGCTTATGTGACACTAAAAAAACATGGCATTATATTAGTAAATAATTTCTTAAATCGATTCAGCAGATTTGAGTCTATTCCTGACAAATAAAATGGATTTGTTTTCTTTATATCATTATTATAGATTTAAACTAATAGTTATATTTTATGTATCTCTATCACTTACTTTCTTTCTATTGATCCATTTTTTAAATCACACCAAAAACCAAAATCATTGCATCAGTGAGACCAGCAACGTAGACTCACGAGCGGTCACTTTTCAGACCAAACTGACCTTCGAACAACACTGGAGGAAGCACACGCTGGCAGAGACGAACCCCGATACCGGCGAGACCAAGCTGACGTACAGGCCCGTCATCGACAGCACGCTGGACGGGCAGGAGTGCAAGACTGTGCCGCCCGTCATCAGGACCTACTAGACCCGCGCAGGTAGCAGGTAACATCACGGATTGCATACATATCTGATTTTTATGTGGATATAAGGCAGAGTAGAATAGTACCTCCTCCTGTACCAGGTGTCGTAAGAGGCGACTAAGGTACCTTACCTATATACGATACCTACAGATGGCGGTACAGCCAAATTAAAGCAATCGTGTGGGGATGGGCACCAGCGCTTCCGTCACGAAGCTATGCTCTGCGATTGCTATCACGCTTGCCCAACACGGCAATTATGAGCAAATTTCCCCTTTCTTGGGGAGGCCATGTCCAGCAGTAGACGTTTTACGGCTGCTATGATGACGATGATGATGTGATATCGGATATAATAATGTCCTTTACGGACTCTCCGCCTACGACTTTATCATATCCCTGAGAAACTCTTCTTATTCCAGGAAGAATTATGTTTCTGATAGCTAAAATGTCGAGAAAATCATGCCGATTCTTAAGTGAAAAAAAGCCAGATCTATCCCACGGAAACTTGTTTTCGGAATAAAAAGCCTATGTTATGTGTTTCCAGATTATTAACAATCCAAATCGCATCTAGATTTGTTTGACATTGAATGGCTTAATCGCATAAAGCGATATTGTTTTCTTAGCAACCTCGGCGGGGAACCAAAGTAAATAAAATAAAATATGCAGTTTAAGACGATTACAGGTCAATATTAATATTTACTTGTTGGATCTATATGACACTACACTACATACAGTCATATAAGTTCTTATTATTGAATGTTGTTGCAAAAACCAAACCTCTTAACATGCCTGTTAAGTTCCCCTTTTCCTTCTTTTCGCAATTATAAAATTTGTTAAAATATAGTAATTTAAAATCATTTTTCTGCCGTAAGAAGTATGCCCTTGAAGTTCTTTATCAAGAGAAGTAATTTTCATTAGGGTATTTACAATACAAGGTTCCACTGCTAGAATTTTTCAAATGTATCTCCGTTTTAAGTAATAAACATAATATTTCAATTTTTAATGTTTAATATACTATAATTTGATTGTTACCAAAATAATCCAGGACTTTCTATTGGAATTGAGGGTTATTTATTGTATTTTGTCAGGAGGTGAGACGCGGCGTCGCAGTGGCAAAGCTACAAGTATTCTCGACAGCGGCTCGACTAACGGGTGTTCATTCGTTTATTTATACATCATTACATTAATTTATTATAGTGTAGCTTCGTGTAGGCGTAACACCACGTAAGGCGTAACATCAATAATACTCCAACATCAAAATACTAACTAACTATACATAATTCCTAAGCTATGTACAAATGTTTGTGCCACGCATCGTTACCGTTCTTGTAAAAAGGTTGTATTCTCGTTAATGTCATATTTATATTTGTTTTAGAGTGCAGCATTTATTAAGATACGTTTTGTAAACGCTACACAGCACCGAGGTACTTAATAAGTTGTTAAGAGGTGTTGAGGTACCGGTAAATGTGGGTGTTACATATATGCACTGTGTTTCGATCGGTAATGCCGTTGTTGACTAGTTTGTTAGGGCTAAATTATTACTCCAGTTTTAAAATAATATTAATTACACAGTTTATAATGTATTAATAAAACAAGCAAAAAAAAATTAAGCAAATACAGTTTCTATTACAGATAACAACACGGCCTTAATACGTAGTTATTATTTAGCCTGATTTTAGACGTAAACATATTTTTAATTTCATCTCACAAATATAAATAATGATCTTTAATTTTTTGAACAGACGCTTGTGATAATACAATATCAATATTTTATGATTATTTTTATTATCATTTGAATTGTGTTCATTATTAAAATGAAACGAAATGAAAATCATATATGTACAACTTTCTGTAGATTTTTAAGTATAGATTTGAAATATATATGCCAATACACTTGTGGCATTTTCTCCCACATTTGTTTGGTTTTTTACCTATTCGAATGATGTGTTTCTTTTTCCCCTTCAAATATTTAACCTTTAAATATTTTTTTATTTAATTACTAGAGGAAAAAATAATATAAGTAAGCAGATGCCGAATTTTTAAATTGACTGACACTTAAAACTAAACAGCAACTAATATTAGTACAAAATTAAATAAAAAATTGGTTGCCTGTAAAGTCGGTATATGGGCGAAAGTTTTACGTGACAACGACTTTGAGAGGTAAAATAATTTTAATGTGAATATTCATTCGTATAGTAGGAATAAGGATGAAATAATAGTAACAATTTAAAACATTTATTTATACAAAGAATTATATTTAAAACATTAATTTATACAAAGAATCTCGCACTGAACTTCATATTAACAAAATTTTACCTTTACATATACATACGTATTTATATACAAATATACATACAATAACTTGCAATACATTTGCGTAACACACGTCACAATGAGAGCGAGTGAGAGGGACGCGTGCCTCTCACTCGCTCTCATTGTGAGCGCATAACGTGAGCGGAGCGTAACGCAGTTTCTTGAAGTGTCACCCGGCAAACCAATTTATAAGACGTTGTCACGTCAAAATAAAACTAACATTGTTGATATCAGCCACTATAGAGTCAACTTTTTGAGCTTGGTAGATGATTCAGCGTAGATGTCGTTCAGCATTCGTTAAGCAACAGGGCAGTTTACACTTAAAACTAATCTACACAACGGAGAACAAAATTTGATTCGGCTTGAATGTACTATATGAATAATTACTATTAGAGAGTCAACGCCTACAGATAAAAATACAGCAAATACGCAATAGTTGCAATTTGGTTTGTATGAAATGCCTATAAATATTTCACATTATGAATTCAGGTTGGAAACTTGAGGCAAAAAAAAACAATAGTCTGTTGGTAAATCTGTGTTATATAAAGCAAAATCTTATAATATTGTACTGGCTACTGCAATTAATCTGGCTACTAATCTGGTATAAAAACTATATATATTTATATTTTACATTATTATTTTTATTTTGCTGTTATCACACTTTTTTACCAACGGAATATTCCTAAATCATCTTGAATGCATTCAACTAAAACAACGAAATGTTTCGGGTGTTAAATAAACTTGTTATCTATAAGTGACATCCATATATTAAGAAATTACGTTCCCAACAACTGATAAACTCGTTGGGGTCAGTCGGTTCAGACATCGCAGTCATTTGTACAGTGGCATGCTTAACGCGAGTCGCTACGCTTGTGTTACGGCGCTATTTGCAATAGCTCTCTTGTAATACATTTATCTATATATATTCGTGTGATTTCATGGTGCTGCTGCGACCAACCAATTTGTATCGCGCTTACGGCGGTTGCAAGGGTCCCATCTCGAGGACGAAGAAGAACGACACATCTATCCTGAGCCCAAGGGCGGTTTTGCTCAATCTGTGTAAAGGTAAACTGTTACTTGCTACAATTATTTACTTTGGACCTTGGCCTCATATTCTCTAGTTTTTCAAGATAACATCGCGTAATGCGTCGAAAGACATTTAGAATATAAATTATGTTCAAAGATTAAATGTCCCAACAACCGAAGAGTAAATAAATGCATCATGGTTATCTCGACAAGTGGGTAGTTAATATTATATTTTCCTCTTGGGCGACCCCCCTAAGTTCATTAAATATTATCTCTTGAGTTGCAATTAATTGCTACATTGTTCAATAAAGCAATTTATATAAAATCTCGTTATGTACTTGATATATGGAGGGTTATTGCCTCTAATTGTGACTTCATTTCTTTCGCACTCGTTCCTACCAACATCTATACATAAATATATATAGTATAGGTGTTCTACTTATCTACTTGCTATCTTGTTCGTGGCCTGCTTCCAATTAATATCGTTGTCTCGCAAACTGAAACTTAACATAACAAATGCTACCGTGAAAATAAATAATAAAGATCATCGGTCTTCAACGACCAATTATGAATTGTTTTGATAAGAGAGTATTTAATTGATTAGAGAACAACATGATTTGTGATCCACATCCACAAAACGTATAATATTAAATGTCCACATAATAGACTTTGCTCTAAATAAATTTTAAGGCGCTGAGGTCCATTTGTTAATATAGGTATTGACCGGACTATATCCCCTTGAAACTTGTTTTATTAATACTTTATTATTCTCTTCCATCTATATTGGGTGTCGATTTTTATCAAAACATATTTATTTTTCTGAAAGAAAAATTAGGTATATACCTTGTTTATATTTTCACATTAAATGTACACATTCTCTTGTTCAAAAAAATGTAATTAATTAAACGTCGTCAATGAGGCAGACATAATAAGAAACATTTTTAATCTAATCTAACCTGACTATAGAAATATTTTCTACGAATTGGTTCTTTTAGTAATCAGTTATTATGGATTTAAGAAATTGATATGCATATAATGACAATGTCAAATTTGTTATTCTTTATATTGCAATATTTTCACTATGTTTTGGCCAGTTAAACTTAAATAATAACTACTCATCCACTGCAATGTTTATGCCGGTACACTCAGCAAAAGGTCAACCCACAGAAATCTATGAAAATTTTGTGTCAAAAGTCATTGACTCGCTATTAAAGATTAATCGATTGTGAAATTTTGAGAGTATGTATGTGTAATGCTGTATATGATCTGCTTTCGCATTTCACTTACTGATGTACGAAATCGACTGATATTAATATATTGATTTATTTTTATTGATACATGTATGTACGTCTGCGAAAAAGTGCCTACCTGCGTACGAGATACATTTAAGGTTTATAGAATTTCCACAAATACAAGGGTTAATAATAAAATTAAATATACAACATATTACTCAAAATATTTCGTCATGCAAAATTACGCCGATAACGATATCTCGAATTTCAGCTTGTCAGATTGAGACTATGGCCACCATCCCACCGTCAGCTTTCTCCGCGGCTCGTATCCGAGAGACTCAACGCGATCGCGACATGAAGCTTGCCAAAAAAATTCCTAAACCTAACGAATATAGTAAATTCTTCGAAACTTCCTGTAAGTATAATTACCTACTATCTACTTCACAATTCCTGGATTTATTAAAACTTTGGATTAATCTTGGAAATGTTTACACTGATAATATAAAGCCTTTACCTACGAATTAATAAATAAACGTAATTAGGTATATAGTCGCGATTGTGACCTCACTGGTTTTGGTTCAGTGTAAACTGTAGACAATATGACTAGTGTGTCGTTAATTATCTCAAAGGTGCACTTTAACACTAAAAGTCAACTTTTGCTTTACATTACTCTTATTATAAGTATGTATGTACTTTTGTGACGTTAAGCTGTATATCTATTGTTATGACTCAATTAAGTACCTACTGCTATATGATACCATCACAGTTACTATCGCTCATTAGTGTAATAATTATTTTAATACCACTCATTACGCGCAGGGCTGTTACCCTGCAACAGTACTCATTATGCAGATAAGTTAATGATAGACTGCGCATGCGTCAAAAACTTCCTGGGGTGAGGAGCGAGGTGATGAGGGTGACAATCGACTAAACTAAAAGCGAACATCTGGAATAAAATATATGTCACATATCTATTTAGTAACAACACCCTGGGACATTTATTAACATACCTACTTATACCTTATATCTCATCACTAAGCACCACTTGTTATTCCTGCGGGAACATGTTTTCAAGATAAGAAGCCTCGTGTAATTCCAGACTGTCAATAATTTCTTAAAAATGCGAAAGTGACAATGCATACGTCCTATACTCCATAAATTTCTCCTTTTATAATAGTACCTAGAGGACCAGCTGTGTATGGCAGTTACATCCGCGGAAATGTGAGAAAAACCTAATAAAATACATTCCATTACTATAAGAAGCTAACTTAGTTAGGTAGTTTATTTGTGGTGGTCTTTGTAATTAGTACTACTTTACTACGACCACTTTGGCTTCGGGCACTTAACATTTATTTCTTTAAACACGAATAAAAATATATGAAATACAAATTACCTACATTATCTCAAACATTCCCTGTGTTTTTACAGTTGCGGATTTATCTCCGCTGAAGTACAACAGTAAGATGATGAACAGCATCTGGGGCCGATACAATTGGTACTCGCCACATAATGTGAAGAAAATCAACGAAGCTTTGTCCTTCAACAGGGATTTGCAGCCGTAAGTACCTACTATTAATACCATTATCATCATACTGCATCACCTGCCATAGCATATCCCGATAGATCGCCTATGGAGTGATTGACATAGGATGCTCAAGAGCTTTCCAATAGTTCCCATCGAATGTAGTCTGCATCCCGCGCGATCCTGCGGCTCTAGTCAGATCGTTTGCCACATCATGAATACACGACCTGCTTACATTTTCTTTGCCACAGCCGGACGCTGTGCTCACCATTAGAGAATTTGCTACGGTCCAACGGTAATGATAATTGTAAACGTCGTTCATAATTTATATCCACCATTAATTTGTTTTGTTTTGCCATATTTGTTATTATTATTGTAATTTAGATATTAAGATTAAGACATGCCGTCAAAGTTAATTAAAAACGATATCATATAATCAACAGAAAAATATAATAAGTAAAAAAAAATATTGTATTTTTTTCAGGTCCACTGCCAATTCTGTAAACAAACCTGAGCCAGTAATCACCCTGTCTCCGGGATCCCTGGACAATGTCTGGCCTACCATCTTTTTCCGATGGCGCTGGAATTGACGACTGAGTTCAGCAGTTAGGTCTGACTAAAAAAAGAGCCATCAATGATTCTCCATGTCATCCTAACTATAAAAAAATGCGTAACTGATGCTCGTATAATGCTTATCATAAAATATATTGTTTACATGTAATTAAATTAATTATTGATTTATTTTGTTCCACGCCCCGAATATACAAATTTAATAAGTTGTTGTGAATAAACGTGGTTTATTCAAGTCCGTAGTTATAGACTTAGTGCTCATAGGTTATCATATCAGCCATTGGAAGTCCACAGCTGGACATAGGGCTGCCAAAGAAAGGAGGAAATATGCGAATGATGCTGCTAAGGGTGTTGGTAATCTCGAAACACAGCTTTCGCGGCGGGGATTCCGCTGCCCATACCTGCCCTGTGCATTTCAGCAGCAGCTCAACAAATTAAATCATAGTTAATTAAAGAAATTCATTATTTGTGAATACATATTCATAGATATACAAGGAGATACCCGCCCGATAAAATTACTCTCTCAGTGGCACAACACGATCATTAACACTGCGAACAGTCTGGTCCCTGCCCCAACGAGCAATAACTGGCAGCCCTAGAGTTGCCAGGCTCGCTCCTTCCGTCCTTACTGAATTTCAAAATTAAATTCACCCCCAACGACGGCCGCATGAGCCTCTAGAGGCGCCCTCGGGCGCTCGCCCCCGCTCCCGCTCAAATCCCGCGAGCCTTGCGGGCGCGACCGTAGCTAAACGCGGGGTGCGCAGGATAAATATGGACATCGGACCTCACATCTATGAGAGGCTCCGCCCTCTTTTTTCGGTGGCGCTGGGATTGATGTCTGAGTAGACCAACAATAGGATCGTCCAGAAAAAACAAGGAGATAATCTCTCAAATTTACTAATATATGTCAATTTTATATTTAAAATTAAACTATATATACCGTTATCTCAGCGAATCCTTATAAAAAAAAGTGAACCAACTCTAAATTCATGTTCTTTCTGATTTTATGTGAGTAAAAAAAAACAAAAAGTTCTAATGTACAGGAGACATTACAATGCATTTAATATTAATTTTATTTTGCTCATTTAGGTACCACAAATATTTTTTTTACCTATGTCGCTTTCATTGTACTGGTAAGAAAATGTAATTTTTTCATTACCTACATGTCCTTAATATTTTCTGACCGCTGGCCACTCACAGGACAGTACCGCTCCTAAACTCAGGGATCACCATTAACCTCCGCCCTGGGAGGCTAAGCCATCATATGAGACGGTCACTGCTAAGAAAACCCTACTTACTGTTGGTCCCCGATTTCTTGTGCAATTGGCTTTGTTTGGAGAATGAGAGTGAGCCACGAAAATGGTCGCGTACCCAACCGTTTCAGAGGTAATTCATCCCAAGTCACAAAAGTTGTGGAATGAATTCCCTACAGAGGTTTTCCTACAGGACTACAGAATGGGGTTCCTCACAACAGGGGTAAAGACGTTTTTAAAGGGTTGGCAACGCGTGTATGATGACTCGGTGTTGTAAACGTCCATAGGCCGCGGTAACCGCTTACCACCATGCGGGCCGCACGATTGTTTGCCACCATTGTGGTATAAAAAGAATCCAATGACAATACATACCTAAGTAATCTTAGTAATAGTTGTCCATAACGTTTTATTTGATTTAAATGTGCATTTATTATTAAAGGTAAAATAAATTTCATATTTACAATACAATCATCATCGATCTGAAGTCAGCAATATTTACCTACTGCAATATAAATTAAATTTGGGAATTAAGGCAGAATGTATGCAGCTATGTCCTGCAGTGGATTTACATTTGTTGATGTGATGATGATTACCTCTGCTCTTAGTTTACTGTAGCATTCAATTGTTCAGCGGACACAATTGGGCGCTTTTTTTACTAAATGATTGCACACTGCAATTCTAGTTACAACTACAATAACGTGAGAAAAGTATTTCTCCTGAGCCAATTATTTGAAAGTATTTTGTATAATTAATTGTATAAGCATATTATTATGCTAATTGTTGTAATTCATGAAAGCAATTTTAATATCTATTATGCGGGTGACATGCAAAAAAAACTTCTGCACATGCGTACACGAAAACAGATTAACTTAATCTGTTATAATTTTATAGTCAATTTTGAATTCCATAGTTCTTTCTTAAATATTGATTAGTTTCTTTTTTATTTATATTATTTTAATAAAGCCTAACCACAAACCTTTGACCAGGTATCACTTCTGTTAATAAAAATTTATTCCATTAATATTATTATTAATAATAAATAATTATAAAAAAATATGATTAAAAATTCTATAAATAATTGAATAACACGACGAAGACAAGTGCTATAGTTAATTATCTACAAAAGCATTTGCGATATCCTATATTGCATGGTTTGATGAGTTGCCAAATTTATATATATTAATAATAATAACGAGGTGCTATATTTACTATTTCATAGTGCTTAAAAATTATGTGTTTCATGAATAATACATTACACTTCACCAAACATGTGAAGCTATGGATTTCAGCAAGTCTCTTAATAAAAATAAGAATCAGAAATTAAATAAAGTTTTATTAATTAATACACTAGACATAATTAACTTGCATTACTAATAATTTTTCCTATAACTACAATATCACAGAAATTGCTCATGTAAAGAAAACAACAATGTATAAATAAGACCAAAGCATGTTTTACAGACTTCTTAACAAAACATGGTATTTACAGGTATTTGTTTTTGATGGTAAATTTACTCAAAGAGGATGAGCTACACTATTTGTGAATTCCATTGCAAATATAATGTTACAACCAATATGATTGCCCAAAGTTGCAATTATGGGAAAAATTTCCCCATTCATAAGAGTGGCCTTTATTGATTACATATACCTACTATCAACATGATATACATATTCATAAAACTAGATTTAGATTTAGATTATTTAGTTTAGTTTTATCCAGGTTATGTAATGAAATTTCTAAATTATGTAGCAAAAGCTGATGGCTATTGTCAGATATCAAAAACATAGTTGAAAATTGAATAAGCAGTAACAATATAAAAAATATTTTAAATATTATGATTACTTAAACATAAAGGCAAAGACAAATACAAAGAAATATTTCCTACATGGTTAATCAATTTTTATTGAAAAGCTAGCACCGCAAGAACAGCCTAAGTCTGCATTAGGGTTTTGAATAACCCTAAATGCTGATCGAAT
Source organism: Heortia vitessoides (assembly GCA_020976665.1). Taxonomy (NCBI): domain Eukaryota; kingdom Metazoa; phylum Arthropoda; class Insecta; order Lepidoptera; family Crambidae; genus Heortia; species Heortia vitessoides. Next base: position 9,529,174 of record JACJUM010005601.1, on the reverse strand, counting down.
TAATTCTGTATGGTAGTCAATGGTTGATCCTTGTATATAGTCCAATGATGTTTCATCAATCACCACTTTTGCTCCATCCCGCTCAAATACCCTGAAATATATATAGACAATGATTGACAATTCTTAACCTGACACCCTTCAAGCCACTTTGAAAATGCTTTTCATGTACCTGTAGTGCCTATACAAATCTATATACTCAACCTTCATAGATTCGTATCTTAGGTTGAATAGACAAACAAACATGATTAGCGTAAAAAAATATTTATTGATATATAACTTATTAGCCATTACTTATTAGCTTTCAAAGCCGTGAGGTACCGGCAGAGTAGAATAGTACCTTCTCCGTTACCAGGTGTCGTAAGAAGCGACTAATGTACCGGAACCGATAGATGGCAGTATATCCATCCAGAATAGTGCAGCTTAAATGCACAGGGCGAAAAGGGCAGCAGCATCTGTGATTGCCAACTCACTTGCCGCACTTATGGGTAAAATTCTCCCTTTCTTGGGGAGGCCTGTATCCAGCAGTGGACTTCCAATGGCTGGTATGATGATGATGATATTAAATAGAATTAATATTCAATTTGTAAATATTCTAGTAAAACTCTCTCTAACAATAGCATTGTAACTTACACAATGTTAGAATTATATAATATTTTATTTACTCCGTCTTTAAACAAATATTTATATTTTTATTACACATGATTTTTGCTTTAAATACCTAATTGTGTAATCCTAAAAGAAAATAGTTCTACCTGTCATCGTCAGCAATTTTGTTGTCCAGATTAAACTTGTACTGAAATCCAGAGCAACCTCCACTTTCTACACATAATCTGAGGAAATTATTATTGTCGTCTTTACATAATTGTTTCAATTTCGCAATACAGTTTTCACTAATAGTGATTCCACTATTTGATGATTGTGCTGCATTTATTGATGAATGTCGGCTATTAGTTTTTAAACAGCAGTTATAGCCAATTCTTAGAAATTTTCTTGTATTTAAAAACATATTCGGATGTTTTGTTAATGTTCTAGTTCTCTTTTTGGTAATTCAACACTGATTCTAAAACCTCGGAGATAAGGTTGTCTGTAAAATATATCGATTGTTTTAGATTTTGCGTTACATTTCAGTATTCATAAAAATAAAAAAAAATAATTATGTATAAGTGTCCTAGCGACGTATATGTATATATATCAAAGTATTTTTCATTTATTATTCATTATCATTTATTGGTGAAAAAAGGTTTAACAATCCCAGGGAATTGTTAAAATAAACAGGTGAAAACTATCCATTATTTGATATTGCTTTAAAACAACCAGGTGCGTGAAAAATAAAAAAGAACTGTAAGAAAACCAAATAAAACCAATCAATAAGATCAATAAAGCTAAGCAAATTAATAACTAAATTGGTTTTGAAAATTTCAACAAATTTTTATAATATTCTATCGCTATGTGTAGATTTGATGTATATTTGTAGATATATATATATATATATATATATATATATATATAAACACTATTTTCGATATTTTAATAAGCTGTTCATCCCTAGTAAATGTGACGTAATTTGTCAGTTTTAGACATTGACAGCGTAAATAAAGTTCAGAAATTTATAAAAGTAAGTTTATGGCTGACCTACGATATTTACCTAAGCAATTTCAAATTAATGTTTAATGAATGACAATAATGAAACTAATCTAAAAACTGGTCATCGATTTCGGTTATTATTTTAGGTGTTATATAATTTTGAAAACAGTAGTTTATTTAAGCTGTTCTAAGTTACATTATATATGAAAAATCATGTAAATGTCTTACGATTAAATTGATCGAATGAGTTTCTCAGAAACGTTAATTTAACCTTTAGATGTTAACATCCTTGATGGAGAATCAGCATGAAATAAACATAACAGGTACTCAAAGCATGCTTATATCTCGCTTTTCTCTAAAGGCAAACCATGAGATAAAACAGTCACTCAGATTTTTTTTTATTTTAATTATAATATAAACACTAGTCCACAACTTATATTGCGTAATCTTCACAAAAAGAAGTATCGTAGTAGTGCTGAGTTTCTGAACATCAAAAGTAACCTAAGCTCTTCTTAAATATTCAAACTATACAAATGTCCCAATGTCATTAAAATTACACCGTTATAATAGCGTTACGTTACACATACATATTATATAGATTCACGAAGACATTAAGTTTATAGTCAATTTAAAAGAATATTGAATGTTCCATCTTTGTTAATTCCAATGTACTATTAGTTATTAGAAATACTCTTCGTCTATGCATAGTACTAAATTATAAATTGTCAATGATAATTATTTCCAACAAGTATAAAATTACCTTTATTTCTTAAAATGTTTATCAGACGTACAGAATTGGATCAACGTAAATAAAAGTATTAATTGTAAACCAACCTTCAGCACAATAGTCAACAAGAAAAACTTTCTACTTATCATTTGAGAAACGTAGGCAGTCCTAAACAAATCAAACTGTAGCCGGTTGTTATAATAGATAAACAAGTAGGGGAGACCGGGTACAAAAGTAACTTACTTACTTTGTACTTTTTGTAACGTACTTTGTACTTTTACTTTGATTTCTGGATGGGTGTTACTGTTGCCATTAAAATAATATAATTATATAAAAGTTCAGTTTATGTTTTTTACTGTACCAACTCGATTTATCACATTAAAATGTGTTTTGTATGAATTACAGAAATTTTAAAAAAAATCGTTCCTTGTTACTTTTGACCACGTAGGCAGGTCGAAATTAACACGTTGTGGGTCGAAAGTAACAAGACAAAGGGGTTGATAATTAATACAATTTATACATGGTAAATCAACAAATTATTTATTTAAATTCTTTATGCTAATAACATAAATTAACTTTCATATTTTAAATGTTCAAAAACTAAATGTTAAGATAATAACAAATCAATAAAATTCTTAGTTCAACTAATGAGATCAATTTAGTATTATAATCAGACTTTTATAATTCAGTCATTAATCTTAATGAGAATCGCAATGATGGCATACATAGTGCTTGTCATCATGCACACATTCCAAATGGGACCACATTTTACATTCGATACATTCTACCCATTTTTCATTTGGTCGACTGTAATTTTCTAAACAAACAAGACAGTAGGTTACTTCGTCATCAGATTCATTTTCCTTTTCTTTTGGTGTTCTTTATCTTTTTGCCTTTTCCCTTCCCTTTTGCAGACAATTTTTTCTTACTTTCTCTAGTATTGTCTTGCAATATTGTCTTGTAGTATTGTCTTGAGTCCGGTATATTTTGAACATCCGATGGTTGGTCATCATTATTGTTTGATTTGTTTGACAAATCATTGCTATCTTTATGATGAACAGTTTGGTCAATTGATGTTGGAAGATCACCAACTGGAGTACTTGGACCAACTTGAACGGATGACGTTGCGTCAGAATTAGTCAACAAATCATTTGGTGGAATTTGTCTGTTGACTTGTAACGGCCGGTCAGTTACAGACGATGGCGCGTAGTCAATAGCAGTAAATATATTCCTATTAAATGGACTTATACCAGTACAACTAAATTCAGCAATTGCATTTCTATCAGTTACAGACAGAGGAAATGCTTCTCTAACAATCCCATGAATGTAATGAATGGTCATCGTTTGACCAGGATGATTTCGCATCCAGTTGTCTGTAGCGGTGTTTATCATTTTCTTAAATGGCCCAAATACAGCTCTATCCAAAGGCTGAAGTTTGTGTGTGCAATGGGGTGGAAACGACAGCAGCACTATTCCATTTTCTTTACAAAAATCTAGAGCTTGGATAGATATATGCGATGAATGGTTGTCAAGTAGTAACAAGCATTTTTGATCAACTGTGGGCTTGACTTGTCAAATCGGTACCTATCCATTAAATCAAACTGGTACCTATCCATTACATCAGCAAGGTTATCAAAAAATTTACTCACATTATGCTTGAAACTTGTTGCCTGCGACAGACTTGTTGTTGCGTAGATTAATTTCTTCGTTGTTGGTAAAAACACGGTTGACGCAACGGTAGCCCACAACTGCGGTAGTATTTCCTGCTTTTAATTTTTTTATAAATCTGCATAATGTTACATGGCAAACATTATATTTTTTTGCCAGGCCTCTAATTGTTGCAGCATCTTTAAAATGCTCTTCAGCCGCTTTTTTATACACTTCCGTGTCGGTAGTTCCTCGTTCAGTTGTTCTTATGCGTTGTCGAGGCATTCTGTTAAAAAAATATGAAATATATGATAAATAATTTAATCACCGCGAGGACAAAAGTAACATGTTACTTTTGTACCCATAGGGTTATGTTACTTTTGTACCCATCCACATTTTTGTCAAAACGCGCAACATAACCTTAAATGGGAACGTACTACCTAAAAATGAATTTACGCAATGTACAATCATTTTAATACAGTATAGACATGCAACCATTCAGATTACTATCATGCTTTTAAGACTATCAAAACATTGAATAAGAAAACGTAAAAAAACTTACTTTTGGTTTGTAAATTCACGTAGCGTTCTGTCACACAACCAAACAGCACGTGGCGTACGCGGCGACTAAATGCAATTGAGGGGGGCGCTCCCGGCTATCGTCTGACAGCAGCAAAGCGGTGTTCGCCCATTGGATAAATCTAGAGAGCATTTGTTACTTTCGACCCGCCGATACTTTTGTACCCGGTCTCCCCTACAATGCAAGAACTATTATCCCTACAATACTTATAAGTATTCAGATTTTTTGACGTGACAACGTCTTATATTAGGTTGTGGCTGGGAGTCACTTATGAAAAAGTGTAACGCTCGGTAACGTTACGATGAGTCACCGAACGAGAGAGAGGCCCGCCGAATGCCTTGCGTCTCTCTCCCGCTCAACTATGATCGGTCTGTTGCGCGCGCAGCACTAGAGAATCAGGCGCATTGAATCGGCGCATGCTTGTGTCTCTGTCTTTGTCTTTCTCGAACGTTCTTGGCGTTGGAAAAACAAGAAAGCGTCATAATACAAGTTCACACGTGTGGTTAAAGTATCGTCAGCTGTGTCTGTAGTGAAAATTGGAGTGCTTAGATTCGTCATTTACAACAACTACAACAATAAAGGTAAATAATTGTACACTGATATTTCATTATCGTAAACTATGATTGATTGATTAATTGTTAGATTGACACAAAAGTTGAGAAACTGAGTTTATAGGTTATGTCATACTATTGATAAATGTTGATAGTGTTAAGTAAATTATTAGTTTAAAATTAATTAATTAATTAATTATTATTTTACAAATTTTCATTAATTTCAAATTTATTTAGCAAAAATTTGAACCTTCGATCTGAATAAATGTTTTGATTTTCGAATTGATTCTTTAAAATTACAAATATTAAGAAAAAGTGGCAGATATAAGAAAACTTGATTTAAACTGTGTTGAGCAAGAATTTTAACATCTAATTTAAGTAAATGTTTTAATTTTCAACTTCATCATTTACAATTACAAATTTTAATTAATTTCAAATTTATTTAGCAAAAATTTGAACCTTCGATCTGAATAAGTGTTTTGATTTTCAAATTGATTCTTTAAAATTAAAAATTCATACATTCAATTTCAAATGTTCAACAGGAATCACCACTCTCAAAACAATGGAAACGGACGAGTTTGGACAATGGAAAGTTTAAGTTTACATGTACAATGTTTTAGTAAACAAAATATATTTCTATAGTTAAAATTAGTGCAATTCTTATTTTCATTCAATTCCTTGTTTCTATTGTGAAATTTAATTATATTCATATCAATAAATATTCTACCGAGAAAAAGACGTTGTCACGTAAAAACTTCGCCCGTAAAACCGACTTTACAGGCAACCATTTTTTTATAGCTGTTTTAACTTCTTCATATTTATCTTTATGAAAATATAAATTTGTATTACCTTCCCTTTATTTTTAGCTAGTACTATTAATTTATAATAATATCAAAATAAAACTAAATTAGGTAAGCTACTAATAAATCGGTCATACTTTTTAACGTAACAGTTTTTCCCTTACGTGTAGGTAATTTCATATGGTAGCAACACAGAAACTCGTCGACAATATGTTAAAGTGAGATGTAAGTATACTAAATAGAACGAGATGGGTAGATTATGTGGGAGAGCTGGCCAGCGGACCGCTAATTCACCGAAATTGTCTCGATTAAAATGAACCATTAATTATTGTTTTAAGGCTTTTTCATTTATATTTATAGATTTAGATCATGAAGAGCGATATTTCTGTCAAATAATTATGTTATTTTATATTTCTTTTGTGAATTGTCAAAAGAAAAAAGGTTATTATTAACAAACTTTATAATAGATACCCTTTGAAATTCTTAGAAAAGATATTAAACAAATAATAATCTCATAAACAAACAATTTAAAATGTTTTATTTAAAAAAAGTGGTAATTTTAATTTAAAAGAAATAGGGCAACCTACTCCACTTTGCGCGGCAGCGGTCAGAAGGCGGAGCTTATCGGCAAACTCGCGTCGAAGCTGGCTTCACTGTCAATTTGAGAGCTGCAAAGAGTATGCTCGCGGTACGTGGTGTGTTTACAGTGAAGTGGATTCTGTGATGAGATTATCGAATGTCGTGAAGTGAAAGATAGTGTTGTTTTTATAAAAGAGTGCAACTTAAGTGTCTAAAACAATGGTTATGGTTTATTGATGTGATAAATCAAAATGTGTAAAGCACCGTTGTGTGTAAAATTGATTTTTGCCACGTAGTGACGCGAACGGGTAATGATTCCTAATGTGGAGCTCGAAGCAAGATGGTTAGAGAGACTCGGCACCTGTGGGTTGGCAATTTACCCGATAACATTCGTGAAGATCGAATAAGGGAGCACTTTAAACGGTAAATCTATCTATGTTTACATATTTTCGCCTTTTACTTTACAGCAATGCCACATGCAAGTCGTAACAAAGCTTCAAATAACTAGGTTGTTTTCATTCATAAACTTTAGTTTTTGGTTTCGGTGAGCTATGTACAATAAACAGCTGTTACAACGCCTGTCGTTGTATTGTCTACAATATCTTAATTGGTAATAAGTTTAATTCAACACAATAGTTGAATTGGTAATAATTAAATATAATTTACTAAACCGCTCTTCTGCTAACCTAACCATTTCTTTATGCTTGTTGGGGGATGGACAACTAACAGCAGCCATGCAGACCGGCTTACGTCCGTCATTTTATAATGACGACATGTTGCAACGACGCAAGACAAGTCGCTTTCCAGTGAGCGGTCTTGTATTGTATTTGTAATGGCGGGCGTACCAACAATCTCGTAGGCTACGCCCACATGTGAAACCCGTACCGAAACAATATTTTAGAAACAAAACAAATCAAGCCACATGTACCTATGCAGCAATTCTACAAAGGTTAATTAACTAGCTATATAATGGTGGTAGTATAGTAGGCGATAAAAATACATATACTATTTTCATTCTACGTTAGACATATGTTTTGTTGAATATTATAATTAGTTTAATGCCATACATGTCTAGTAAAAAGTGTTAAAGTAATCTTAATCTTAGTTTTTGCGCCCATACATAAATCTTATGTATTTGCTGAGTCTGAAACATTAGGATTAATTATTGAATGTTGAACATATCTAGGAGGATAGGATTTACATATTAACTGCACTCGTATATATTTAAAGTAAAGTGGTGAACTACATCTGAAAATATTGTTAAATAACTTAAACGACTTGTATCCGACTTGTATTCATCTTGTATCCGTTCTTACGGTTCTTCAACTCTGATTTGGTAGATGTCACCATTTTGACAATGACCCGCATATAAATGGTAAAAATTAAGAATAATAATTTCACAAGTATCATCAACTATTTTTTTTAGATCATTGAAATATTATATTTTTTTTAATTTCACATGTCCGTAAAAAAATTAAATATTGTTTATACAAAACTCCAAAATCAGCTTTTCACATTTCCGTAAAAAATTAAATATTGTTTATACAAAACTCCAAAATTTGAGAATAGAATTTTCAGAATAGGTAGAATGAAAAAATAAGATATTATAAATTAAATAGTTCTTATACATCTTACATTCGACAAAAAAGTAATACTTCAGGTAAAAATTTTGCCTACCATCTTGTTCATAGAGTGGTTATATGTATCTATAACCCAGAGAGTGTGTTTAAGAAACAATAAATATCAAGAACATTTAGGGGCTGATGCAAAACTGGTTCATGTTTAAAAAATAATATATCTAGAATGCAAAATTAAGCCGATGTGCGGTGTCTTAGAGGCGCCTTGGTCGCCGTCAGTCTCGTTCCCTAATGGGTTCAGGACCCTAATGGGGCTTTAAGCTGATGTTAGCACAGCGTTTGAATTCGACCGATCGATCTTTTTTTTACAAAAAAATATATTTGTATCCAAAGCCATTGTCATGTAACCCTCCTTCATGACCTCATACGCGGTTTGGATGGATGTCCATTGACGTCACCCTACGAGAGCTCAATGATCTTGCATGAAACGTAAGATACAAATTTATTTTTGTTTGTTAAATTTCGTCTACTAGTCAAGCAAAAGTGTTTTGCTATTGTTAAAATACATTCATCAAAATCAATATGATCCTTTCAGAGATATAACCTGAGACCAGAAGCCATAAATATTTATTTTTTTGCTATGAATACCATACTTGCACATTATGCTTTCAGTTTAACTTGACATTTTACATAGTCTTTTATATTTTTACATATTCAGATACATAGTTACACAATAATCCACTACAACACATGGTGTATATTATTAGTCCTTGAAAATAGTTAGCAACGTCAGTGTCATCGTAAGTGATGGTATAGTCGGCATTTTTTTCCAGACTTGCTATATGACTTAAGCAAGATACTTTTGGTAAAGTCTAATTTCTGTTGAATTATATTTTAAAATTTTAAAGTGTTGAAAAGTGAGAAAGAAATATTTAAAGAATATTCCCCAATAATTTTCGCATTTCGCGAATTATTTGGAATCAGGTTTTCGTAGAGTGTGGAAAGATACATTATTTAAAACAATTGGGTATGGAAGTGGATGTTTGTTTCATTATGAAATTAATTTGTTAAAATCTTAGAAGAGAGTTTATTTGGCTAAGGTTGTTATTATACATTTATGTTTCACTACCGCTATCAGATGATAGTGAAATATGTAATATAATAGTAGATGGGAGAAATCATAAAAAAAAAATCGGTTAGGATAGGATTTTAAGTAATCTGAAACAGAAGGAAATAAAGGAATTTAAAAGTTTCATCAGATACGTCTTCAGGTCATCCCTCCTCTATTTTTAAGTACATATATAACTATAATAACTTATTAAAGTTTATTACTAGTTAAAAAAATGTAGATTAAAAAAAACATACTCAAAAATTAGGAAATAACACTCATACAAAGCTACATTACTAATCATAGTTAGATTATATAATAACAATAACATCTATTAAATAAACCCCGTTAGAGCTAGCCGTGGGGTACCTGCAGAGTTGAATAGTATCTCACCCTATACCAGGTGTCGTAATAGGTGACTAAGGTGCCGGAGCAGACAGATGGCGGTACATCCATCTAAAATAGCACAACTACAGGATGTGGATGGGCAGCAATATCCTCGTCGCGAAGTTGTGCTCAGCGATTGCCACCACGCCCGCCAAGCGTGGAAATTATGGGCTAAATTCCCGTCTTGGGGAGAATGATGTCAAGCTGTGGACTTACCATGGCTGATATGATGAGCTGTTAATAGAAGTTTGCAAATTTGAGCTCAACAATAAATGTTAAATTATTTTGTGATAATTTTTATTATTAAAAGTAAAAGATTTTATTTGTTTAGCAATAATAAAATACATTAAACAAAAATATTTTTATAACAAAGTGAAAATAATAAACAAAAATACTAGTAGTATTCAAAAAAATCGCGTGTAGATCTACGAAAAGTATAGCACGACGCAACCCACGCTTTGTTCAGAATATTACTAGTATATTTTGTATTTCATTTTCACTTTTTTTTATAAAATATATTGTTCACTTTTATAACTTTATTGTAAAATAATATTAACTAAATGGAAACTGGCTGGAAATAGGAAGACGGTACGGAGAAATATCTTTCATCCTGAGGATCCTGATCAGGATAATGAGATAATCTTATCGAAATAATATTTTGCACCGATTTTAGATATGTTTGCTGTTTCAATTAAATCTGTCTGTCTAAATGGGGGAAAATCGACTTCGAAAAAGTCTATTACAAACATACAACTGAAGGTAATATAAAGACGATCCCGACGACGACGAGTTTTAAAACTACTTAATTGTTAACTAAAAAGATGGCCGCCGGTACAAAATGGCGTATTACATATTTTTCCACAATCAGAATACTGTGATAAAGTCATAATTTAAAATCCAAGATGGCCGCCGTTTCATAATGGACTGTGTACATATTTTTCCACAACCACCTCAATATGGGTAACAAATGTTAGGACTACACTAGTAGAATACTGTCATGTCAAAATTTCAAATCCAAGATGGACGCTGTTACAGAATGACGCATTAGGCGAGGGCAAGATTAGTCGTGTTCAGAACAGATCTTAGTCGCTCTAGTTGTGGTCTATACTGTTAACTCCTCTTCAGGTATTTCTTTATTATATGAAATGTCTTAAATGGAATCAATCAACCTGCAATATCACTATTTTCTCCGAGGCATTTAAAGTACGCAAAACATACTTTTACACTTTAGTAAGTTAAACATTAATAATAAAACTTCGAAGGAGTAGTTAATTTTACAGTCTTGGCTGGCACATTCCCTGGCCCTTTATTCAATTTATGCCAGACCGTACACAGTGTATCTTGATTTAGATAGAGAATTCTTACAAAACTTTTAGAACACAATCTACACTATATTAATATTATAAAGAGGAAAGATTTGTATTTTTGTATGTAGCCAATAAACTTAAAAAGTACTGGACCGATTTTAGTAATAAATTTTTATTAAAAAGCTACATTATCATATTCCTATTAAAACCAACCAAAAATGTAACAAAATTAGCCATAAAATGTCTTTCATCGCATACGCTGCGAAGAATATTAATGATAGGACAAAAATTGTTTGACAATATTATAGAATATATCAATATCTACAAAAAACTTCGTAACTAAAATAGTAAGATATATAGTCTCTATATATCTTACTATTTTAGTTACGTCACTATAACTACTTTTTTACATTTAACAAATTGATAGAAATGCCGATCAAAATCAGACCGTGTTACCCATACCATTTATAATTTTTTATCCAAAAAAAATATTTAATAATCAAAACTGTTCTAATACCTGATGATTACTTTTTGAATTATTAAAATCGGAAATTTAAAAAGATATCATGAAATTAAAATAAAAATACATGCCGGCGGCGGCCGCCACGCAGCGCATCGAGTAACTATTACTATATAACTCGTATTTGGCACTTTCTCGAGAAGGATCTCCTGAAAATCAATACGCTTTGTTGCCACCTACAAATACCACAGCCAACGTAGTGTACAGGAAGGCGTTTAAGATTAGCAAACAATTATTTTCAAATTAGGGATTCATGGTCGTTTTAATTGGCATGCTTATTACTTAAATATATGTACCTATTTATGTCAACCCGTGCGAAGCCGTGACGGGCCGCTAGTTGCTTATAAAGCTATAAAATTGGACACATCATAGAAATGTTATTGAGTTAATGTTATTTATAATTTTATTGTGTAGGTACTTGTATCATTAACATTATGTATACAATGTATGTTGCTGCGTGCAAGAGTTACACCTTTAACTTCACCGGTGTTGCGGTTCATTTCACGCAGAAGTTTCAGATCGTGAGTAGTGCGATCCACGCGGTACTAGTAAATAGTAGTGGGCTTGATCCATCAGTAAGACTTGCCCTGTTGACGTAGCGACTGTGGCTCCTTCATATTTAACCGTAAGGTTAGTCATGTATGATGAGATGAGTCTTAAACAAAACAAATAGTTTACTTCTTAGAAAACAAGGTTTCGTGCCCCCAACCACAGCCATCCGAGCTGTCCTGCCTCATAGGCGTTCTCGAGTGATCGTTGTCGGCCCCCTCCGATCCCGCGAACCCTGCAGGGCCAATGCAATGCACACCTCGGGGCACGTGAGCGGCCTCGCCCATCCCTACAATGGCGCCGTATTTGATGTCTGAGTAGTCTTGAATGAGATTATCCGAAAAAAATCCATAGTAGCTTAGAAGGAGTGCATTCCACAAACGAACAGCCTGGGCCTTAAAGGACTTACTGAAAATCTTACTATTTAGTGTGGTAACAAGCTAAATCTATTTTCATTGATAAATCTCTTTGTGGAAATTCGTGGTTATGGAATAGCCAGGGTACTACAATACAATATAATACAACTGCATTACAATGTTTAATATACAATGAGAGTGTTAGTTATTTTATTTGTTCAGGTTATGCCGTGATTCAATAAAACAAGTTAGAATTCTAGTTAAAAAAACGAAAAAGTATACTTACGTTTATTTTGACATTAGTGTTCACAGGTAAAGAACAACAGCGCCACTAGTGGCGGAGAAACTTAAAAATGTTTATGGAGATAGTTACAAATCTTTATAATTTTATTTATTCAACACTCCCACTTAAATTTATAAGGCAGACAACTTTACTTAGTACTTATAAAAAAAAATTACCTCTTTCCATTTAAACACAGAATCACCTAACTCAAACATTTCTCAAAATATTATCTCTGTTAGAATTAAATTTATTTGCAGGCAAAGCTTTAGTTATGAAATCAGCTAATTTATTTGAACTCTACATATTTAATATGAATCATTTTCTTGATAACATTCTCTAATAAAACTATATCTTATATCTATGTGCTTGCTTCTTCTATGAAAAACAGTGTTTTTTATTAATTAAATTGCACTCAACATTTAAAGTTATTATGCCTTGTGTCTCCCCAATATCACAAAAAAAATTGCCTAAGCCATAAAATTTCTTTAGCAGCTTCACTAGCAGCCATATACTCGGACTCAGTTGTAGACAATGCCACAGTATTTTGTTTACGGCTAGACCAAGTAACAGGACCTCCATTCAGTAAAAATATATATAGCCTGTATTTGATTTTCTAGTATCCAAATCACCGGCAAAGTCAGAGTCAGAATAGCCAACTAATTCAACATTACCCTGATATACAATACAAACATCCATAGAATTAATTAAATAACGCAAGAATCTTTTAACAGCTGCAACATGTGAAGAACCTGGGTTATTGACATATTTACTAATAACATTAACAGCATACAATATGTCAGGTCTTGATATAAATGACAAAAATAACAAAGCTCCCACTGCTTCTCTTAATTTTTCTATAATAAATATAATAAAGAATATTTAAAATAATACAATTTTACTTTTGGACAGTAACAAACTATCACCAACATAAAGAATTAATATTACTTTAACATTTTTAAAATATCCTACAAATACACAATTATCAGATGGACATTGTTTGAAACCTCAAATGTCAAGTAAAGAGCAAAACTTATTATTCCAACATCTGGATGACTGTTTGAGACCGTATATCGATTAAATTAACTTACATACTTTCGAAGACTGTGCTTCCAATCCCTCTGGCACCTTCATGTATATTTCTTCAGAAAGTTCACCGTACAGGAAGGCCATCTTCACATCAAATAGCTTGATCTGCAGTTCATCTCTCGCAGCAATACTAAGAATAGATTTCATTATAATCCAAGCCCTTGACTTGTGTGAACCCTCGCGCACACAGTCGTGCTTTGAATCTCACTATTTCTCCAACTTTGTTTTTCTTTATAGTGAATACCAATTTACAGGACACAGGTTTCTCTTTTCGTTCGATCAGTCAGTATCCAAGTTTGATTCTCTTTATGTGAGGAAAGCTCTTCAATCACAGCTTTCTTCCACTGATGGGAATTTGGACTATTCATCGCTTCTTCATAAGTATTACGTATATCAAATTCTGTGAAATTTAGTTCCAGGTTACTATTTTGCCGAGGACGCAATGTGACATTGCTCTGTTCTTCCTGATCCAAACATATTTGTCTTGGAGAGACATAAGTTTCATCTAGTTCTTCTAAACTCTTCATACTATCATCTAAACTACTTTCTTCAGATAAATTGTCTTGTCGATCGATAACATGTTGAAACTTAACCTGTGGGGTAGACCTTGTCCAATGATCTTCTTGTTCAGTTGTCACTTTAATAAAACTGTTTAATTTCTTGTCTTCCACATTCATCTTGTGTACTACATTAATCAAACTTTACATCCCTGGATATTATAATCTTCTTGGTATTTTCAGCATACATCCTGTAATCATGGTCATATCCAACTCACAACATCTTTACACTTTTCTTGTCAAGATTTTTTCGCTTTTCTTTTGATACATGTACATAGCTAATATTCTGATATGTTGCAAGTTAGGTTTCACTCCATGCCATAGTTCAAATGATGTAACATTCCCCATCTGACTTGATGTACATCTATTTTACAAATATTCCCATATTCTCCAACAATGATGTAAATTCATGGTGCACATATTCACAACCATTATCTGTATGCAGTATGCGCAAATCATGGTTAAATTTGTTTTTTACAGTTGCATTATACTTCAGAAAACATCGAAATACTTCACTCTTATGTTTCACGAAATTGACATAACTTGTTGTTCAATCTTTGATTAAAACAAAATATCTCTTACCTGACACAGAAGGCTCTTCTATAGGACCACAAACATTACTGTATGCCATTTCGCCTGGCTGTGATGGAACTCAGGTAGATTTCTCAGGTAGTTTCCCATATGAACATGCTTCACAAACAAATTCCGGATTTCCATTCGTGCAACAGGAATCACACCATTCTTACTCATATTTTGAAGATCCTTTACATTTAAATGTCCTAAATCTTTCATGCCAAACTTTTATATATGTTTGTACAATATTACAATCTTCTTGTTTGATTGTTCTGACGTCTAATTTATACAAGTTATTCTCTGTTAGATGTCCAATCATGACAACAACATTATTTTTCAAAATTATTACTTTATCATAACTCTTCATTATCATATATCCTCTCCTAGTAGCAGTACCTTCTGAAAACAGATTTCAATGCAAATCTGGTACATATAAAACATTTTCATATTTACATCTCTCCCATGTACCATTAACCTTATTGTCTATCAGTATAGTTCCTTCACCACATAGTAGTCACCACACCACATGATACTCTATTTGTAACCCAATTTAACAGAATTATTGTGCTGAGACTCATTAAACTCACGAAGTAGTCCCTCTTGAAAGTCATCTGCATTGAGGCACTATCAAGAATCCATGCTTCTTGATCATGTTCTTTCATCGCAGCGCTGAATGCTAACATATTGTTACGTTTCTTATCATACTTTTTCTTTGGCATTTGGCAATTCTTAGCGAAGTGTTCTCTCTTATTGCAATTGTAGCATATAAATCTGTGACTTGTTGGTCTCTGGTCATTTGAAGTGTTCTGTTTATTACTTGATTTAAAGTTACCTTTCGATTTTACTGGTGCTGTCTCACGATAACTTAAGTCATTGCTAAGGCTTCTTCATCTACTAAACGAGAAGTGAGGTTTTCAATCGTTTGACTTTCTTCATCTAGTGACAACCATGCTTGTCTAAGTGAACGGTATCTTGATGGTCATGTACTCAGAATCTTAGTCATTACTGCTGTGTCACTGGTTTTCTCGCCAGTTTCCCGTAGCTGCTTTGCTAAGCTTTCAACCTTGGACACATGCTGTGCCATCGTATCACAGGCGCTGTATGAATATTGATAATTTTTTTATGAATTAACATTTTGTTAAATTCCGATTTTTGTTCATAGATAGCTTCTAATTTTTTATGACTTGTTTAGCAGTCTCGTAGTTTTCTATAAGAGATATTTGGTTCAAATCCATCAATCCCCGACGACCGTTTACGAGTTTACAGATGATATTTTAAACTATGTTCTGTTTTATCAATTGTTTTTTCTTGTTTAGAGCGTTATATTGCCAAAGCATTATTTTGTGTAGCTAAAGTATGTTTTACAATATATATTATATATTGTATTACAATATAAATAAACAAAATCTACTATATTATAATCCCAGTAATATTATAAACGCAAAAGATTCAGAGGATCAAACCTTTCCTTCCACTTAATAGTCATTTCAATTTAATTAACTTACGCAAACCTTTATGGTGTTCTACAGAAAATAATTTAGTATAATATTAAAGATCGTTTTTAATTTCACGACTGATAAAATCTGAGAAGCTAAATTTATTATTTCACAATTTGACGGTTTGATATAGATAATTATTTATTTTTTTATCGAAAATCAATATGATATTTTTTTAACATTATGGACAGTTCACAAATTACCAAGGTAACTAAAAATCTTACGGTTACATATATAATTTCTATTTAAATAGATAGATACTAGTAGTCATCCTCGACATAGTCTGTGAATAATTCAGCATAACGCATGTTTGCAGTCTTAAGGCGCGGGTGGCAGCTAATTAAAAATAAACATTATTCGTAAAGTGAACACCTATACTAATATGTATTATAAGGAGAAGAGATTTGTTCTTTTGATTTTAACTCTTAAGGCTCAGTTAATGAGCTGAACCGATTTTGGAAACTCCTACACTAATAGAAAGTTACATACCTCTGGGGAAATATATGGTATATTTATCCCCACATTCTTACAGCAAAGGAAACGCGCATGGGAATCCGCGTAGCACTGCTGGTTATCAAAAAGTTCGATGGTTTTTAGGAACTAATTAAATAGTTAAATATAGATAGCTGACTAGAAACGTATCAACCAAAGATTAGTTCAGCAAGCTTTATTAAGGTGTAACATTATTATGAGGGAAATATTTATATGGTTCTTCTACCTAAAAACAATATTTTAAAAGTGGCATTCGCCCACGGTCCCGATTCTATCATCCGAGTAAAAGATCTGAATGACCGTGACGAGGAAAGCTAAAAACTAACACTACAATTTCTCATCACTGTATGTTTAAGTGAAAACTTTTGCGATCCGTATAATCTTTAGGGCGTGTTCTGTCTTGATATATTTTTTAACACCAGTAACTAAAAGATACCTTTCATTGTAAAATATTTAAACACTTTCTTGCTTTACTCGATCCCTGCATTCGAGCGAAAATCATGGGACGCGGCTGTTACCGCCCGCCTCCCCTCAAAGGCCCCCGACTCCTATGTTGCTCTGCGCAAATACGTTTGTTTGCCCAACTGTATAGATTGTAAAACTAAGTAAGACATGCGGTTGCTAGGTATAACTCCCTTAAGTAATAGGCTAAATTAGGGGGCAAATAACTTGTTAAAATTATAAAACGGATCTTTACCTTCATATTCAAAAAGTAGCTAATCTTACGGGAAATATAATAAATATATATTTATTCATTGGAGAACTGGTTCTTTCTTTCCATTTAAAAGAGATTTTAAAGATCTGCCACTTTTGAGAAGATAATTACGACTTAAATTATTATTTATATTATTTATATGAATAAAATTCAAATTAAATTCTAAATTCATAAAGTATTCAGCTTCTTCAGTTGTTCATTATTATATTAAATGTTAAAGCAAATAGCTTGTTAATCCTATGATAGTAATTTGTATGCTGGTGATGCCAGATAGAGTTATGACTCTGATCCTCTTAACGAAAATCTTTTTAGAATTGTGTTGATCAGTCCTTATTTTTGTTAACAATTTTTAGTTTTGAACTAATGTTATTTTTAAGGTACTGCTTTTTAATTGGATTACTTCGTTGAACTTTATTT
Source organism: Heortia vitessoides (assembly GCA_020976665.1). NCBI lineage: Eukaryota > Metazoa > Arthropoda > Insecta > Lepidoptera > Crambidae > Heortia > Heortia vitessoides. Next base: position 9,511,283 of record JACJUM010005601.1, on the reverse strand, counting down.
TCTTTTTTTAAGTTATACTTGTCAAATAACATTTGCCATCTTAAGTTATATACCATCTATCACTTTAGATGGTATTGCCGATTTTCTAAACATAAATAGATATAAAAGAGGGTATAGAGATTAAATAGCCTAATTGTCCAACGAAAGTTTGAAGAGATTTATTTACTTGCCTAACTAGCATAATTAAAGTTTATTACGAAACTTAACCGAAATATTTATTTATCTAAAAATTTACTAATAGGCATCACATAAAGTGTAAATAAATAATTTTATCATTAGAATATACGTTATAGATGAATGTTGTCTCAAATTAGACTAGATGTGATCGATTTTGTCGGATTTTATTCACGTTTACATTCACGGAGCATTCTGTACCAAATAATCGAGTTTGGTTAGCTATTTTTGACCGTTTAACCCCTGCTGCCACACTCAGTATCTCCTGTTTTTTTTGTTATATAAAGTTTCCTAAAAATATACAGTAATAAAATAAACATCCTATCGAGATATTTTACAAAGTTCCTTAGTATGAATAATTTGTTTAAAAAAAATTAACTGATTGTAAAAGCCAATCGAATTCTATTCAAGTGATTTCTTTGCAAGCCAGCAGTCGAGCCAGCGCCAAAATTATTTAAAAAAAAGCAACGCGCCCATGTATCTACCTACATAATAAATTGTGGTGCTAGGTGGTACCTATCTATTCGAATCACTCCGACCGACACGTACAAAACACGAGAACGCGACGTTGCCAGTTCTCACGTCGGGCGCCGCCGCCTCCCCGCCGTGCCGCTGGCTGCCTACGTTTACCAAGGCGAACGGATAGTAGTGTGTGTGCGTGGATCATCGGGCGGCCGGTCGGTTGAAATGCGAGTGGCAAGCGAACCAATTCAACTTGAGATACGGTTTCCTTAAATCATTCTACATTCTTTTTATATGATATTATTACTTAAATTATTGTATATAGCTATACCTCATATGAGTCACAACTAAATTGTATTCTACTAACATTTATTAAAATACTATGATTTTTCCACTTTTGGTACCTAGTATCTTTTAAAATCTTAACTAAACCATATAGCTTGTGATGATTGACTACCTATATTGTAAAAATAACATTGCATACATTCGAATTCAAAATCTGAACTTGTGCATGAGAGAAGATCTACGAAAGGGTGACTGATAGACCGGATTATATAAATGCTAAACCTTTACTCTTAGACTTTGAGAAGTTATAATTTAGGCACTCCAATTCGATTATTATTATTTATTCTGTTGTTTTAAATTAGGAACTCATTAATATATACTAACATAAACATCCTTTGATTTCAATATCTAGCTACATTGTAATAAGTTTACTACTGAATATACAACTTATACAAAGATACATCTAGTGCCAGGATGTTGATGGATACATTGATGTTAATTTGTTTTTTGCATTTACACTCAAGATATATCGAACCTTAACCTAGTACCAGCAGTTGTTAATAATTGTTGGTTTAATAGCGGTTAGTTAAAACTGGTTGTTAAATGGTTCATGTTGTAGATATTATTATGTAATATAGAACACATATATTATCATCATAATGAGCTTCAACTACAATAACGAACCATTTTTAAAATCCAAGTATAAATCTAATAGGATGCAAATTAAATTTAAAATAATAACTTTGTATATATCCAGACTGCAGCAGGTACTACTACTTTATTACTAGCCCGGAATAAATACGATGGCCATCAAGTGTGCCCGGTTGTAGAACGCACAAGCTACTGCGATCGATGCTCGCCGACCACCCTCCGACAAAGCGTAAAGCGGGAGGGGTAAGGGGTAAATGCGCACAACGTTGCTGCGCCGTCAACCGTACCTCAATAGGGCGAGTGCCGTGCCGCCATCTACGACCGCATATTATATTCATTCTTCGCTACCTAAAAATCGGTTTTACGATGTCGATCATATTATTTAATTACATTGAAACTAAAAAATATAATAACTCTAAATTAGGCTTATGCTTATTACAAAAAACATTACATTGAATTCTCTATTTTTATAACTGGTGAAAATACGTTTTTATCTCCTTGTTAAATGTAAACTGTTTATGTCTTATAGAACGTGTTTTCAAACGAAAGAAACTAAACACCATGACCTACATTAGTCTACATTTTCAGTGAGGGAGAGGTTTGACATTCTGAATCTATTGAACTTTGAAATACCACGCGATGTTAACGACGCTGATCATGAGAGGGTTTCATGTCGTTATGCACGACTTGAACTTTCCTTTATTGTAACCTTTTAAATTGCATTGACTTAGAAATTTAACAGTAAATGACGGCTCGTGTAGCACAGTGGTTAAGAGCATTGTTTACGGAACGGTTGGTTGTTCAGGCAAACTTGTCGAAAAGTGCCTGTTAACATAAAGTTCAAAATTTATATAATGATATGAAATCCATTCGGTTTTACCAGTTTCCATTTAAATCAAGACAAATTCTAGCATTGGGAATCGAACTATTTATACTATGTAATTTTTTATTTATACTAAATTGAGGCATTGGAGAGCTCGTGACATTGCGATATTTAATAATTTGGTGATTATTATGTAGTGATTGAAGAGTCTTATTTAAACAACATTAAATGCAAACAGAGATTTCCTCCACCTATATATTGAATAGGATTGCATTATTGTTGAGTTTTCATTATATCTTGTAAACATTTAGAAATATCACACCCGTTTTCGTAGCTTTTTACAATTTCGGCAATCAATATCATCTTATCCTGTTCATTATATATTTTTTGCACTGTATTAGTCATATTTGTTAGCTCTACATTATTTTGCCTTCCTTTTTATAAACAACTATCTAAAATATATATTTGACTAACGGCTTGGAGCCTATTAGATAGCGGCACTTTGAATAAAAATAACGAATTTGACGAGATCCACGGGGGTTGGGTGAGTTGAGGTAGAGGCGCGGACGTTAGGTGTTGTAACATTATTATGCAATGCGAAAGTTGCCTGTTGGTGATGGGCCTGCGGGGTGAGTGCGAGGGCACCACCCCGTGCAGTAATACTTGGCCCCACCTACGTCCCTCGCTCTATCGACCTGCGCGGGCAACCCGGGCTGGCGCGAGTGCGGGCTTTGCGACCGACCCGACCAAATTGAACCCCTGTTCTCCCACCCTTATCACTGACTAACTTCCCCCATCCAATTCGCTTACGCTTATTGCCGCATTCTCTTATATGTAAACTCAATGCGGAAATAAATCGTAATCAGCAACACCATTAAAATGTATTATTTCACCATCTCAAATATATCTTTTACACAGGATACACTAAAAGCTCGCTTCTAAAAGGGTAAGGAATAATAATTGTTACTCTGTTTCTATCAAAATGAAATTGCGATTCTTCTTAATTCTACGAGAGCGAGGTAGCGTCCTAAGAAAACTATTTCCTGAAAGAAAATCATTGAAGTAACACTATAACCAATATTAGTAATTGTTCTATTAAATTAATCTCGAAATCTGGTAGTTGCTGAATTTACTGCATTTAAACATAAGATTTGTATACAGAAGTTATATATACTCTTTTGAAAATGAAGTTAGTATATTCTTTAATATTGACTAATGACGCATTATGCGTCATCCAGGTATAAAAATAAATATTCCGATTAAGCAAATCTATAGGTATGAAACAGACGCAATGATTTTAATAATTATGACACTTTAAATATGACTTAATAGAAGAATATAGTTTTATGCTGGTTCCAAAATTGGTTAGAGGAGTTAGGAGTAGTTTGAATACGAATAAAAATAATTATTTACCGCTCTTCGTGATTCTTTACATATAATTTTAAATTGTAAAAATAAGACATTAGTAAACTGTAACACAACGAAAAGTAATTATCAAACGAAATAAATACACGATTTAAAATACTTAAAGAATATTATTTTAAAGTTTTAGCAAATTGATTAAACAAAGTAGTGACTTTACTAATTTACTTAATAATTTCGATGTACGAATTACTATCAGATATTTATCTTCTGGTATACAATATAATAAACTGGTAACTAGAAGAAAATTATAAAATATTTGATCGAAATCGATGATTTCCAGGGCGAAACCACATAACAGGATCCGAGGGAGCCTTACAAAACAATACAAACTAGGCAACTGCATTGGTGAAAGTTGTAATTCCTGATTTTTTTACTGTAGTTGCAGGTACCTAAATATTTCGCATTAGTGATTACTCAGGTCGATAAACCTATTGCGTTAATGGCAATCATGCTTGATGTTTATGTAATGTTTCGAACATTCAAATGTGTTACCTGCCTACCTATTCAAATCGAAACGAACTGCTTTCTGAGTACGAACTTTGTGATAGTACGAAGTATGAACATTGTAGCCTTAACTAATCTTTAACATATTTGTTATTTTTAACTATGTGTATAGTAGTAGAGTTGAGCAATGATATCACTTTGTGTGGTATATAAGTTTAAATAAAATAACATTTGACTCACATCGTTAATACTAATTAATAAGGGCCTTAAGAAAAGGAGAATATATCTATATTCTCTATATGCAATGCAATATGTAAGATGGAATAGCATGTCATAATCTATGCTTTTTTTGTATTAACTAAACAATTTTAGGTAAAGATCGAATTATATTTTATATAATTTTAGATTTTTTAAACATAAAAAAGAGTAATTTATGTGGGTAACACAAACATATAAGCTATGTCTTAATTATATTCAACCGCGCCTAAAGTTTTCAGACACTATATAGATACAACTTATAAATCTAGCATTAAACCAGCAAATCAAAGTAGGACGCAATAGAACACGTAAGACAAAAATATAAATTCATTTTAACCTCAACATAACTCGAATCCGTGTTTATATTAAAGTTCTACGTTACTGTAATCACATGAGGTCACTGAACTTTCGTCTGAATTATGTTCGCTTAATAAAAAGAAAAACAGAAAAATTAAGACAATCGTTTTCGATAGTAGGTACATATTAATTTAATGTTAACTAAATAGTAAAAATATACACATATTATATCCACTTCGACAATTAAAATGTTGACGGCCCTCGTTAGTGTAACTATTTTATTCCTAATTTACAACGACAGTCCTACAATACTTTGTACATACATCGAATAAAAATATATTACGACAAGAAATTTAATCAACGAACGGTACCAAAGAGTGATTAAATCGGTCGATGTCTGGTGCGACGTTGCCGCTTTTACTCTTACAACATGGCCGCGCTCGCTGTACCCGTTTCCGTGTGAAACTCAACTCAACAGCTACGTCTGTGTGTTTGAGGTGGCAGTGGCAGTCAGCGGCGCGCTTCGAGGCGAAGCGGGTGGTAGGGTGCGCGAGGGGGAATCAGATACCGGCTTAGTGACGTCAGTCTACTTTCTGAATAGCTTACTTTGCGGGTTATGTTCGATGTTATATCTCTACATTTTATGATATTTATACAAATCAGTTTTTATATTGGCCAATAGCTTAGTTTGATGTTTTTCAAATAAAAATAAATAAGATTTATTTTTATTTAAAAAACATCAAACTAAGATACCTATTTTTTTACACATCATACGAAAATACAGGTATAACATGCACAGATTAGTAAATACAAACAGCAGTAAAGCTCTTAAATTTACATAATGACAAACAATCTGACTATTAGAGCCAAAGATCGTCAACAGTCAACAAACGGCTGCATAATATTCTATATAATAGTAACTTTACATTCGCACATACGGTTTGTTTTATTAGATACAACAACGAAAATGAATCTGAGCATCATTATAGTAAAGTGCCATCCTTTAATGAAACAATTGCAATAGTATAACTAACAAGCTTAAAATAAAAACATTGTTAAAATTTAAATTAACTCACACAGATATTGATGACACACATGTTAAAATATACCTATATGTATATTTATGTTTGCTACAATGTACATTATGTTCCCCAAATGGCTAAAATATTATGAAGTACTTGGATGGTACGTAGGTCTTACTCGTAGGTAGATAAAACAAGTCCGACGGAGCGGCAACAACGCAAGTTGACTGATACTTCGAGCGAGCAACGCGGCAACTGCGCATTTTTTATAGTACTGCTGTCTCCCTCTCACGCGAGTCATGTCGACGAGCGCTGCTCACCCGGTCAGACGTGCTCGAGTAGATGGTTCTTTTTTATATATGCAGGCATTTTGTTGATACAGCGTTACTTTGCTTATAACTATTATACCATGTGAAATAATAAATAAATAACTTCATACTTTGCATATTTTATCAAATGTACAGTTTTATTTAAATTAACTAACATACACTGTTTTACTTATCTCGGTAGGGAACTTGTTTATGCGTTTGTTGAAATTAAAACAAATACGTTTCTTCCGCATCGACTACGTCATTGAAAGATAACTAAATTCTGGTAAGATACGACAAAGATTAATAAAACAAGAAAACAAACTAATATATAAAAGAAATCCATACAAAATATACAAGTAATTTATTATACAAGTTGCTTACCCACTGTTTTGACATTCGAAATAACCATACACAACGTCGCTGCTTATCGATTGTTGCACTAAACCATATGAAATGCTATTAATATCATGCAGTAGAAGTAACGCTTAATATTCAATAGTAATATAAGGAACTAGCTGTGCCCGCGACTTCGTCCGCGTGGAATAGTTTTTTGGGTACCATACCTATTTACTTCAAATTATATAAACTTTGAATGTCACGTTTATTTATATCGAATCAATGGCCTGAAAAATAAGTTTTAAGTTTCTAGCTCTAAAAATAGCGATCCATGCAAACAACTTTTCATCCCCCCTTGCAACCCCTTACAACCCTTATTTCGAGTTCAAAAATAGCCTATGTCCTTTCTTAAGGTCTAAAGATTGTCTATGCCAGATTTCATCAAAATCGGTTGAGAGGTTTAACCGGGTAAGCGTAACAGACAGACAGACAGACAGACAGACAGAGTTACTTTCGCATTTATAATATTAGTAGGGATTATGAAATATCAACTTTTATTTTAATTGCTTGACTCTTTCAATTGGGCTGTATTTTGTTCGTGGAAAAGAATGAATAAATTTGGTGTTCAAAGATGTTCTGCGTCTATCCCTGGATTTATTGCGATAATTAGCTGTTTTAAGTTGGATTGTATCATATTTGAATTTGTTATGTCTTTGTGTATGGAATACTAAAAATATAAAAACAAACACATTCAATAGTTACTAAATTGGTGTTATGGAACCGTAGTGACGGGAGTTGATACATCCCGCCATTTTAATCGCAAGTACACAAAGCAACAGATTAACCTATCTCAAAATACAATTTTAACTTAAAACGTCGATTGAGTCTATTAAAGATGAATGTTGAATTCTTTGCGTACATTTGTGTTGGTCTAATTGCTACTATGCTATAGTGTTCGGTGTATAATAAGATTTAATATCGTTCTATCGCACTAAGTTGGTATTTTTTAACTGGTTATCCATATTGCCCGAATTCAATATGTATGATTTTTCTCATTTATTTAAAGCGCAATTTGAAAGCTTGTTCTAATATACCTTTAACAAGTATATGAAAAAGAAACGTATTACTTTATAACTATGTCGTTAAGGTTTTATACCTATTAAGATCTGCGAATAATCTTAATGGCATTGCATTATGTTGCAGATAAAGTTGAAGTAATTACAAATAAAGGATATCATTAGTATGTGTTTCGTAGACTTTCTGCGTTCAGGTTCTTAAAAACGTTCTGCAAGACGCATAACTATGTATAATGATTATTTATATCTCTCAGGAAAGCAGTCTAAAGCCTTTTCCTAAGCTAAAATTTTCTCAGTTCTTATTTTTTTTAAGTCCGTTTATTGGTGTACATAAAGTACAATACACACACAAACATATATATATTTCAATTATAAAAAAACTGTAACAACTGATGTTTGTACAGTTTAGATATTGAATAAAAACTAACATCGGAGATTTTTATTAGAGTAACTGAAACCAAATCATATTATGTCTTTATGTTTCGACAGGCAGAAAGTAAGAAATTGAAGGGAAATTCAGTTTTCACCTATTTTGTTAGATATTATCCGAAAACAAATTGATTATAGGTACATCGGAAAATTATATATCAGTGCGAAATCGTTGTGCAAATCCGTGTCGGTCAGGTTTTTTACGCTGTTATGGCCTGACTGTAGCACTGATTTTAATAAGATTAGACATGGTAATAATTTAAACCGTAGAAGAAAAGAGACAATTGCCTTTTGATCTCAACAAATATTTCTGAAACTCAATATAAATTTAAGTCTATATATATCGACTTATTCGTGAGCGAGAAGCAAGAAAAAGTACAGTAATATGGTTATGATAAAGCTAATAAATTTTAATAGATTTTTTATTAATTTATATTAATTAGAACAATAATATTAAACCTCCATAGTGACGTTATCTTTTCAACTGTAAATTGTAGTAGAGCAACTTTGAGCAACATCTTCGTTTGTGGTCATATTTTATACGTTAGATTTGGCTTTTGCCAATAAACACTCTTGTAACACACATTCATTACAATTATAAAACATACAAAAATGTATCCCTTAATAAGGTATTTTCTATACAAATAAATAATAGTGTTGCGGCAGTAAACCAAGTGAAGTTCAAATAACATTCAATAACTATTCGTTTTTATTTGATTTTTATTATTCATTATAGTTGTATTAGTTAAATTGGCAAATTAGAAACTAATTACTTCATTAGACTCGATTTAAGTCAATAAACCAGTTTGCATTATCAATATAAGTTTGTCCTTATTTAATTGTAACTGAAATTTGCACTACTTAGTCTATGCCGGGCCATCTAGTTTTTTATGATGCCAACGTGTTGTTTGCATAACGTGGTTACAGTTTAGATTTTTTAGTTTTATTAAATTTATTACTACTAGGTTTAATTTTGTTGTTACCTTCGTCAGGGATCTTGTTTCAGATACTATAATGCCTAAACGAATTAAAAGGATTTTAAACTGTGAAAATAAAAATATTAAAAGTATGTCCTGATGGAAAGAACCAATATATATCGCCATGGCCCGAACAGACTTACAACAGATGTATTTTTGGAAGAAACGTAGCTTATGCAAAAATGGCGGAGATGTTATTCAATTCGTATCTTCAACTATAATTTGATGCAATTACGTCAATATTGTTTTAACCCTCGGCATGATAATTTGACATCTGTAACAGGTCAAGCTATAATGAACATACTATAATGAAAAATAGATATATAAGAAAATTTGTCTTATTAAATACATTTTTTTATTATTTTTATCTTAATAATTAATTTTTCTTTAATATATAAATTCCGCCTTCCATAAAAAGAGCCATAAATACATTGTCAGATTTACTTAAAACAGAAGCTTAAAATATACCGGTGTTCTTCAAATTTCTAATAGATTTTCAAGCCGGCGCGAATGCATTAGCTTTATTGCTTAAAAGATAGGTGTGTTTTAAACGCCCTTGTTACGCAATAGTTTAGGCCAAATAGATATTTGCGTAGTAGTTTTGAGTAGCAGTTAACACGACGAAATCCTTTCATTAATGAAATATACTTAAGTTCAATCTGTAAACATATTCTCTGAAAATAAACATATTTATATTGCCCAATTGGGTCTTTCGGTACAAAGGAACGATTTGATTGGGTTTTGGTAACACCACATTAAGAATGCCCCATATCGCGTTAAGTGACTCAAATTTTGGAGCGACAGCAACTGTAAGGTAATTATGATTAATTCATAATATTTACTGTTGCCTGAGGGGAGTAACAACGACAATGGCATGTTATGTCATTGTTCCTCTTATTTATGTAAAAATGCAATTAAATATACAAATTCTACAAAAGTATATTTATTCATTTAATTGGAATGATTTCAATATTGGCGAGTGTTTATATATATCGTATAAAAATGTTGAGGAGATCATTCATACCGGGCAAAAATCTTATGAAGTGCCAAGTTCAAAAGTATATCAGTTTTTTAAGATATGCCCAAACCACGAGAAGTTCAGGTCGTTTAACTTTACTTTTAAAGTAAGAATATATTTTAAAATACCTGGGAATCAATTTATGGTAAAACCTTATGATTATTTATTAATAAAAATGATGACTAGTGCATTTTTTCGGATGGCTTAGCCATTCAGCTTGATTATACATCTTGGACTGTGTGTCTTTTGATATAGGTGATTAAGAATAATCTTATAATAATTGTTTACGCTAATAATTCCTATTTCAAAGGGACTGTAAATGCACTAAGATGATTTAATTGTTTTGTTAATACGTACCTATTGAGTGATTGTTTTTGGCACTGTTGAGTTTTTTAAAACTGATTTTCGTGATTTATTTTATTCATGAATGGTCTCCTTGAATGTACAGTCTTGCTTGACTGATACGCAGCTTTATTTCGTTTAATACACTATCTAAGTATACAATATATTTTTAAGTTAGCTTATAATAAAATGCATCAGCTAAAATACTTTTTTAAGCTTACAAAAAAAAAACACTTGCTTCGTAGTAACGGCATGATTTGCACGTTTTATACACATATTTCAAACTTGTGTTTCCATATTTCTTTACTCATGGCTATGCTTTACAGCAAAAATAAAATGATAACCTATGCCTGTTAGTAGGTTTGCTTTTAAATAAGAATAATCTAAAAGCTTATTTTAAAACAGAAATGTATATTGATTTTATGAAATTTATATATCATATTTGATTTAATTTTTTTTTGTTCACGATATAAAAAAAATCTAATTTACCTCCCTATTAAGCATATGTAACAAATCAAAATTTCGTTACTATCATTGGGTCGTCTTTTTAAGCACATTCGAAGTAATCCTTAGAGGGAAAATCATCTGACGATTTATATAATAATTATTCCACACTTATCATAAATTTCAATACATCTATTGTGTGAGTAGTACACGGATTTGTTTATTTTTGATTGCTAAAATCAAAGGCCATGATATAACATACCTATTTTAATTCGGTTATACAATACAATATAGACCATACATAACCCAGTACCGATAAAACAAGCTCGCTTTTTTGGCTTTATTTGTTGTCTTATCGATGTTGTCTTTCTTCGTGACTCATAACCACTAAACATGTATGAAAGAAATGAGCATAAATGCGATTTTCTCCATAGCATTGAATGTTACAAAACAAATTTAACAATCGTACTCTCTAACCTACTCTTTGATTTTGCAGCTATGGCCGAGTCCAGAATGTCAAGCTGCTGGGTCGAACGGAGAGCGGAAATACAGTTGCGAGCGCGAGTGCAAGTACAAATAGTGGCGTTTGTGCAACTGTTGCTTTCATGGATATCAAATCCGCATCGAAAGCACATAATGCGGAACACGTGCTGGACGAACGTACTCTTACGACCGAGTACTACGAGCCGGCAGCAATACCGTCAGCAGCAGGTGCGCCCTCGGCCGGCTCCTCGCCTGCCGGCTCTGGCTACTCTGGTTCTTCGTCCTCCGTGAACTCAACACCCGCACCCTCCTCCGTCTCGCGTTACCATCTTTCGTGAGTAATTTTCCGTTGTTTCAAGGTTATAGGCAATCTGCATGTAACATGTCCGTAAACCGGATGGTGAATAATAAATTATTTGATATAAAAAAAACAAAAACAGTACAAGCTTGTTTTATAACAACTGCCGGTTGTTTATTCTTAGCAAGAGGTATCTTTGGAAATTTGTAATCATAAATGAAGTGGAGTTTTTTAATTTTATTGGTGACAGGGTATTCTCGGGAAAATACATATTATTTTTAGAATTAATGTTTTTCACCTGCTACTGATATGTCCGAATACTATAATATTATTAGTTCCTGTAAGTTCATCATGCTATTTTGCCACCTTACCTGTGGCCACACATGTTTGTTAAAAAAAACAACTTACATGAGTGGCTTACATATTTGAAAATAAATGTAGGGATTAAGGAACTATATCAATTTTATACCTGTAGTTATAAATAAAATGTTACAGACATGACACATGCAGATTATGTTTACCGAATGCTTACTCAGTTAAGATAAAAATTTCAAATTTACCTGTCTGGACTGGTGAATCAAACATTGGACCAATTGAAGGTTAGACCTAGATCGCACATCAGAAATTCATATACATACACACTTTCATAATCGGATCATTTATAATTTGCTTTCATTGCATTGTCGTGATTTCTAACTTGTGAAAATCTGGAGAGCATGTATTCAACCTTTAGTGTACGCACTATACGGTGCCGCCGCCGCCTTATGGATTGAATCGCGTCGGATATCATGGATTGCAGTGATTAACTTGGATTGCAGTGCGGAACTATAGGATAAGTGACAGTGAAGTGATCGTATGTGACAGTGCGCAAGTAACGGTGCCTTGTAACGGAGTGCAGTGTATTCTGATACAATGGAAATTCTGAGTATTCGTCACTTGGCTGGCGGCGGCTCCATCACGTTTTGTGCACTTTGTTATTAACGCTGTGTGTCTTTTAATGAACAACCGTTTTAACAATTTGTGTACTGGGTTAAGTGTCTGTAATTTGGAGCTTTTTATTTATTATGTTAAAAATTTCATTTAGTTTCCCATATTTCTTTCTTCTTTTTATTTTTTCTGCCTGTTTAGCTCACAGTAGCTTGCCTACCAGTAAATTGTTCCACGGAAAGTTCGAAAGGACATAGATTTTTTAAATTTTTGTTGTCCTGCTTCAACTCTGCTACCCTTTCAGTACTAGGTTTGTTGACATTATAACCGTATCGGTTATGGCGGATCATTAATTATTTTAGTAATACTGGAGCGTCTTCTCTTTACGTTCCGACGCAGTAATGAACGTCGGACAATCGGAAGGTAAAGGGATTTTTCTTGATTAATTTATTAAATAACTTGTAAGTATTATAAATAACAAAGAATTTCTTATGAAACGAAGATCAATACTATAACGATTGCAGATTGCTTATGAGAACCAAATCTTTCCTATATTCAAATTGTCCTATTATATATCTTTTTACATTTTACAACTATTTTAAACAAACAAATTTATAACTTTAAAAAGCATGAAGCCGTTGTTATTGTCACCATCGTCATCTTATCGGCTGATTTATGCTTTTAGAGTTTGCTGAGTTGATAATTAAGGAAATTGTGTTTTCTTAATATACTATTTATAGTCGCTATATCGGATCGAGTGGTTTTATATATTCACGTTTCCTATAATCAGATCATCAAATCAATATGCAAACTTAGCAATATGTTTTGTTTGCTAAGTGTGAATTTATCTTTATTATGCTATTTTATGTCTATTTTCGGATAATATAATTTTATTTTCTATTTCGTAATGTATTGTGCTTCCTGTTGTGTAATACGCAGAATCAATTTATTAATTATTTTAAGTTATAACCAGTAGGTATATAGATGTAATTTAAGTTAGTAAAGTTGTTAAAATAATGTATGTTCATACACTAATTTCAACATTTACATTATTCCAATGTATACCAATATATGTATATTAATTAGTTGTTGATTTTGTTTTCGTCTTATTATGTTATAGAATATGAATGTAATGAAACCATTGAACCGATTTTGATAATAGTTTCAACAGTAGAGTGTTAAGTTCCATTTTATTTAAGAAATTAGGGTATTTTTACGAACACGTATATTTAGCCTAAGGTGTAAAAAAAATATTATAATTATTGTGCGTAATGTGCGTGCGCTGCGATGACCTTAAATACTTAAATTACTTGATACTTAAATCATGTAATTATAATGAAGTACAATTTTGTACATTATCTATAAAAAAGTGTCGCAACATGCCAAACCAGACAAAAGCAGTTAATTTGCAACTATCTAGTGAAATCGTTATCAAAATAAATCCGTAAATAAGATCGTTTTCTTACTATTATCGTTATTGATTACTTTTGAAATACTAACAAATTGGAATTATCATTTGAAATATGTAATAAAAATACAAAATGATGGCGGCGTGTTGGGGCGCGGGCATTTAGTTTTGGATCTGTTTTAATAAATTGTTGACGACAAATATATTGCATATTTCGTGAAAATGAAAATTGTTTGTTTCAAAATATATCGCAGATAAAAATAATTTCGCAAACAGCGTAAACATACTTATCTATTATTTACAATAACAAGTATAACAACACGTTTTATCACAATTCTAATGGATATAATTATACTTCCAAAGTCTTGAGCTAAATGTCGGGCCCGATGGCGCAGATAGTAGTGGGTGTCTTGGGCGCCAAGGGTCGTGGTGAGTTCCACCCAGGACAAACATTTTTATGATAAATATTTGTGCTTGATGCTAGGTGTTAAATATGTGTTTAAGAAATATATATGGAATTCCTCAGTTGTCTGATGTCCGTGACACAAGTGCTTTAAGCGACTTTCGGAGTCAGGTCAATGTACTAGATGTATGAATTTAATTATTTAGTTGTGCTCTTAACTGAATTTCGAACGCGCGTGCAGCTTTGCGACGGATCGGGCGTCAAAAACCGAAGAACCGCGTTTTTTAATTAATCACCGTATTAGCTCTTTCATTAGACTTCCAATGATAGTCGTGACAATATATATAACTTTCGATGTTATTAAAAATAGTGATTTTGCGACAAAATATATTAAGGGGAAAGACCCACTCGCAAAATTTTAATCATGTATCTTCTTTATTTAGATATCAAAACATATTTTTCATTTCATAAAATTTTTATTTTAATCTACACATATTGAAAGGTAATGTGGCTTCTTATTTTGTAAATTTGATAGTGTATTAATTTAATATTATATTGCCTAATACAGCGACAAAGATTATTTTTTTAAAGCTTATATAGCGTATTAAAGCGTATAACTTATTGAATTACTTGGAACAAATAAAAAAAACAAAAACATTACAGGGATAAAAAAAACATGAACGTCAACGCGCTTACCCTAGACCAGTGGTTCCCAAACTATTTTCTGTCATAGACCACTTGCAATACTTGGCATGATCTGGTGGACCCCCTGCAACTAAATTCCTATCAATTTTCGTAGTCTCGAAAAAAAAATGAAGATTGGATCTATTTACGAATGAAGTTTTTGAAAAAAAAATAAAAATAAAGTCGATTATACAAATTTTAATTGATAGTGCTGTGAGTGGAAGTCAAAAAAGTAGAGATTAATCGAAAAAGTGACTTTATCCAACTATACTTTTTTGAAATCTACACTACTAAAGTGACTCTGCACAATTAATACCAATCAATTCTCACAAAATTTTATTAATAAAACGTCAAAACTAAGTGGCATAAAGAAGTAGGTATTTCCTTGTATTGTAAGTATTTATTTAAATATTTATATTATTACACTATTAATTATTATTATAACAGTCGTAAAGTAATTAAAATTACAGACTTATAACGTAATGTAACTTGAACATCGATAGGAGAAGTCAATCCAACATTTTAGTTCTTCACTATCGAAACCAAATTAATTTTTATGAACCCCTCCTTTACAAAGTGTAGACCCCTATTTTTGGTCACGCCCAACGAAGACCCTTGTCGAGTCTCCGGTGGACCCCCAGTGGTCCACCTGGACCACTTTGGGAGTTACTGCCCTAGACGTATACATCTGAATTGGGTACAGTAACTAAAAACAATTTGACATGTCATTTTACTCTCTTGATGTAGTCGTTTTATTGGTAATCCTTGAAAATTAAGATATTGAACTAATCTTATAACCTAATACCTAAATACTAATATTTAGGCATTTATGCATTTAATGAAGAAATTAATTGCAGTTACAACAATTTTGTCCTCGAAAATCTCGCCTTTACCTACTTTAAATTTGTTATTAAAACAACGCAATCAATAACAATGCATTTATTCAGCATTATAAAATCGGCATAAAATGATAAATAACAGTACCTAAATGGCGGCGTATGTAGTTTATAAATTTCTATCTCAATTATTTTTTTAAAGAAAATAATGATATTATACACTATTTTTCAAAACAAAAAATGGTTTAACCATTGATGTTAACAGAATTAATAAAATTATTGACGCCCAATGTGTTAAAGTGACCGTGGTTCCTTAAGCAAAGTAGGAGATGACAATTGTTGCGCAGAGCGATTTAGCCAATCAGTACTATTATATACCATTTTTTTTGGTGGGTAGGCAGATATTTAACACATTGTGCTCCTAATTTATTCTTTAGTTTTTATTTAAATAAAATCATATTTATAAACAAAGACTGTACTCAAAATAATAGTTGAAGCACAAATCTTAGCATAAATTGTAGTGAGCATTCCCCATGCTAGTTTAATATAGAATTGCACATACCTGCAGGTGACTTTGTCAATTGTAACTTTGTCAATTGTGTTGTGTATCAAATCTTTATTTACAATTGCAATGGCAAGCTACACCGACTTGGCTGAGTCACAGAAAGTCCTGGAGAAGACACTAATGCAGAGGATGACCGAATTTGAACAGCATCTCGAAGCTGCAAAATCTACATCACCTCAAGCCTGCAGCCTAACTCAGCTTAGTGCTGAGTTCATGGCATTCAGGGAACATACCTGGGGGATTTTGTCATCCATGAAGTTGCAGCTGTCTGAACTGACCAAGACTGTCGATGTGATTGAGATGAGGCACAGAAAATTCTGCTGTTGTCGGGGGGGTCCCAGACAGTGAAAATGAAAATACTCGGCTGGTGGTATCCACAATCCTCCAGAAGCATCTGGGTCTCTCACATTTCACAATCCTCATTTAGTACCTGTCATCGGCTTGGAAGCGGTAAGAAGCGTCCCATAATATTGCGTTTCACTGATACTGAGGAGAAATCAACTGTTTGGAAAAAGAAATCCTTACTAAAGGGTACTTCCTATGTTTTGTCGAGTTTCTCACTCGGAGACGACAATCCCTCTTTATCAATACTCGTAACAGATTTGGTATCCATAACTCATGGACCTTAGACGGTAACATCTACGTCAAGGTCCCTGATGGGTCTAGACAGCGCGTTGCTTCACCGGAGGATTTGGAATCACTGGTGCTGAATTATTTGCCTCCATCTGATTCGGGTCCAACCGATGTCACGTCTGAGATAACCACTGCTGTGCCTGCAACCCAAAGTTCCGTGACAAGCAAGCCTCTTCATACAAGAAACAAGCGTCCGATTCGTGCAAAAAAAGCAGCTAACTTATAATCTGCTAAGTGCTGCTTTCGTTCTTGTGGTTTATGTTCGTAAATTTTTGTTGATGTGCATGGGATTTATCTGTAATTATGTTAATACAGCTATTATCTGGTTGTCATAGTGTCATATGTTAACATTTTTTACTACCTTACATAAACAATTAAGTAGTTTGTTATTAATATAATATTACTTGTCATTGTTTCACTATTCTGTCATAGTGGAACTGTCAACCAACTGTCATTGTCAAACTACTAACGTTCCGTTTTAAGTGGTTAAATTGTTATTTCCTTTCCGTTATCTTTGTATTATTATTTTTCTTTTTTTTTTGATAATTGTAATTAGTTCAATGTTTTATGTGCATCTGTATCAGTCCTCAGTTCTAATAGTCACCAAGCGGACAGTGCAATTCTATGCTTATAGCATTCTATTCTTTGTTCTGTAATTTATTGCTTTATCAATTGTTATTACTTTTATTATTATTATTATTATTTTATTTATTTTTTAGTCTTAATCGTTATTATTTTTATAAACACATTATTTTAATTATTTAGTACATTTTCATATATAATCGATGTCAGATGACGTTTCACTTATTTCAACAAATGTTAGCAGTTCATCCGATTCATTTGATGACTCACTTGACTCCCGAGTATTACTTTGTGATTGCCTTAAGTCGGTGACTTTTCTCTTCTACCATCAAACCCAACTCACCACAATTTGAACGCGTTTGACTCCCTCATAGACCTAATGATTACCTCATCTCCTGACTTGGTAATTAAGCATGGCCAATTGCCAGCTCCTGGTTTTTCTAAACATGACCTTCTATTTCTGAGTTACAAGTTAAAGCCACCTAGGATCAAGCCTAGAATAAAATATCTGGAAAATTGGATATTGAGAAACTAAAACAGGATGCTGCGGAACTTGATTGGACACCATTAATGGAAGCGTCTACCATTGATGACAAAGTTAACATTCTTAACTCTTCCATCTTACAACTTTTTGACAAACACGCTCCTATTCTTCCGATTAGTCTTAAACGTCCGCCTGCTCCCTGGATTTCTAGTGATATTCGTAAAGCCATGGCTCAAAGAGACAGTGCATTTAGTAAGTTTAAAAAAGTCCGGTCTGATTTTAATTTAAATACATACAAAAGACTTCGGAATCGCTGTAATCAACTGGTAAGATCAGCCAAACGTAGATTTATTCACGACAATGTTCAATCATCATCTTCGGCAAACGTATGGAAGTTTTTGCATTCTCAGGGTCTTGGAAAGTCTTTAAACCCTCCCGATTCGTACTCTGTTATTTCCTCTCACGAGCTTAATAAACACTTCTCTTTAACTACCACACTAGATCCCGTTGTAAAATTGTCAACTATAACTTTAATCACTTCCTTGACACGTCCGACAGCTAATGTGTTCAATTTTTCTCCTATAACCTTAGATGAGACTTAAAACTATTTCAGTTCTCAAGTCCAATGCTGTTGGCTATGATGATTTGAGTCGCCGCATGATCTTTCTCTTACTTAACTTTATTGTACCACCATTGACCCAGATTATCAATTTCTCCCTACCACATGGCTCCTTTCCCAGTATATGACGCAAAGCCTATGTTATCCCGGTTCCTAAAACACCTAACCCTACTTCTTCTGTGGGTGTTGTGTCACTAACAGCATTACAGATTAGTGGGGCGGCGCCGATCGTAGATTATTTAAAGAAATTTGTGATATTTAAACTTTATTATTCATGATTTAAAATGTATAAACAAAATATAATCTTATATATTTAATCTTATATAGCTCTGAAAATTATGACATTGTAACAACTTATTCGATTTTTTAATAAATATTATACTATTAAATTATTTAATATATATGAAATTAAATACAATCTACAAATGATAACTGTTTTAGTAGCCATTATATGACATCAAACCTAATGACAAAATTAAACAACAAACTATATCTATCCAACATTAATATATTTTTTTTAGTAATATTTTATGAGCAATTTAAGTGTGTTAATAGTATTTTTATTTTAGAAGTATATACGAGTTGATAATAAAGAATTGTGTGATAAGAGATCGATGTAGTGTGAAAGATGATGTTCTAACATCAATAATTATAAATTTTAAGATGGTTTGGACAGTAGAAACAATGAATAAAAGTAGAATAACTTAACATAATTATATAGCGAAAGTGAATGATGTGATCAGTTTGGCATAGAGACGATCTAGGCGAATAAACCTTAACCAGGTTGAAGTAGTATTAAAGAAGGGCTACATCAGAAGTACCAAGAGTAAACGAGCGTGTATGGAAGGATTATTGTTTTTTTGTTAAAAAACATTGATTATTTTCTAACGATTGCACATTTCCAGCCCGATATTCAAATTTGGAGAATATCGAGGGGCACGGTATTTACCAGCGCTGTTTTGAGGATATAGGGTTCAATAATCACGTCCAGTCAGTTCTTTCTAATGATATAATTCCATCTTTATTTAAAAAGATAAATATATCTTAATCTCCGAAATTCATAACAATATTACATTCCAGGTAATTTAAACATTTAACGATTAAAGGTTTTAAAATAAATATTTAACCAACATTAACACATTTTATGATAGACGTTTTGGTGAACTTATTGACGACAACCGTTTCCAACAATGACCAAGGTATGAAAGAAGAAGTATATTCGACGAAAAACTATACCAAGTATAGTTTGAGTAATAGAAAATTGAGTGGCATAATCGAGAACAGCAAATAACATAAATTGGACGTTTAATTCTCGTGAACGGTATGAGGTCTCTTTTATTGAAATAATGCAAGTTATTGGCGGCTCAAGAGTCTAGAAATGGTTCAGAATACACGGCCGTTGGGTCGCCTTACTTGCTTTACGAAATTGGCTGACACACTATCCTTAAAATATTCAAATTTATTCAAACATGCAATCACGGCTGGCAGGCAACCAGACAATAGATATGTTTAATATTATCGGGATTTAAATTCCCATTTTTTTTAACGGATAAAGGGAAATTTTTGGTTATCTTCGACTGGTTTTTGATCTTTTGAAGTGCCACCTCTTCTGAAAGAGAAGATATAAAATCGCGGTGTTGTTTGATATATGAACAAAGAGACATTGATTTTTAAAAAAGCCGCCGGTGCAGCGTAGGCGAAATGCAAAACTATACTTCGATTGTGAAGTGGCTGAGTCTGAAAAAGAACGCTATACAACGAACATCTGTCTTTCTGGATATGGTCTTATTGACTACCCAGTGCGTAACAATTCTTCTTACTTACAAGCTTTTAAGAACTTCAAGAACGCTCGCTCGATCTAATATATAGAATCATAACTGATTTATTTTCAATGAAATCTAAACTTAAAACAGCATTATCTCTGTAGACATAGATTTTTTTTAAAATGACAAGACTTTTTGTTATAGTAAATTAAACAAACTAGGAGAATAATTCAAAGGTAAACATATATTCACGAACAGTGCCATGGTTAAGTGCACAAAAAGGAAAAACAGTGGACTCTGATATTTTGGGATTATAGTCGGCATATGAGCTCATGTGGGTTGCTGGTAAAAGTATGGCGCGTAAGGGGGAATAAGCTACAATTCGAACATTTCGTTTCAACAAAAAGTTGATGAATAAAAATGAAACTACTAGTGGTGATCTAGTAGATTTATAGTAATAACAAATCAATGAAAACAAGCAGAAGCGTTTAATAAGTTCCACAGATTTCCAGTTACGCAAAAAAAGAACAATCATTTTCGAACTAAAGCTATGTAATAAACATAACGAAATAATATTTTATTAGTTTTGAATTATAAGATATTATAATCTTTACATACAATTTAATAAATTACGTATCACGGCGGATTCTAGGGATGAACTTCTTAACAACTTTTAGTATTTAGAATAAGAACCGATTTTAATATTAGTTGAGTGTGTACAGTTTGATCTAATTTGAGAGATAGGATAGTTCATATCTCAATTTATAATCGTTAAGACAGGACAACCTCTGCCACCTAACAGATAGTAATTTATAATATTTATTAATTTTATATCATATCATTCAATACTGAAATTAAAGACACTATTTGCTATACAACACTTGACGGAATTTAAAAAAAAACATACATGTGTAATTATCAAATACATTTAAAATTAAAATCATATCAAGTAATTGTTTTCAAGGTTATCATTCTTAGGAATTCGGTCCTATTCTTCTTTGATAGCATTTTCCAAGTCCTCCAAGTGGGAAGCTCTATCCCTTTGTTTTAGAGTGTTCCACATGTGCTTAATCGGATTTAAATCCGCACTTCTTACTGACTACTACATAACCCGAATGCCAACCTCGTCTAAGTATTCCGAAACAATTCGCGCTGCCTGGGGCCGTGCATTATCATGTATTAACTTAAAATTTTCGCCAATGTAGCCTGCATATGGTACGACATGATCTTCCAAGATCTCCATTATGTAACGTGGATCAGTTAGAGTTCCCCTTCTGATAAACACCAGCTCGGTACGCGCAGTCAAATTCAAAGTAATAATGATGATTTTCCATCCCAAAACATTATAGAGCCTTCACCGTAACTGGCCGTTTATCTTATACAGCACTGAGCGTAACGTTCACCTGGCCTTCTCATGACATTACGGCGCCCACCAGAGCCACAAAGTCATTCGACTCTCATAACGGAACATAATTTGAGCCCATTGATCTACAGTCTATTCAAGGTGGTTCCTCGCAAATTGAAGTCTGGCTTTTCGATGAGCTGTGGTGAGTTGTGGTCCTGTTGTGGTCTTAAATTCTGTTCACGCAATCGTCTTCTCACTGTACTGTCACTTAGAGCCACACCCATCACTTCACGCAAACGTCGCTGAAGATCAACGCCAGAGAGGTTCTGATTTCTTAAAGCCGATGTTGTTATAAAGCGGTCATCTCTTCAGTTGTGACTCGTTGTCTTCCAGATCTTATTCTTCTTCGATACTGCCCAGTCTCCTGAAACCTCTGATAAACTCTCTGAACTGCAGATGGGCTGAGATTTAATCTTCTAGCCGCAACACGTTGACTTAAGTCTTGTTGCAGAAAGATTACAGCTTTAGTAGTATCCAAAATTTCAGGCTAATTTAATCCGAACGACAGCGTGGATGAATTAAGTAATTTTCAATAACAAACGCACAATCTTAAACACCCGGTTGAAATTGAAACAGAGCTAAACTGAATACTGCCGTGAGCAATAAATTTGGCTCTGAGAAGTGTTAACTTAAGAAATAGACCACGTACTAAGGGTACGTGGTCCATTAAAATGTATGGTCCTCATAATGTCAAACATCTTATCAGACCCTACACATAAGCAATACTTGGTTTAAAACATTTAAGTTTGAAATAATAAACAGAAACAGTGACCAGTGTAGTCTGTCGGCATCAGACTGGTTTTAGGTAACCAAGGATCGGAACACTCCTTTTTTTGATAAGCAGATTGTTAGGGAAAGCCTATTAGTAAGGTATCTATATAATTGGGTGCGAACCGTGTCACTATTAATATGGTTAAGACAGGGAATAAGTCTCTTATTGTTGGAACATGCAATGCACTCACCCAAAAAGAGTCTTTAACTAAAATGTTTAACGGTTACCACTAAGCTTTAGCTTTAGTAAGCCTTTCTTTGTAGTAAGATTGGCTTACCAAATTGTCTGTCGAAGAGCAGTTCATTTTTGTATGCATCGACAAGCCATCCTGGAGTAATTTTAATGATTTTGAAATATAAATGGAGAATGTTTTGTTTAAATTATCCCAAAGTAGAAAACGGTTGGCTGTTTAAATTAAATTTTATATATAACAAAAATAATCTACTAAACCGTTAAACATTTTAGTTACAGACTCTTTTTGGGTGAGTGCATTGCATGTTCCAACAATAAGAGACTTATTCCCTGTCTTAACCATATCAATAGTGACACGGTTCGTACCCAATTATATAGATACCTTACTAATAGGCTTTCCCTAACAATCTGCTTATCAAAAAAGGAGTGATCCGATCCTTGGTTACCTAAAAAGTCGAATGCCTCAGAAAAAAGTATAATATATAGGTAGGTTTTTAAATCAAAATTGCTAGTTTGGGTTTATCCGGCATTCGCCCGGCACACGATTTTGGCGCGGCAGGTAGAAACCCAGTTTACAATTTAACTAGTTGGCCTGATTTATGTTAGTGAATATCTAAACAAGAAAAGATATTTGTAAGCATTAACACTTTTCAAATTGACCTAAATTTATATTTCGAATCCAAAAATATACAAATTACATTTAACCGAGGACTATAAATATTATAAAAAAGACTTTATTTGTTACTATAATCAGCCAGCGCCATGTCACAAACAGGACGTAGCAAGTTAGAGAAGTACACTTTGACTTGAATACGTCCTTGAAATTTGCTACCATACGGAGCAATCCATTTCGAATTATTGCATACATCCAATTTTGATTTCTAATAATTAAACTGTACCACTGGGTAACTAAATGATCAAGGAATTCATTACGAGCGTGAACATCGCACGCGTTTGACGTAGAAACGTCGCCATTTTGAGGGTATTTTGTCAAGTATCTAAAATTGTATAATTATTGACTCAGAGAAGCTACGAATTTTGCTTATGTTTTAATCATTTAACATATATATGTCATTTATGTAAACGTATTCTAGTACAACATAACCGTATTTACACCTTGTTTTTTTCAGCACCCAATAATAATTTTAAATAGTTGTGTTTAATTGCTTAACGATTTCAACTTGATGGTTTCATGCGGAGACCACTCAACTGTAGAAATATTCTTCGAAGGTATAATCTGCATTTGTTGTCCTTGCAGTGCAACATAAAGCACGTATTGTTGAAAACCTATTACAGGAATGTTGTCTTCACTATTATTATTTTATATTGAGTCTGAACATTTCGTAGCATCGATATAACCGTTTGAGACAAAGACCAAGGTTGGGTTAGGCGAGTTTGATCTAAAATAAAAAAAATGTAATTATGTATTTCAAGGGCCATATATGATATTGTAGAACTATTTTATATAGATAGATCGATCATAATAACCACCTTTATTTTTTACCCAAAAACTGGCTTAAAATTTTAAAAACACTATCTTTGGCTGTATTTCTCCTCTCTTTGAATTAATTTAGACTCTTGAAATTTAGTACATACACGTATTCTGTGCATATATTGACTGCCAGAAAAATCACACAAATTGTGGAAACCACGTTACGTTGCACATACAAAGCATATTTACAACAAAACTAAATAAAAACAACGGCTAGCGTATTTATATTAAAAAGAGCTCGTGATCAAAGTTTCAAAATTATAAAAATAATAAAAATATATTTGTATAAATATTAAACAATCTCACTAATTTTATTTGATATTAGTATTGTAGATACTATATATCGTTGGAGAGGATAAATATAACTAATTGTAAGATGGAAGTTGATTCGGATGTTTAGTGGGGATAAATGAAAAATATTTAATAATTTATAAGTTGTTCTAATTACCTATGCCATTTTTATTATTGGCATGTCATTATGTTGTGTTATTTTTGTTAGGCGAGTTCACTGACCCAGATTACCAAACTTAAAAAAGTTAAGATGAAACAGTATCTAACATAAATAATTAATCGTACACGCTAAAATTAAATACCGGTAATTTTCTTGAGTTTTTTTAATTATTATTATTTAAAATTATTTTCCATTAGTCGATTTAGTTAATTAATCCTTTTCCTTGGTATTATAGCCGCTCAGGGTACCTAATCAAATTTTAAAACCGAAATAAAAACAATATTTATTAGTTTTTCAAATAAAGATATCATTAAAATACCGCCATAATCTTAATATTTTGTAACTAGCACCGCGGGGCGGTGCTAGTTACAAAATGTTAAAGTTGTAGATCAAACCTTTTTCTGACCATATAGTTTAGGCCGTGCGTTGATATCTCAGTCAGTCAGCTTATCCTTTTATAACATTTTAACCTATTTCAATAATATATATATATATATATATATATATATATATATATATATATATATACATACACACGAGTTTCATGACTTTCATAATAACATCTACGTTATAAAAGGATCCCCTATGCAAAATTTCAAGTTTCTAACATTTATAGTTTATGCGCTGCGTTGATTTGTCAGTCAGACTTCTATTTTTATATATTGCTGATAATTCGTCGCATAAAGTTAATACGTAAATAAAAAAGAAGGTTTTTTTTTAATTCCTGGTTAAAATTGAATCGCCAAACAGAGTGCATAACCTATTTTTTTTTGCAGTTTACCTGGTTAACAGTCTTTTTAATTGTCTCCTTATGAGTTCTACCGTCTTGTCTTAGAAATTAAATGTTTAAGAACAAAAATCGTAAACTTATCACTTCAGGCAAGTCAGCTGTGACCGTCATCTGTCTGTTTTAATGACTTGAAGATAGTAACCTCAATAATCTGAAACTTTCATTAAAAACCTCTGCCGAAGAGAGGCCTTCTATTTTCTTTGTCTAATTATTATTATTATAATATTTTACTTTTTAAGTTATAACAAACTGAATAGTCACTTATTGTAATGGAAATGTCACAGAGACTGGACTCAATTTCAATCTAATATTGATAAACTTTAATACGTACTAGAACCTAAAACATTGATTATAAAAAAAAATTTTGTACGCGCTTATCCTGATAATAAAAAAAGCTGGCCGATGCGTGTACCGCGCACATTTATTTATTGAATCGTTTCAATCGGTTCATAAATTAAAAATAAAATTTCGTGATAATAACAGATAAAAGAATGTTAAGATGATGTTTGGACATGTTGAAATGAGAGTACTTCGAAGTATGTATGGTGTGAGTTTGAGAGATAGATTAAAGAATAGTGTAATAAGACATCGATGTGGTGTAAAAGATAATGTTGTGACAATAATAGAGAAAGGAATGTTAAGATGGTTTGGACATGTAGAAAGGATGGATGAAATTATAATGACTGCACAAATTTATAGAGCGGAATTGAATGGAAGATTTGGCATAGGACAAACTAGGCGAACATATATTAACCAAGTAGAAGAGGTATTAAAGAAAGGCCAGGTCAGAAGTACCAAGAATAAACGAATGTGTATGAAACGACTAATATATAAGCGAGGTGAGAGTAAGGGAAGCAAGAGAGGTATGCCAAGATCGTAACAAGTGGAGAACCAGTGTCTGCCTACCGCGATGGGACCCAGGCGTGATGTATGTATTTAATTACCTATTTAAGTTAACGTCGATCATTCGTCGTGATAAAATTGCTATAGAATAAATGTTAATTTAATATTCACTAAAACTGGGTTAATTATATAATTATCTATTACAATAGAATTACAATGATTGAAAAATTATAAGTGGTGTAATAATGCATACTTTCGAGTTTCATTTTGTTTACTTCGATAATTTCGATGTAAGTTGACCTGAGATCTATATGAAAACCCATGCATACAACATCAACGTAGTCATCATGAAAGTCGTAGTGGCAACGTGCTTGTTATCTGCGAGCTATTCTGGCGAGCGCTAATGTATAGTGTAAATGATTACCTTAAACAGTCCTACTAAAACGTCCGCTTAAAAGCTATTATCGTCAACAGAGTATACTTAATTTCCAATGCGCATTTGGTAGTAACAAATGTTAAAAAAGTTCTGACGATGACAAATCGGGGTGTCCAAGGGAGCAGGTGGTCTAAATCGCAAAATCTCCATGAAAAGAATGAAGGAATTCTTTTAACCTATCTTATAGGGGTATATTGCAGTAGCGTACGTATTTGCTATCGTTATCATCAATTATTTTAATATACATCCGTACCTACCTATCCTAACATCTAACTTTGGATTTTGGTAATTACATCTGACTTTAGCGCTCATCAAAAATATTTAATTAAAATTAACATTACGCAATATAGCACAAGGGTACTAATTTCTGTAACAACTAAACCACAGAACGAATTATTAAGAGTTCTGGTATAAAGACGAATGAGAACTTGAAGAAGAACCCTAAAGCTACTCGAAGTTATAATCATGCGCAGGCGAAATCACGGGCGGTTTAAGAAAAAAGAAGTTGCCAGGATCGAAGCAAATGGAAATCGAACCTTTCGAACACAAAAGCATCATTTACGCGTAAACGACCCTTTAAAAACCACCTTTTTTTTAAATAATCTTACACTGTAGTCATTTAGGAAAACCTCCGCAGCGCTGGAGCTCATTCCACAACCTTAGCACACGTGGGAGGAATTGCTTCTAAAAATGATGGGTATGCAACCATCTTGGTTCCATAGTGTGTGGGGGTGTGTAACCCACTTTGGCGAGCCCTGTCGATAGCGAGTAGTGCGGTGATAAAATATTGCTGTATAAGCATCATGTCAAAATATTCCTCGGAACATAGCCCACAATATTTTTTCTACAAGCGGTAATACACACAAGGAGACAAAGTCTCTCCCTAGGCTTAAGGGCTTAATACCGCTTGTAATTCCGAGTTCAATTTAAAGACCGAGTCAAACGGTCCAAGCTACATAGGTGCTCCGGCTCAAAGATGGCAGTAGAAGCACCATATGAGGTCTTACTTGCGACTTATACAGCTGAAGTTTTTGTTGCGCAGTGAACTACTGTTTTGCCCTATTGTGCACACCGAGTTTTTAGCATCAACTTGATCCTATTTTCTAAGTGACCACGCAATTGGACGTCGCTGGAGACATCGACAAGGAAGGAAAGAAGTAAGCCTACATTAAGATTAGCACATCGTTCAATTTATTCGTGAATAATGTAAATTTTAAGACGTAGCTTACTAGTGTATTTCAGTACCTGTAATCCTGAATTACGCTTAAATTGTTTTAGTAGTTGTATTTGTAATTTTATGTGGTTATTTTTGTCATTAAGATAAAATTTTATATTTTCGGAAATAACACTGGTCACCAAAATTTAAACTTTTTCGTGCCACACAGACTTTTTTGATATTTTTTACTTTGGTGATTCTAAGAAAAAATAAACAGTTAAAAAAAATTAGCTAGCCGAGGATTTTATTCTATTGAGTAATTTAAAATATTAAGAAAAAATACAGATCTCGTAAATCAAACGATTATTTTTTTTATAAATTACTTAATAAATTAAGATTTTCTTGAATGTTTAGCTTCTAGTTGGTCCCTTTTAATTGTCCAGCAGTAATCCGATAACATATTTGGGCTCCATTCGCCCTAATACCGCTTTTCCATACTAGAAATGTCCTGGTGGGACCTCTCGCCGTGCTCGTCACTGACAGCCCCTAAATTGTCAGACGAGGTGCGAGTCTAAAAAATGGATTTTGAGTGACATGTTGCAACCCAATGCTTGATATGACAATAAGAGCTCGCTAACCAACTCCTTGTAGCTGTCTCTTGTGGTTGCCCAAAAAATTTGCAACAATATTTTTAAATGCGTTCCATGCACATTTTTCTAAACCGCTTAATTTTTCTTCAAATGTTGAATCTTTTATTAACTCCCTGATTTGAGGGTCAACAAAAATACCCTCTTTTATTTTTGCATCACTTATTTTAGGCAATTTTTCTTTTAGGTACAAAAATCCACTCCCACTGCGATCCATTCCCTTCACAAATTTTTTTATTAATCCTAATTTGATATGCAATGGTGGTAAAAGCACATTATTTGGCTCTACAAGAGGTGAATACTTTACATTTTTTTTTGGCCAGGAACTAACAATGCACGCGTAGGCCATTTTTTTTAATATAGTGATTAGTTCTGTCTCGGCTATCCCATTCACATAAAAAGCATTAAAACTTTTTATTACCCAGCTGGAGTCCAAGTAATAGCATGGGCCACAGGTACAGATGGAAGCATATTTCCATTATGCAATAAAACTGCTTTTAGACTTGCCTTCGAAGAATCAATGAATAAACGCCACTGAGAGTTCAAAATCTATGTCCAACATTTTCATAATCTCATTTATGTTATTGCAAAACACCAAA
This sequence comes from Heortia vitessoides, assembly GCA_020976665.1. Classification (NCBI taxonomy): domain Eukaryota; kingdom Metazoa; phylum Arthropoda; class Insecta; order Lepidoptera; family Crambidae; genus Heortia; species Heortia vitessoides. The sequence continues at coordinate 9,482,041 of JACJUM010005601.1, read as the reverse complement.
TCTCCATCCTGAGAAAAATACGTTCTGAAGTGTTGATCACGGTTTCGAAAATAGCTAACTTTTGTATTATGATGTAGCAAATTCCATTCTTTTAGACGAGATCCTAATAGTTCCGACTGCTTTATTGACAAATTGTTTAGTCTATATCATGGGTACAGCAAACGGCATAGCTCGTGCACCTTTCTTCCAGTCGGTTAATTTTTTCACACACCGTTATGCAACAGACTTGAGGGGCCCAGAATTTGTCTTACTGGGCGACAGAAAAACCAAAACATTGGTGATAACACTTCAGCACAAGATTCGTAAAATTTCGTCGTTGTTTCTTGAATGTAAGTTCTCCGCAGACATAACAAAAAGAGTTAGGGTCATTATTACACTTCCTCGACATGTTCACAGGATTAATTAATCACAAAAAATATTCAAATTCAACTACAAATACTTTTAGGACGATTTACTTGTGTGCGTTTCTGCTAATTTACCGCCGTAGTACTAGTTATGAGTATTACCGTATCACAACAAATATGAAGCTAACTGACAGATAACAACTCTGATTTAATAATGAGGGTAGATTGATAAAACATAATTAGCTATCAAAGTTCGTGTGGCAAAATCAGTGTTGACTAGTGTAATTGGTCATTTTAATATATTTCATTTTCTCTTTGCTATTTTATCCAAGAATATATAACAAAAATGGAAATAGCTAAAAATAGCAACTGATTTCTTTATTATTGTTATATTACTGCAGCATAAGTCACCGCTTACGAACTACCTTATTATTATACTTGATTTTTTTTCTCTAAATAAATACCGTTGTAAGTATTATAACTTTCTCAAAATGTGTCAGTCCATGCACTTAACATTCTGTTTAAACTATTATTTTTTTGGGTATTGGACATGCTAATACTACTAAATAGCAGGAGCTATGGTTTTGTATTAGTATGTACCTTAGGCGGGAGTTATCTATGTTGTTAATATATTCAAATCAATCTGTCACCTTTTAAAAGAAACATTATCCCTAGTCAAATATCAGTTAAAATTGGCCAAAATAATAACGACTGTGGCAACTCTTGTGCATGTGACATTGTCAACATCTATCTAATGATCTTATCAAAATATAATAGGCGTTATATTGGTAGGTACTGCGATTTTGAGCGGCTGAAATCCGAAGTATAAAAGATAGGTTTTGATAGTAACGATCACTTTTTATTTTAATTTTGTGGGATTTTATATTTGGTCAAACCAATTTATATTAAAAGTATAGAGTATTTGACGACTATTTCTTTTTTACATGACAAAAAAAGCCTAACGGACAAATTAAATGGTAATTTTGTTTCGTAATTTAATTAATGGTCGTCAATCTCTTATAATCAAACAATCAGGCAATAACTTAAGATACGTTATTAATTAATGAAAGTAATACTTTCAAACAAGTAATATTTTTATATTTGCCTATTATATTGTTTATTTACGTAAGAGATTACGTATTTGAATTTAGCACTGACTACTCAGGCACGTTTTCTTCAATCACGTACAAAATATATTGACTAATGCTAACTATTAACGTGACAGTAAAACAAGCCTATAAAACCAACATTGAAAATGGTTCGCGTATTCGTGTTTAGTCGGCGAATGAGTGAGTAATTTATGAGTATTATTATTACATTAGATTATATATATTTTAGCCAACATAAAGATGGATTTAATGTGAACAATTCAAAACATTCTACTTGAAAGTATTATATTCTTAAAAGTTTGTTCATTTATTACTTTGTACACAATGCTAATAAATGATATTTTTATTTTATCTCATTTCACAATCGATTTTGATGCATTTAAATTTAAATAGGATGGCCCCATAAATAGAATTAGATATTTTCATATAAAGGTTTTTTTTATTACGTCCTTATTGATAAAGGGTTTACACACATTTTGTGCCTCTTTTATATGTTTACAAATTTATTCATTACTCAATTTATTTATTATTTTATGTTGGTAAACCATGCCATTCCATCAAAGTGGTATGTTTAGCCAAATATTTAACAAATATGCTCATTTTCAATTAATTATCTGTAACCATAATAGTCATATAAGGCGTCAAAAAATCTAGAAAGTAAAATATCTGATATTTGGTATGTCTTCTTTTTAAAATACACTAACGGTCAGCGATAGCTTCAGGTTGTTATTAATGTTTTCACTGGCACTTCAATGGCAGTCACTAGTTGCTAGGCAACTTATAAATATTTATACCTATCTTCAGAGTTAGTTCAATATTCGTTCGTATTTCGTTTTAAGGAATATGGGCCTGAATTTACATAATTAAATTACGAACTTTATTTACATGTGTTAAGTAAATGCATATGCACCATTGGAACCACTTACGTGGTACATAAGACACGTACCGTAGAGACCAGGATTTTTTTCCAATGCTATTGTCCATATAGTTATATTTGTACCTACTTTCGGACAAAATGCCTAATGACAAAACTGTAATTTATCTCGGGTGTTTGTGATAAACTCATTATTCGGTAATATTAGTTAATACAAATATTAAGTACGTACGTACTTCATGCTCTTTTGTCCAACTTTTATAATTATAACTTTTAAAAAGAAAGAAAACTGCGTTAGCGAACTGACCTAGCACGTTTTTGTCTCTCATAATGCCTGTTTTTCTTTAAAATATAAAAACAGTATTTATTTATAATCCATGTTGCAAATATGTACACTTTAATTTGAGTGGTGCATATGTGTTTAGAAAAACTTTGGAGTCGTCAGGCGAGTGGGCGACATGAGCTACAATTTAAACTAAACTCGCTGTGCGAATCGGTGGAAATTATTTTTTAAGTATAAATTCTTATACCGTCTATAAGAATCGAACATTTTTTGCGGGCTAAAGTAGCTTCTGTATTTTATATGTAAGACTCGTTGATTATCTTTTAATAGGATAATTGTTCTAAAAATCTCTTGGTCGCCTGTCATAACACATTTTTAAGCTTGGGTACCCTTAGTGAGGTAGTATGTGTAAGAAAAGCGATAGCATGTGAGCTTCATTTTTAGGTTAAGTCGGTGTGTACTGTACTATATGACCCGCCGTACAGATAGAACAAAATGTCTCTGATCAAACCTAGGGAATCCTGGAAAAGCTATGAAACCTAAGGCAGACTTCGAACGATGCAATGTTATGCTGGCGGCTCAATAGACAGACTTGAAAATTATTTGCGCGTGACAAACGTCAATTTAATACCAAACGCACTAAAGAGACTATAGAGCGGAGCGGTTAAAGTGTTTGTGAGGGATCTAGCTATCCGATCTAGCTATAGTACAAACCAGAGATCAAAGGGAGATTGAGCGATTCTGAGGACAGTTAAACACATCGACATAGAAACCAGTTGGCAGCCCGGCTAAAGACCCTAAGGCTAGGTTGGCTCAACACTATTACGAAGACATCCCGGACGTGATCTTGTACAAGCCATGCTAAGCTCTTAAAGTCGTACGTTTGACGACTTCCAGGCTCCTGAACAAGCTGGTTTCCGAAGAGGCTGCAGTACCATAGAAGAAGATACTGCAGAATTTAATCTGCCCTTATGCTTAGCGTTTGACAAAGAGTAATCCTTCGATTCGATGGAAACATGGACAGTGCTGCATGCCCTTTAGAGATGCCAAATTGACCATCGGTCTATCTACGTGTTAATGTGTCTGTACGAATATGCCACAATGTCTGTCTGTCTCCAGGATCAGAAATAGAAACCGATCCAACTGCAGAGAGGTGTATGACAGGGAGATGTCATATCTCCGAAACTTGGAAAAGGATTGGGCATTAACGGCGAGTACATTACCCACCTACGGTTTGTAGACGACATTGTCGTCACGGCAGATTCAATAGAGGATCTTGGCACAATGCTTGACAGTCTCAGTAGAGCTTCCCAACGCGTGGGCCTTAAAATGAACATGGGAAAGTCAAAAATGATGCTGAATGCCCATGATGTAGTGCCCACCCCGTTTAACGTAACGCCGAATCCTCCAACTCGACTGGGCTGCATTTGGGAAATTGCACACTGTCAGTGTTTGAAGACAAAACTCTTCAATCAGTGTGTGTTCCCAGTGATGACTTACGGTACAGAGACGTGGCCTAACTAACTAAAAGCCTTATAAAAACAAGCTCAAGGTCACTCAGTGAGCGATATAAAGAGCTATGCTCGGAGTTTCCCTACGTGAAAGAATCGGTAATGAAGAGATCCGTATTGGAAAGAAAAGTCGTCGACATTGCTCACCGAATCGCCAAGCTGGAGTGGCAGCGGGCAAGGTACTTAGTGCGACAGCCCATGTCAGATGGGCCAAAAAGTTTCTCGAGTTGCGGCCACGTACTGGAAAGCGTGGCGTGGGACGGACGACCCCTCTGCCAGATGGATAGACGACCTGGTCAAGGTTTCGGGGAGTCGTTGGTTGTAGGCGGCACAAAACCGCACGCTGTGGCGTAAATTTGGTGAAGCCTATGTATAGCAGTGGCCGCCTGAGAGCTGATAAGATGATGATGAGTGAACTGCACTTATTCTTGCAGTTTCACTACTCAGAATAAAACTACATTTAAAATGTAGTTTTCAGCTTAAAACGCGGTTTATTAAACTTTTTTGATATACTTTTTTTGTTATATTTGGTTTGGGTTAACTTGCAGTAACCATTTTCCAGATTGAAAACAGTTGTTGATGGATAAAGAGGAAACGGAGTAAAAGTACTCAGTAATTTTTTATTTGATGAATCTATTGCTGGACTACTCAGGTGTCAATTCCAGCGCCACCTTGAGACAGGGCGATGTTGCTCATTTATGAGACACCTTGCCCCGCAGCGGTGACCGCTCGTTTAGTACGGTCTCCTCCGCAAGGCTCGCGGGATCGGTGGCGATCACCCGAGGGCGCTTCTGAGGCACGACCTAGGCTCGGGTGGCCATTGTTGGGGATGAAATTAATGTTAGCAAAAGAGGAGAGTGTGAGCCGTATTAGTGCGGTCGGTTATCGCTCGATGGAATAGGATATGCACGCGTTAGCATTCGCACACGGTGTACTACGATGGAACTGTGTGTGAAGTGCCAGTAAAAGGGCAAGAGGGGTACGCGTTTAGAGATGTTATGCTATCGGGCGGGTGTCTATTCTGTCGAAACAGTTCATGTAATACGTAAAATAATGCTTCATCGAAACAAGACCATAAACACTGGCTTTCATTGTATGGTGGTAAGTATGTATCATTACGTGGCAATTAGACACGTAAAGATACATACTTATAAAAATCCCTTTGAGAAGTAGATTAGAATCGCAAAATGACAAATTAGTAAATTGTCATTTTGCGATTTAAAACACCAGGTGTTGCAAAATGTTTGGTTTCGATATTGGCATATTCTCGTATTAAAGAGTGTCGTATTAAATAAGTCGTTATTAGCTTGATTAGAATGACAGATGTTAATAAAGTAATGTCGCACAAGTTCATAATAATGGCATTATGATATTTAGCTTTATAATTTGTTAATATTGTTTACAGTGCAATAAATTTTGAAGACAAATAATTATTAAAATAATTTTAAAACCGCGTTTATTTTGAAAACTGACAATTCAATCAAGCTATATTTAAAGCAAGTCAGTATGAATCAATTTATCCAAAAATGAAATCCACAATGAAATAGTCGTGAAAGGCCGTGAGAGTACCGGGCCCGGTAGAGTAGAATAGTAACTCCTACTGTACCATATGTCGTATGAGATGTATATCCATCCTAGGCGGTGTAGCTCAAATGTTATGTTATGGGGATAGGCAGCAAGCAGCAACCCCGTCGCAAAAGCAGCGCTCTGCGATTGCCGCCAACACGCTTGCCCAGCGCGTCAGTTATGGACAAAATATCCCTTTTCTTGGGGAGGCATACTTCCAAAAGTGGACTTCCAATAGCTGTAATAGTAAACTACTCAAAACAAAATAGGGCCCACCATGATTTTGTGCTTTAATTTATATGTTAACGAATTTAATAGATTTATACGATTAGTTTAGGTTTAATTCATTAAGTAAACACGTAATAACATTTTAATGGTTAATTTGATGACGTTACACTAAAATACTCAATTTTGGCAAAATAGAGCATTAATTCTAATTAATGCTCTATTTTGCCAAAATTGCCTATTAATTTAAAAAATCATTAATGTTTTTCTTTTTAAAGTATCTCGCTGGGAATTAGTTTTTAGTATCGAGTAGGACCTCCTCTACTCTTTATGCACTTTCTGAGCCTATCTGGGACACTCGATCAAATGAGTGATGTTTTCGTCAGGTATTCGTTCTTAACAAAGTTTTAGGGTGTTTATAAGGTCCTGTTGGCTATTAACGTGGGTTTGGGTTTCTTTGATACTTCTTTTCAATTGATCCTAAAGATGCTCAATTGGGTTGAAATCGGGACTCATCACTGGCTAAGGCAAAACTGAAATATCGGCATTAGAGAGTGTCCTCTGAGTGACACGAGCGATATGCGCACAAGCGTTGTCCTGCATAAACCCAAAATTATCACCCACCTTTTGTGAATATGGGACAACGTGAGGTCTAATTACATTGTTAACATAACTGGCTGCAGTGATAGTTCTATTGTTTAGGATCATCAGCTCTCTTTTGCCAAACAAGCTTATGCCGCCCCATATCATGACATTTGGACCTCCAAAACATCAGTTCCGTTCCGGTTCAGTAAAATGTACTCCTTCTCTTCTTCATACACGTACACGTCTGTCATCGCTAAAAAACTTGACCTTACACTCGTAAAGAATACTGTCCTCCAATTGTCCATGGTCCTATCCAAATGCTCACGTGCGAAACTCAAACGTACTGCCCAATGAGCCCTTGTTAATTTTAAACGGATAGCACGTATTCTGGAACGTTGCTCATCCTCGTGATGTCGATTCCGAATGGTCTGATCACTAAGAACTGTCCCAATGTGGATTGCCTTAGTTGAAATTGCAAGGTCCGGGCTGTTATTGTGCGGTCCCGACGCGCTTTTAATGGGATGTAGTGGTCTTCGTGTGCAGCTGTGGCACGAATTCTCCCTGATCTAGATCTTCTAGCCACACTACCTGTCTCCTGGAACCGTTGCCATACGTTTCTTATAGCTCATCGTAAAACACCAACGTGAATAGCAACGGATTTTTGCGATTCTCCCTTTTGAAGCAAAGCTATCGGCATTGTCGCAGTTTCCACATCCATATGACGACGAGAATGTTACATCGTAATCAGGAATAATGCCGAAACAAAACCACACTGTTACAATCTTTATTCAACGTACTGCTCTTAAACCAAGACTGAGAGCACAAACAAGAAAAAAATAACAAGAAATAAGTTATTTAAGCATTTTGCTTTTTCTGTCCCCACTTAAGAGTAATAAAAAAGTTAACTTTTTAGAATTCTTTATGAACTCATTAACATGTGTGCTAGAAGTGGTAGTACTTCATTTTGCCAATAATAAGTGTACGAGTTATTAATAAATACGATAAGAGATGAAGTTGCGGTGGTGGTATCGATAGTCTTGAAAATATTATCAATAAATTGTTTTAAGTACACTCTGAATTTTATTGTTAAAGGCCATGTTGTAACATAATTTTTTATATACATTCTTATTTTTTTTTTTGTACGAAATGAAAAACTTGGGTGCTTATTATGAAAATTAACGATAAGGTGGTGCAATGAATTTGTTAATTTCGGCATAAATTTTGAACGGCTCAATAACAAATAATTTTACTAACTTTGCTTACGGTGTTCGTAAAGGGTCTTCAAAATTTTGTTGTTTTGTCAATTCAAATCTGACGTTTTCTGCATCTATTATCAGACTGGTACAGTCTGTCATAACCTGTCTTCATACGTTCGGCACCCAAACCAATAATATAGGACCGTGTGAACAAGGTAAATGTTTGTCTTGTCGTATTTACGGGTACGAGTTAGTAGTTCTAGTAGTTACGAGAGTGAGCTAGTTCTATAGGACTAAAGAATTGTGCGAGTGTGGCTTTTACCTGGACATTGCCCGTGAGTATTGCCCTTTTAAAACAGGCTTAGTAATTTTTTTTTGCACCTGCTGGTTATTGTGTTGTGTTACTATTATCTGATAAGGTCAGATATTTTTAAAGGGTAATGCTACAGAGCGGAGTCAATGCAACTACTTTCGGTCTATTTTTTTTATAATTATATAAATTCAGTCAATTTATGTCAGTTTAGTACTTATCAGTACTATCTACTTATCAGGTGATAAACAAGCATACGGTCCGTGTAAAAATAAGCGTCACTGTAGTCTTTAGACGCTCGTATCTTTACAAGTATATCACTAGCGCGTCGCCAGTCTTGTGACATTAAGACATTTTGTCACGTTACCCATTAATTTCACTGCCTTTCTCACCTTTTTTGTAACACAGCAATACAAACACTGCAGTTTGGGGTAAAAATAGGTGACAGTTAACAACGCAGGCGACCTTTATATAAGGTCTAACTATAGTAAAAGTGTATAGTCAAAGTAAAAGTTTGATAAGAGAACATCCCAAACTCACGTGTATCCGTTTCCACCCGGAAAACTTAACAGGTAATTTTGTTCTACCTTTTTATTCCGTCAAAATGACGTTTACGACTGTATCAGTTGACCTATTCATGTTTATCGTAACCCCGACGTATCATACGGTCAAAAAACTTATTACCGGACTTATGCTTGGCCAAAATAACAATTGTTGCGTATAAGCAAGCCTGCAGTATACTAGCGAGCATGCAATTAACATTTAGGAGTTTCTATTTTCGGCGCCTCTTTGCCCTAACGTAACGAGGTGCAATCACCCACTTTCGTCCCCGCAGTATTAAAATTTTCCTCAGCCGCTCCTGCCTGTGCCTCGTTATAACGGGTGGATGCTGCACTGCCTACTCCGACTCCGGCTTTCAAATTATGTACACTCTAGTTTTGGGCAGGCAAGTACCACGGTGAATTGGGGTTTAGGGAATTTATAGAAGTAGGGAAATGGATATTTTAGGATTTTTAATAAGTTTACTAGATAAACGAAAACAGTTTAAGAGGAACTTCGACCAATAGCTAAAAGTAAATCTGAAAGTCGATGTTACGTAGTTCATTAAAATGATACTTATATCTAAAAATATTTCGATGGACTAAAAAAATGTCAAATGATACATGTAGTAAAAGAAATGTCGGTCTATAATTTTCGACTAACTGAAATTGTCATGTAAATTTCGGACAAGTAATGGGTTATTTGCGCATCCGCCTCGATAGTATTAATATCTTTTTGCACAGTAAGTAGTTTGAAATTGATTTTATTATCACAAAACTTATGCCACAAATAAACAACAATGGAATAAACTAATTAATTGAGGAATATCGGTGTGCGTTGAACTAATACAAAAAATATAACCGACAAAAAGTAGGTATGTAAGGTTCACACTAACGACTGTTACCCGTGTGTTGTCACTATAAATATGTAGAACCATTCTATTCTATCGATCGACATGCGTAGATCGCAAACATTACAGCGCCAATCGCGACTACACTTAGCACAGAATATCTAAAAATGCATTGTTTTAAGCAAACTTTCTTAGTTGAATGATCAGAGGTCATTGCTGACTTAATACTATACTGTGTTAGAAATAAACATATGGTTATATGTAGTTATAAACATGAATAAGTTGTATTCATAAAGGATGTGACTATGGTTAACACGTTAATTTAAAATGTACAATTACTGTCTAGCTTATCAGTTGTTTTGGCTTTATAAATAAAACGATTGTATTTTTTTATATATTAAATGTGATGGCATAAGTTTCATTCAGGTTATTGACACACATAAGTTTATGTGTTATTACAATCAATTTATATAATTTTGATATACAATCACAACATTAAACACAAACAATAAATAATTTAGAAGCACCTTTTTTTATGGCTAGCAGCTAAATAAATAACTTGATTAGATGTTAAAGCATGTCAGTCAAACTGAAATGTCTAGGTTGTGCTAAGCGTGCCGATGCGAGTAGGAACTGGATCGCCACTAATTCAAGAAACATCTGTTTAAGAGGTTTTATATATAGAAAATGCTGGATTATATTGAAATGACATTTAAAATATTTTTAGAAAATAACCGGCTTGTATTGGTTGTCAGGCGGGACATCTCAGAGCACAAAAAGAATACTAGGAAAAATTCGTCATGTCCGCTAACGTCTCGGTAGCATAACGGCAGTACACCCGGTATGGGAAAAATGCAGGTTTGAGTCCCGCCTGACACCTGAATAAAGTATTATTTTTTCTAGTAAAAAATTCGCTTCCTATCCAAAAAAGAACAATTAGTTAAAACAGTTTGTATTTATTTTTGCAGGACGCCTTATTTTTATTCGTTGTTTAAAAATAGTATGTATAAGACAGGATTAAAAAAAAAACGTATAGAACATTCAAACCTTAATATTAATTATTTCAAAGACATTATCCCGTTTTGAAAATAAAATAATAACAAATCAGACGAATTGAAAATAGCGTAGCATATTTCTACAGAAATAATATAATATTTTGCTGTTATATAGATAGTGTATGTGAATAAGTTGTGATTGATATAGCGTTATTACTAAGTAAACTAATTAAACTATTTTTAACAGCTTTAAACGCGGTTTATTAACCATTTTACATTTTTTGTACGATTTCCATTTATCGCGATTTACGATTGTACGATTTACGATTGTTGGTGACAATCGTTCTCAAGATGATGATAATTTATTGTTAATTCTAGAAAATATTATTTCTTCTTCTAAGATAAGACTTTTTCCAGAAACAATTTTATGACATGAGACAAGGTATCGGGGCAGATACTACAAAATAAATAAATACATAGATCAAAATTAAAATTTAGACTAAGTGAATTATTACAAAGTAAATTCCCAAAAGGGGTGGCAGAACAAAAAGATTTACTATATAGAAATAAATTTAATGCCATTATAAAAGTATGTTTTATATAATGGATTACAACTTTGCTCCTTTTATACAAGTCAAAGAAAGTAGTAACAGGACCCAGTACACGTTTAACGTCGCCTTTTTTATAGGCACTCTCTAAACACATGTTGAACCTAAATAAAGCTTATTTTATCATACTATTGTTACTCTACCGTTGGTCTTCCTTTCGTTTTTAGTGCGGTGAATAATTATTCACATCGATAGAACCAAACCCTAAAGTTTTCATTGTTTCTCTATACTTCCCGGTGGCGTAGGAATTGTTCTGGCCAGTAATCTAGCTGTAATTAATCTTAAACGAAATAAAAAAAATCCTAAAATGATTTTCCTTTCTCCTAAAATGGTTTAAGAGGAAGTTTTTTATTTTGTTTAAGATTAATTCACAAGGGCTAGTGCTCGCCCGACCATATTCAAAATTCGACCATGATTCATTATTTTTTCTTAGTTCTAACATTTCACTTCCTGTTTTGTCATTAGCATCGGTAAAACTTTGAAATCCATAAGAACCGAAGGTAATATAATCACTGAAAACTGTAGACCACGGGTTTCTAAACTTTTAAGATTAAACTGTACACCGTATCGGATTACAAATAAACACTGAAATGTATATAGCAATATATTTTGAAAAGAAATACGTAATATTATAAAACACATTATTATTAACTTAACTTTTCATGTGAAGAATGAACTATGTTTCACTGTTTGAAAATAATTGTTCTTTAGTTCAGTATAATATGTCCGACAATTTTTCGAGCTAAGTTCTAGTTAATTACCTTCTCTTTCATCTCATATTTTGGGCTGTTTCAAAATATTATTATTAAAATAACTCTTTTCTGTTATAGCTAATAAATAATAAATAGACAGTTTAGGCGGAACCCTGATGATTTTTGAAGGAACCCCATTTGAGAATAGACAATTAATGTTTACTTGTTGTTGCGTTAATGTAATAAAATAGCTATTTTACTCCTTTTCCACTTTAACTTTATCAAATTTCACGTTTATCCATTTACGCAATTTTCTAAGTTTTTATTTCACGTATTAATATAGAAATTTATAATGCCATCGGTTGGGAATTTATATTTTTTTTTACACAGTTTACAGAGTTTATTACACAGAAGATTTACTAAAATATAACACACCTCATTTCAAGTAAAAGATAAATGAAGATAACGTTTTAAATTTGATTGCTTTATCGACATTTCGTATCGTAAATTAGAAACACGCTATCGCGGTTTCCGTATACCTATCTAAGTATCAACATGTGAGCATAAATGCTCACATGTTGATTTAAATAATTGTATAATTATGAGATCGGACTTTTGAATTTTTCTTAGTAAAAATGATTCTCCAAGCCATTTATTTAATACAATTTTTGTATTAAGCTATCATATCCTCCTTCATCTTCTATCATATAATCCTATTCGCCTTCGCAGGAATGATCATATACTTTCAATACTCTATAAGGTACTTGTTTATGCCTCCTCTCCTTTTAATTAACGTTTGGACTTGCGACAGCCACGAGAGATCCCTTAGGTCATCAGAGCGTCTAACGCTTAGGATGCCTGTGCATTCTACAACATTCTATAGTAAATCCTTTACGGTTTATGCTGTTCGTTTGTGGAATGCGCTCTCTTTGCTTTGCCGATATTTAAGAAGAGAGTGAAGGAGTATTATTTATCGCTGTAATTACTTCGATTCTTAAACCTAGCTTTCTTACTGGCCAATATTGTACTTATTTTAAGGATAAATTACAGTTTTCTTTTTTCGTTTTATAAGTATGTGTCATGTTTTTTACGTTAATATATATTTTTTGATTTATGTTTGGTACACCGCATACTACGAGTACCTTGTGTTTTAAATATGTTTTCCACGCACGTTCCATGCTAAGGCTGCCTGGAAGAAATCGCTCTATGCGATAAGGCCGACAATTGTACTTCACCGTGTACTACATACTATTAATATTGTTTGTAAATTTAGGTGTACAATAAAGAGTATTATTATTATTATAGTCCTTTATATATTGTGAAATTAATAAAACATAGTTATTGTCATTCTAGGCACATATTTATACAAGAGGTTTTGTAGTATGAAGAAAAAGAGTTAACATTTTTGGAAAGGTCTCTCAATATTTAAATAACGATTGTTTCTTTGAAAAAAAATATCTAAACAAAAACCCCCTCACTTTGTATATGATACATCACCTTTAGTATTTCTAAAAATTACTTTAATCATCGTGTAGGCATTGTAGGTGCTTTCTTTATTCTATGACGACTTTCCTGATGAGTACCGAAAGATCGGCGAGTGGAATTACCCGCGATATTATACATATGATTTATCTGAAACAAAATCTTAACCTCAAAATATTAAATACGTATATATGAAATTGGCGATTTGTACGGCAGGAATATAAAGCAATTGTTTTATGTAAAATATATTTAACTAATCAGAATATGCACCGCTGTTATCTATTTACTATTGCCATATTATATATTATTCATTGGTCCTTTACTAAATAAAACTAGAGGCGAAAATCAATAAACTCTTCGTAAGTTTGGACTGTCTCATCGGAAATTAGTTTCTTTCTTGTAAGATGTCTGAATTCCGGAAAAAATGGTCATCTGTTGTACAAGGTCTGTGGAGTACGATGAGGTCGCAGTCACTCCAATCGTAGCTCATCTAACTTAGCGGTTGTGTGTTGTGCAGTGCGTGCTTGCGTTTTCGTGAGGCAGTAGTAGCCTAGAGCGATTAGCCAAACTCTGTTGTTAAGTAGTTGTTCTTCCTTCATGGTTTGCAGTTGCTGACAATAGATATATTCGTTTGTTTGTTGTGAAGCTGTAGTAATTTTTTTTGAACGCTTCCGATTATCTTATAGAATCCACTTTTCATCACAAGTAATGATTCGATTGAAAATCATTTAATTATTGTGTCGGTTGAGTAAAGTAATACTAGTGTTTGCAAAGTCGATTCACTCAATTCATTAAGTACCCATCGTTCAAGTTTTTTGACTGATTTGTTTAGATTAATTCTGTATAAGTAAGTCTGCAGCTTTCTCTAAAGTGCTTTGTGATGGATCAGATACTTCAGTAGCCTTTGATTCTTAATTTTATACTTTGATGTATAGCTGTCCTCGGTGTTGGTTCTGAAGGCCAAAATTTTCAGAATGAAAACCTTAAAACCAAAAACGTACCGTGCTTTCTTGTATGATACCAGCGCTGTACACATGATTAATCCTTCGAGCTGTTTCTGCAGCACACATTTTGGTTCGTTCCACCATGATAGTAGTCTTTGTATCCTTGTACTCATGTTATCTCAATGTTACGAACAATTTTGTCATACTTTCTTTCCTCTTCACTGCGATGTGAGTATTATTGATTGGCGCCTATGAGAGTCGCCTATGTCAGAGAAGTACTAATGCGAACAACTTTTGTGGTCTATATTTCCTTTTTATTTTTGTTTATATGGAACATTATTTTTTTAAAAGCGCTAATATTATCTGTGCTTTTGTTGTGTTATAAATCACTTCAAATGAATTGGGGCACAGTGCAGACCGGCACCTTGCGAAAATTACGTGCATAAGTTAAAGATAGAAAAGTGTAAGATACTAAATATTTATTGTATTCCTTTTCCAATATATCTAACTTTTTTATTTTACCTCCATTAATATTTAGTTGTTATCTATTAGTTAAATTTCGTGTTCTCTTCTCTTACTTTGTGATTGGTTTTATTTTGGTGGCTGAATATACTACCAGTTCTGTTTTCTTGTTTCAGTTTATTAAAAGGAACAACTGGTGTTAATTTTTATTAACTTTATTCTGAAATGGTTGTTCGTGGTCTTGTCTAAACTCACTGAATGAGTTCGAAATATAGCGTTATAGCAAAGGGTTTTGTTGCGTCGTGACGTATTTTCGTGCTAATCACTTAGTAATAATTTTCTAACTTCATATTCTTAAATAAATTAGATTTTGAGCAAATTGACTTCATATTTTTGCTAGTCGTTCAACCGTAGCAACTGGCTGACAGTATTGTACTTTATACCTATACGACTGGTCAGTTGTTAAACCACTTTTCGGGCCAGGTGAAGATCGTTTATTTTTATATATAGTCAGTACAAGTACTTGTACCCTATTGAGATGATACATTCCGGTTTTGATACTTTAAAAAATCACCGTGCGCTATCTCCTTGACGACAGCAGCTGAGCACGATTCCCTTCTTAGATAGCACTAAGAACTTATGAACCTTTTATTCCTTAGCCAGTCAATTCGCGACAGTTAATTCGGACAGACATATCTTATAGTGTATACATCAGTTCATGGGAAAGAACTGTGTCTGATATTAAGAAAATTGTTGGATATTTATGTGGTAAGTATTAGTTTGGAGGTTAATTTGTTGAGGGCTAGGTTATTTCTTATTTTTGTAATATACATTTTTACGACATTATCTCCCACACTTTAGCTCATCTATAATGATATGGGCTAGCTACGATGTTAAAAAAAATCTATTAAACCCCCATATGGATCACAGACGTCAGAGGTTTTATTTAATTAGGCTAGAAGTAATAAAATATTAACATTTTGTGGTAACAGTATTTTACGCAGCTGTCGTGATGTACTATTTCTAGAGCCTTTTGGATCTTATTATTTCTAGAATAGAATCTCGAAATAATTTATTCTATTACATTTTACGTCTATTATTTATTAAAGTTCACGTCAGTATTTGTTTTATTACTTTAAGAGATATAAATTATTTAAAAAACCTACGTCATATATGACGAATAGTATATACCTACAAACTCTCGCAATCTAATGTGTTTGTATCGATTACTTCTATTTTTTAAATATAAAAGTACGTATATGCTCGTAAGTATTACTGCAATCAATTGCAATTCATATGACATTAATTTAAATTCTATAACAATAGTGGAGCAAATTATAATGTCAGTTGAATGACATATAGAGATAGAATTACTTCAAGCGTTAGTCCGTACATTTTAACGAATAACGTTGAAATGTGCCCTATGCTTTGACGCGTGTAAAAACAAAATGGCTGCAAGGCCGTTGCGTCGGTATTGTAAGTCCCCCCTAAAATTATGTATCGTCTGCTGTCATCGCGAGTAAAATAAATTCTTTATGGCAGTTATTTTGGGGTGATGTGAAAATTCATTCCAAAAACTATTACTACTACTTGTGTCTACCCGTGAGAAGCCGGGACGGGCCGCTATTATTATATATGCTGTATAGACTAATCATAAAATCATGAATCACTACACTGACCCATATTTAGAATCTTTATTCGCTAGGGGTGGCCTCTAGTATATGTAATATGTAATTCTAAAATAAATAGATGCAGTGGTGTCGTGCCCGTTACTCATAAAGACATACACATTTGGATATGACTATTTTTAAATAAAATTAAGTTTAAATTTAAATACTTTCCTTTGTTATCGCTTGTGCAAAAGGTATTTGAGGAAATAATATTAAACAATGTTATGCTAAATCATTCGTTCCTTCCTTCATTCGAAATAAACTTGGAATATTGCGTTCACTTGGACCTGGCGTAACCAGTTTGACAATTGAACCGGTTTTCGAGCCTTGACGATGTCGATGACTATAGGATAACGCAATTTTATCATATAATAAACTACGTAGGTATCTACCTATCATTTCTCAAATTATTACTCTCTTGCCGATTGTGACTCCACCCGAATTGTCTTCATTTTATATCGTGTCCTGTGGAAATTTTTCGTTACAATTCGGGAATCCGGGAGCGTAGCGTATATTAGAACTTCAGCCTGGCCATTACTTAAAATTCGCAGTTCATTTTACTTTTTACATAAATAAGTTTAGTGATTTATAATTTTAACTGGACTAGGTAGTTTATCGTAAATCTCTAGTAGTATTAAAACCCTAATATGAAATTGTTGCGAATCAATCTTTGTTTTTAAGTTTTATTAAGTTATATTGGTATCGATATAAAGCAAATAATCACAACTATACAATACGTGAATATACAGTAGGCGACGCCTTTAATCTGCTTTAGAGGGGTGTTCATGAATATTATCAATATTAGATAAAAAGTAACTCATAATTAATTTATGTTCTAGTAAAATATTTTTACAACCCGGCTCACTGGATTTAAGGAACCCTAATATCCACCTTATTAGATATAAGGTGGATAGGATTAGGGTTCCTAGGGACACAAACAAAATAACATTAATATCAGATCTATATACCAACGACAGCGTGTTTTATATGTAGGTACTTGTATTTGTATTATTTCCTGAATACAAATATTGCCTGATCCAAAAAATATGTATTTTTTTAACTCTGATGATATTTTAGCTGAGGAACATTAACCGCATGTTTTTTAACATGCTTTGTGTAAGCCAGCTCGCTAGTTGCTTACATACTGGTACAAACTACGAGATGTCGACGGATCAGCTACAGTAAGCGCGACGTTGCCGCTCTGCTGGGTTATCGCTAGGTGCATACAAAGGATATAAATTGAAGTCACCCACCGCGTTATTGTGTCGTCGTCTTTCTGTCTGTTGGCTCAGCAAATAGAAGGGGTTTTAATACTTAAACTATTTGTCCAAAAAAGTTTAATTTGCTTACATCTCATAAATAAATATGTACCAGTAAAATATTATATTAATATCGCAAATTTCTACGTTTCCGTCATAAATAATTACAAATCGTGAATTGGGTTCGGATACCACTATTTTTAGTATAATTATAAAATAGAAAGGGTGATTTTTTATAAAGCATAGATCATCAAGTTAGCAACACCTTTTAACTGGCGGCCATTTTCAGCTGTCTCGTGATTTATGTTTAGTTTGGTTTGGCATTTCAACATGAATATACTGACGCTTGAACAACTCTTCCAAAATGTGCAAATTTATTTCGAAAATTATAGTTCTGTTTGAAATACATAAATCAATTAATTCTATTAACTATGTAACGTTTTTGCACCACGTTTACTCTAAATGATAATACGCATCCACAGAGACATCGTACAGAAGAAGTTATTGCTGATGTAGTGCGTAGCGTAGAGGAAGTCCCGAATCAGTCTCTGACGTCGTGCATTAGAATTGGATATGTCCATTCACTTTATGGAAGATTTCGCGGAAAGATCTTGTAATGCTTGCTTACAATATATCCAACTCGTGCAAGAATTGTTGTCTTACGATCACCTAGCAATGCGTAGATACGGTGAATTGATAAACCTAAAATTACTGCTTGTTATCTTCTAGAAAGAGACTACTACTAAACTACAAAAATTTCAAATGCAATTGTTATAATATTTTATTATGAAACGTTTTTTTCTTAACTAATAGATAATTAAACTGGTATTGGCAGTATATAGTAGCACCACATCCGCCGAGTGTAGCTAGTTCGTTTGGCGATTAAGCTTATTTTATTTGAATGAATAAACAAAACTGCCGTATTTGGAGTGATGATAAGTGTATGTTAAGCCTCCGTTACATCCAGAAAAACTGACTGGGGTGTGCATTATGGGCTGATGGAATAATTGGTCCGTACAGCTTTAAAAACGATTCTGGCCGAAACGTTCCAGTCAACGGTGACTGCTATGGAACGTTGATTACCGACTTTTTTTGCCCATAATTGAACAACCATGATGTGCAGGACTTGTGGTTTCAACAAGATGGTGTAACATGCCAATCAGTTTGTGTGGCACAATTGATTTATTGAAGAAAACTTCTGGTAACTAGCCTAGTTTCACGTTTCTGACGTGTGAATTGCCCTCCAATATTGGTTGATTTAACGCTGCTTGACTATCTTCTGTGAGGATATGTTAAGTCGCTAGTATACGCCAACAACCTCGAAACGTTTGACTACTTGAGTACAACATTCGCGGCGTTATTTGCAGAGTGTTAACATTGATTGTTTTGTATGTTGATATATTTTTTATGTATTTCAAATGGCAATTATAGTGTATCAAATTAAACAAGTCAATGTGGATTGTCGTTGTAATTTTTTCTTCAGAATGTTGTTTTATTTAAAGTCTTCTTTGTTTACAGTTTTAAGGTACCCAGTTTAAGTAACCTATATCGCAGTCATAATGTTATCCATAAATAGGTCAAAACGAGGAAACAAAGAAGAGCCAATAAAATTAATATTTAGACACTGTCCATATTTGGTTGCAAACATTTAAACCTAAAATTACTGCTTGTTATCTTCAGAGAAAGAGACTACTACTAAATTACAAAAATTACAAATGCAATTGTTATAATATTTTATTATGAAACCTTTTTTTCGTAACTAATAGATAAATAAACTGGTATTAGCAGTATATGGTGGCACCACATCCTCCGAGTGTAGCTAGTTTGTATACAAAACTACAACGCGAATAAGTGTGGGAACATCACATAGCGTCATCAATCTCTTTCTTTAGTTAAGTTTTGCTCTTTGTTATCAGGGGCGGCGAAGAAAGTACCGGCAGCGCGTGTCCTTTGGCAGCCACTGCAGCTGCTCCAGCCAACTGGCGAGGCACCAACGACAGTGCCTCAGAGTATTGCCGCCGCGGCAACACCCCCGCTGCTTATAGCAGGTACCAGAGGAACAACTCCAACGCGCCATATTCCACGCCACCACCCAACGTCGAAAGGTAAAATGGCCTTGTCGTGTAGGTTAACTACACCATGTACCAAAAGAGATGTCGAACTACATGGAAGTCACAATTAGAAAGAGGAGAAAGAGTTTAATATGTAATTAATAAATGCTAATCTTGAAATTGACACCATTACAAAGTTTTTAAGACTATATGCACTAAATACTAAATTCACACAACATTGACCTGATTATATAAGTCACTTAAAGCACTTGTGTAACGGACTTAAATACACATTCAATACCTAGACACAGAACAAACATAATATAATTCATCATATAAATATTTGTCCTGGATGGAAGATCGAACCCACGACCCTTAGCAGACAAGATGGGATCACTAATATAATATACGAAAAAGTGAGGGACGTACAGGTAGAAAATAGATTTAATATACATTCTAGAGTCAAACATTTCTGAACCATATATAGTTGTATCCTCTATAACATATTCTCATGTTCTAAAAGTAAAATATATTAGATATAGGATAAGTAGGCCCAGACTAGTCCTATAAATAATACGTTGTCATGAAATAAGCTATCGTATTCAGGTATTTGTTTTTTTGCAGACAATTGAATCACTGTTGTAAAATATAAAAGAGTTAAACAAACATATACATATACAACACATAAACCATAATAAAATATTAAAGGAAGGATTTAATTTTTTGTTTGTTACGATCTAACTTTCACAATCTACATCTGCATCTCTCTCTCTCTGTACCTATTGACAATATATCTCATCCGAGATCTATTGTCAATAGGTACTTTAATAAAAGAAAATAAATACCCTTACTCAAAATGGAAATTTAAAACTTATGAACCGATTTCGCAAGTTCTTTTACTAATGGAAAGCTAAATTTCTAGCAATTTGCTTGCTATTTATATCTTCGTATATTTATATCGGTTATCCTTCTATTTTAGTTTAAAAATAAACTCATGCGTTGCTTCTGAAAACGAAGAAACGACAATTAAAGTCTATTCTTCCACCAATTATTCTCATTTATCTATTTTAATTAACAAATCACAATAATCTAATACAATGCTATTTTTTCCATAACCGCTCAACTGACCATTGACTTCAGACTCTAGCGCTTGTCAGTTGTCAATGTCATTGGTAATGTAGTAAGCGCGGCAAAATTCAAAATTAAAGAAATATTCCCTCCCCTCCGTGGGGAAGAAAATTCACCCGTGGATTTTCTTTAGGTCTCTTCCATGTCTTCTCTTATGTCTTCATTACCCCTTTTGTTCTTCTTCTTTTATCTGTACTGGAATAAATTTTGACTCCGTTTTTCTATGTCCTGTATCAATCTTGTAAATAGTATTTGTTCTTTTATTTATTATTTTATATGGTCCTATTCTTAGTTGATCTAGTTTCTTTCTATTTAGCTTATTCCCGTTTTCAACATAAACCATATCTCCTTCATTAAATTCTCTATCTTTTCTATTTTTATCATAACGCAGTTTGTTATAGTCATGTGATTTCAAAGTATTATTAAACGCTGTTTCTTTATCTCTCATCCAGATACTTTTTCCGCGTTCTTGACGTAGTTCCTTTGGTAAGATTGTAACATCTGTTCCATATAATAAGTAGGCTGATGATAAGCCAGTTACCGAATGATTGGTCTGATTGTACCTCTATACACATTCATGTGCCATTGTTCTCCATGCTCTTTTTCTAAGTTGTTGTTGCACTTGTTTACAAGTGATTGATTTAGTCTTTCATTTAGACCGTTAGAAAAAGGTGCATTAACTGCTGTAAATATTATTATTTGTTTGTCATTAAGAAATTTCTTAAATTCTGTGGAGTTTATACCCGGGTACTGGTCGGTGAGGAGTATCCCAATTTCATCTGGTTCGGTAACCTTGTTTACCAGCTTTATAAAATCATGTGCACACTGGGTTTTAGATGTAATAATAAATGCATATCTCGTGAAGTGATCGACTAAAAGATGTAGATATTTCTTCGTTGATCTTGATCCACCAAAACCACCAATTGTGTCTATTGATACTATTTCAAAAGGTTTTCTCGCCGGTCCTAAGTGTGACATTAATCCATATTTGTGCTGTCCTCTGGTTTTATTCTTTATGCAAACTTCACAGTTTCTACAAACATCTTTTATATTCTTCGTTAAATTGTTTGTCACATACAGAGAACTAATACTCTTTAGCATTTGTCCAACTCCAATATGACACAGGTCTTTATGTACTTGTTGTATAAGTTAATACTGAATCTTTCTGTTATTATTATTTTTTCTTTGTTCCCTACTTTTTTATAATATACATTGTGTTTTTGTATTATTTTGTCTTTGTTGGTCTGTATATCTTTATTTTTATTCTGATCCATTATAATGTCTTCCAATGTAATTAAGTTCACTATTTTCAGTTGTTCTTCTTTATTTTCCTCTGGTTCTAATACAGGGTTTCTACTCAAACTATCTGCTTCTACATTTTCCTTTCCTGGAGAATATTTGATTTTAAAGTCATATTGTGAGAGGTAATAAGTCAAATCACCTAACTCTTCATCCGTCCTTGCTTTTAGGTTCATATTCTCTAATGGTTTGTGGTCTGAGTAAACTGTAAATGATTTGCCAATCAACCAGTACTGCCAATATCTCAGAGCTTCTTTGATAGCCAAACATTCAATATAAATAGCCTTTCTTTTCTTTTGCGCTGCATTTAGTTTCTTTGAAAAGTATGCAACTGGTTTTTCTTTACCATCTGGTTGTACTTGCTTCAAAATTGCTCCAACGCCTTCTAACGATCCATCAGTGTAAATATGTATAGGTAAATCTTGGTCAAAAATCTCTAGTATTGGTTGTGAACATAGCAGACTCTTAATTTTGTCAAATGCTATTTGACATTCTTCTGACCAATAAAATTTCTGGTCTTTTCTTAATAAATTATGAAGTGGGTCTAGTATTATTGCACTTCTTGGGATGTATTCATGGTAAAAATTTATTTTACCCAAAAACTGTCGAACATTCTTCTGAGTCTTTGGTACTGGGAAATTCCTTATCGAAACTAGATTGTCCTTCACTGGTTTGACGGAATTGTTCTGTATAATATGTCCTAGATATTTGACATATGCTGATGCAAACGTACATTTTGTAAATTTCAATCGAAATCCTTCTGTTAGGATTGCTTCTAGTAATTGTTTTAAGTGACATATGTGTTCATCAAAAGATTTGGAGAATATTAAAATGTCATCTATATAGTTTACGCTAAAATCTGTAAGTTTATATTTTCTAAGTATATTACTCAATATTCTTTGGAATATCGCCGGAGATGTCTTCAAACCAAATGGTAGACAAGTCCACTGAAAGTGTCCTTCTTGTGTGACGAAGCCTGTCTTTTTCCTATCTTCTATTCGTAGCGGTATTGACCAAAATGCGGAATTTATGTCTAGACTTGTGAAATAATTACAATTTCTTGTTTGTATCATCAGGTTTTCAAATAATGGAAAGGGTTGTGCCTGTGGTACTACTATCTTATTTAAATCTCTGAAATCTATACATAATCTTGATTTTTTATTTTCCTCCTTTTTAAATGCTAGAGTTACTGGTGCTGCAAATAGACTGTAAGACTCTTCTATAAGTTCATTATCCAATAATTTTGCTATCTGTTCGGCAATCTCTTTTTTGTCTTCCATTGTGCATCTGTATGGTCTTTTGCAACAGTATTTATCCATCAATAAATCTATTCTTGCTTTATATCCCTTAACTGTTCCAACATCATACTTGTCTTTGGCAAATACTGATTTATATTGTTGTATAAGTTTATTTATTTCGTTCCTTTTATTTTCATCTAAGTGGTCAACTTTTATTTTAAAGTCTTCTTCCTTAATATGTTCATTGAAATTAATTTCATATACTTTTCCTAATCTGATATCCTCGTTTTTGTCTTCATTTATCCCTTCCTCTTTTTCCCCAGTTGACCTTATATTGTTTTGTAGTAAGTATTGTTTTTGACTTATTTTTAAGTTCTCATTTTGTACAAGCTTGTATTTCTTTATAATATCCAGTCCTATTAGGAAATCATATCTAAAATTTGGCTCATCCATGATATACCTATACATCTACATTTCCTTCTATATCAAAAATCTTTATCTTTTGGTTTGTCGAACCACTTGTCTTTTTAACACCATTAATTGTTACTAAATTCTTTTCGTTTTGACCATTTCTTTTTGATCTTATTTTTAGTAATTTTGAATTGATGAGAGAAACATTGGAACCTGAATCATATACTCCATCAATTTCCATTTCCTTATTTAATAGTACATAGTTTGATCTTAATTAATGGTGTCACTATTAGATTTTCTGTTCCGTTTCATTTAATCTGTCTCTCTGCCTCAATCACTGAATTATTTACATGTCTGATAAATTTTCTATTCAACACGTCATCCTCCTTAAGCTTGAACCAGCATGCAGATTCCGGATGATAGCGGACGCCTTTATTCAATTTTTCACACGTTTTACATGGAGTCCGCTCTTCAATTCTGGTATTTATCTTCTGATTGTCATATTTTCTATAGGGTCCATTTTTATATTTTTTTACTAACTGCTCATACTTTCTCACCTCATTGAATAAGTCAGCTGTATCCTTCATCTCTTCTCTATTTATCTTCTCTAGTACCGATGCTGGCAATCCTGCCGCAATGAGATCCACTAGTGTACCTGTGTCTATTGTTCTCCTCATATCCAATATAAGTTTCTCCTTTTTTATGGCATAGTCCACTAATGAACCCTCCCGATGTTTAAATGACAGTGCATAACTCACTTGATTCCAGCCTTGTTTGACAAATGTGTCACAAAACTTTCCCTTCCATTATGTCCAGTCTGAATCTAGGGTCAATTTGATAATCATTGAACCGTACCAATCAACACAGCTTTTGTCCATGAATAGTCGGAGGATCTCAATTTTTTTCCCATCTTCCGTAATGTCAAAACGAGCACACTCCTTTTCAAACATTTCAATCCATTGACTTGCGTTCGGGTTTTTACTTGTAAATTTGTCAATCACAAACTTCTCTGCAATATATTTTAAATTTTGTTTTTTTATTTCTTGTGTGCTTTCAATTAGTTTCGAAAATATTTTTTCCAATGACTGTATCAGCTACTTGTCCTCCAGATGTTACTTTTTGTTCAATTTCATCCAGATATTGCTCTCCGAATTGTAAATTACCATCTTCGTCCACATAGATTTTACTCAGTTCATCTGACATTTTAATCCAAACTTTTCGTGTCTGGTATCTTTTCCTTAAACTATTTTTCACTTTATTATATGCAGAGGTCTTTATCAATTCCTTGTGAAGGCCAACCGACTGTAGTTCTTCTGGTATAGCCAACACTTCCTTCCTTTCTTCCTTTCCTTCCTTTGTTGTTTTTGACGTTACACAATATATGCTTGATTTCCCATCACTCGTCGGTAATAATGCAAATTCGAAGCGTAGTTGTTCCATCGTTTCTGCTTTCTTGGTATTTCAACAAACAAAATTGTCGTTTTATATCGGTTATCCTTCTATTTTAGGTTAAAAATAAACTCATGCGTTGCTTCTGAAAACGAAGAAACGATAATTAAAGTCTATTCTTCCACCAATTATTCTTATTTATCTATTTTAATTAACAAATTACAATAATCTAATACAATGCTATTTTTTCCATAACCTCTCAACTGACCATTGACCTCAGACTCTAGCGCTTGTCAGTTGTCAATGTCATTGGTAATGTAGTAAGCGCGGCAAAATTCAAAATTAAAGAAATATTATTTCTTTACATATTTATATACGGGAACAAGAAATATGCGGGTTAAACCTCAGGACGATGTTGGTGTTCATTCAATTATCATAAACTAGAGATAGCGGCTCTAGCAGTCAATCAGATGTGTGAACATGATTTGGGATGTGAAACTACATTGCAACAAATCAATGCGTACTATTTAAACATTTTTTTGTTTTTTTTTATTACATCCTATGTTACAACAGCAATTTAAACCGCGAAGTTATGCGTTGCTGAGTTCTATTAGTCGATCAGTTTATCTAGTCTATCTGTGTGAAGTTACTCATAGTATAATATCTCATAGTAACGAGATTATCTCCACATTATTATAATAGTTAGAACGAAAATGAAGGCGCACTGTATATTAAACGTAAGTCGAGCGTTATTTATGATGAACCAGAACCACATAAAACACAACCTTTGTGCTGACATGTTATCTGTCTGTAAATGTGTAAGTCATTGTTGTGGCTTTGAGGATAAATTGTAATACGAACTTTTACGGCTTGTCGCATTAACAATTGCATGGCTGTCAAGCAGTCATTAGCACCGTATTATTTTAGAACCGTAAGTAATTCTATATTACGGTAGTGTATCTGGTTGGAAATTAATAGATATATACTATCTGGTTCTTTTGGAAGTGGCTTGCATATTATAATAGAGTTAAAAACATATATCCATTGTTTCTATGGATATAAACATTATCTCACATTTACAAACACGATAATAAAAAATAATAAAATTATTTAAAACGTAAAAAAATAAAGTGTGGGTTTATTAAACTGCCACATCTCTAACAGATAAACAATTTTTGTTTATTGTTATTTGAACTTTTTGTATCATTCCCGTTGAGCAATAAAATTTAAAGGTAAAATATCTTACAGGACGACACCTCACCACCGGTGGTACGCGGGTGGAGAACGAGGAACAGGTGGTGGTGGTGGTGGTGGTGCGACTGGTGGCGAGAGCACGCCAAGCACGCCGGGCGGCGGTACGGAGAGTGGCCGCCGGCGGAGGCCATCTGGCTCGGGTTCGTCGCGATCCGAGTCCTCGTCTCCAGAGCCCAGCGACACATCACGCGCCTCCACGCCGCAGGCACAGCCGCCGCCGCTCACGCATCATACTAACCATCGCGCGCCCTCTACGCCATCTCACCATCACCAGGTACAATAACTGATTACTTATAAACAGTCATTGACGACCTTGATAGCGCAGTCGCAACGTGCACGTCATGGATATTTTAGTATTTCTGGCTAAAACAAGTTATATATACTATTTTTCTAATACTGTTCGGTATCTGGGTGATACTAAGAGTTGTTTGTTTGTTTAAACATTGTTTGATATTTAAAAGTCATTTATTTGTTATGTAAAAAGGTATGAGACCGTACCGCACAATCAGATTTATTTAATTCTGTATTATATATTTTGCATTCACCTAAACTTTTCTTATCATTTCGTTTATAGATTTTATTCAATTTTCAACTGTCAACATGATTAGTTAAACAACAACATGTCAGAGTAAGCCATAATCATGTATAGATCAAGATGATTTCATACGATTTTTCTTTTTAACATGTTTGTGTTAGATTAGTGCTCGTTTATTAGTAAAAAAATATATATGTTACGTACAATATATGCTTGAACTACATGTCAAACCAAGACAATGAAATGTTTCTCGAGTTTCTTCACAATTTATTAATCTATTAATATTTTGTATGTACTGTAAAACGAGTACACTTATAAAGCTTTTATAAAAAAAACTGCTGTATATGTGCACGATACTGGCTAATTTTAAATTGTTTTGAACAATAGATTATTTAATAGAATACTTACCTATTATATACGTATATATATATTGTAACGACAAATCATATTTAAGTGTCTATTTGTATTATCAAACAACTAGGTATTTTTTAATTTAAAAGTATGTAAGGTACTTATATATTATATTATAACAAAAATAAGCTTTTTTAATTATATCTTTGTGTGTTTGAGGAAAACTCCGAAGCGGTTGCACCGATTTTAAATGAGCTTTTATAGGCACATAGCTGAAGTTATAAGGAATAATTTAGTCTACTTTTAATCTTTATTACCCTCAAGATAACTAGAACTATGTTAATTGAATCGCGGGGCGCCGATTGTATATACTATCTTTTAAAATGAACATTTTCTTATAAGTTTGCAAGCGAAGGATAGTTATTAATAATAATGTAATACATTTTATTGTCTAACAGAATTATGATAACAGGAAAAATAACTAACGGATAATAGGCGGCATTTTTGAGTAAAGCAATTTCTTCCAGATAATTTTTGGATGGAAAAGTATATTATTAAATTTGGTGTGTACGATCACATTCTACAAGAAAGTATGTTATAGACAAATAGATAATTGGAAATTATTGATAATAAATATACATGTACATGTAGATATATATTGCGAAATTTGTAAGGAAATACGATAAGGTAGAGGATACTACAGTTTAACAAAGTGACAGTTAACGTTACAATTCTCTTAAAAAATAGGCAGAGACGTTTCACTTTTTATTACTCGAAACACACCATTCCACAGACCTATGACTTGAACAGTTAACTATTTACCGCAGGGTGCTGTGGAATGCACTAAGCATTTCATTCTTAGAAGACCCGGAAACAAAAATTACTTTACATAAGAAGGGGTTGAATCATTGGCATATCTAGGTTTATCCGGCAGATATTACCGAAACGATAAGTCGTTTAAAAACGCAAATATATCGCCAACGACTAAACAAGTTATCATAATACCATGAAATCATGAATTCAATAGCCGATGGACAGTGTAAAAGCAATGCTTAAACCCTACAATGTTAACATTTAAGAAATTTCATGCCCTTAGCGCTATCGACACTGTTTTATGTTTGCAGTCATGTTAACCTCAAGAGTCTGTGAATTCCGTCCAAAAAGGTAGACGGAGTTTCTTACTCTTAAATTTTACAATCTTTTATATTATTTACCTCTGTTTATTTAAATATTTCGTTTAGTAAAAGCCCAAACAAACTAAAAGATCTTGCAAAACTCGTGTATCCCCTTGATGCCTGATCAAATCCATTTTGTTTCATTATAATATTTGATATTATACAATGTTACTGTTTTTTGGCCACCCTTAATGTCGAAAAAAACTAAGTGGCTTATAAAAGAAACGCAATCTTGAAATCTCGAATTGTATTTGCAACAATTTACACATTATTGTTATTTTTAATAGTATTATTAAAAATTAATATATATTGTTAACAGTGGTCATCAACAGCGAGTGGCAGACCTCTAGCTATATGCGTGCGAAATTTACCAACTCGGTCGACTGACAGCTCACTAAAAGATGGTTTATACCATGAATATAAAAAACATGGTAAGGTGGTATGGGTAAAAGTTGTGGGACAGAACGCCGATAGGTACGCTGTGGTGCGCTTTAAAAAGCCGTCCGATGTCGAGAAGGCCCTCGAGGTGTCTCAAGATAAGCTTTTTTTTGGATGCAAAATCTCAGTAGCACCTCACCAAAGTTGCGACGAAGATGCCGATTCGGCGAAACCTTACGAGACTGATATCGACGAATACCATCCGAAAGTAAGAACAATAGACTACAAGGAGTGGTAAAATTCAACTTTTGTTATAAATTATTTCATATAAATCTGTAATTTTTTCTTTTAGGCTACTAGAACATTATTTATCGGTAACTTAGAAAAAGATGTCACGCAGCAGCAGCTGAGGGAAAAATTTAAACATTATGGTCGAATAATCGAAATAGATATTAAAAAAGGAAGCGGCGGCGGGGCAGGCTACGCGTTCTGCCAGTATGCGTCCATATCGAGTGTCGTCGAAGCCATTCGCGCAATGGACGGGGAGTACGTGGGGGGATCTCGAGTCAAACTTGGATTCGGAAAACCCGTCGCCACCACTTGCGTTTGGGTGGACGGTCTCACGGAGCAA
Source organism: Heortia vitessoides (assembly GCA_020976665.1). Lineage (NCBI taxonomy): Eukaryota > Metazoa > Arthropoda > Insecta > Lepidoptera > Crambidae > Heortia > Heortia vitessoides. Next base: position 9,452,696 of record JACJUM010005601.1, on the reverse strand, counting down.
ACGGAGAAGCAGGTTAGATCCGTTATTAATATTTGAAGAACTATGTTCTATAAATAATCATTTCATCAATACATACTATAATCGATATGCGGTTTGGGCAAAAAAACAAACCGATGCTAACTATTATTTAAAAAGTTTACCACAAGTTAAAATACCTCATCTCAACCAGTTCCAAACGACCGTTATATGAAATGACTCATAACAGCGAATCGTAATCGAATCTAAAGCGTCGCGTTCCTAATTCCTAAGAGGAGTCGGTGGAAGAAATGCAGTTCGCATAACAAAATGTCGAGCGTGACGGGTGACGGGTGGGGTCGGTTGGTGCAGGTGCTCGGCGCGGTGTCTCGGTGCGGCGCCGCCACGTCGGTGTGCGTGGACCGCGCGGCGGGCGCGGCGCTGGTGCACTTCGAGCAGGCCGCGGCCGCGGGCGCTGCTGTGCGCGAGCTGCGCCGCGTAGCCGCGTCCGCCTCGGCCGCTGCCGCGGCCGCCGCATCTGCCGCATCCACCGCATCCGTTGCATCCGCTGTTGCCGCTCCCGCTGACCAGGAACACCCGCGTCTCTGCGTCGACTACGCCTCACGCGAGTGCCAGGTACGCCCCAAGCCCGTGCGCTCGCGACCCACCGCTCCTTTGTTCGAAAAATTTTTGTAGTAGGACTATTATGTTAATATTCTACAGAGAAAATAGGGCCTTAGAAATACTAAAAACGGTTTCTTTGAGGGCCACCGAATAGACAAACGGTCACCTTGCATCCTTTAATGGGATTCCGTGAAATTATATTGAATTCAAGTGCAAGTGCAGAGCCTTGATAGACGTGTCATTCGATGTCACTGTAAAATTTTATATTACAAAGTTTGTGTCACTAGTGAGTGAAAGAATCTTAACTAATTTGTTATCGACATAGAGAAGTTAGTAGGATCTTGTAAAAAAAATTAAGTTAAATCTAACAAATCTTTTGTCCTCATACAATCTTATTTCTCTTTATGATATTGAATTGGTGGCAGGTCAGTCTAGTCGGAGCGGTCCCAAACTTAATAACGAATAAACATTAGTGTAATGAATTATGCAAACGCTTGACATTTTGTTTGACAACGCATGTTATGAAGTACTTTTTGAACTGTTTGATATGATAATAATAATCTTATGTTAGTCCTTATGTGATTTTTGTTTTAATATTTTATTTACAATTATCATCCAGACTTAATTGTAGAATAATATAGACTTGAGAATGATTTGTCAAGGCTATATTTTATAGTTTTATAATACACAATAGGGTTTGCAGTTATTTCCGGTGACGATTTATTTACTCCTAATATTGTAGGAGCGTGCCGTGATTTCTTGAAATGTATTTTTTTTTATTAAGAATCAAAAAGCATGTTTTTTTTCGTAATATTTTTTATGTACTTTTAAATACATAATTTGCTGATGTATGTGTTATCTGTAATATGCATGCATTTAGATAAATATATTTTGATTATATTTAATTGTACACGTAGAGTCTATTTTACTTTAAAAAACAACTTCTTTGTACTTTGTTGCGATCCTATTTACTGTGCACTCGAATGAATTTTTGCCAGGTGTACTAGAACGGTAAACATTAAAAAAAAAATACTCTGTAAAGATATGATATTTTTTAAGTTTATGATTGTTACATATGGTTTCCTCCATTTGATTACCAGGACGCGTTTTACGAGCAACTTGAGAAGCATGGCGGGACGGCGGCGCTCAGTGGGCTCGACAGGCTGACCGGTGAACTGACCACGACTCGGTACATACCCCCGCCGAGACACGATCCTCTTCGGTTAGTGATTTATTAAACAATTTATTTTCATTGGACTAAGTCGACAATCAAGCATATAGTCCGCTTTAGACGCTCGTATTATCACAAAGATATCATGCGTTGCCAGCCTTGTGTATTGAATTCAATTCAGTAATTTCACTGTCTCTATCACCCTTCTAACAGCAATGCGACCAATGCAGATGAACCTTTGTAAAAATCCAATTAAATCCGTAGAAAATATCGAAGGCCGTTTCAAAAAACCAAAATTACTCGTATCTTTAAAAAATATTAAGGAGCATAAATCACGTCTCTAAATATACAACGTATCTTGAGAGAATAAAGTAAAATTTAATTTTATACACAGGTACGATGGATGCGGGTCTAGATCACGAGGTTCTAGCTACGGTAGAGGCTCTTCACGAACTCCGCGTTACCCTACCCTTGACCACTACGATGCTACGGAATATACTGCAGACCGACGGTACAGGTAGACACATTAAACCGGGTTGAAAGACTTTTCAGACAAAAAGCGGGATAATATTGATAAATAATTTTAATTTGCTTTCTAAAACGTTTCAACAAGGTACTTAATTTAAACTGCAAATGATAAATGTTTTCGCTTTATGGACTGTAGAAGTTTTATTGACCAATTTGTAGTCACTATGATTGTTTTGGGTTCATATCAAGTAATAACTTTATTACGAAACACCAAACGCTTATAAATTTATAGGATTACATAACAAAAGGTTGATTTAGAAACTCTTTTATTAATAAAACTCAAAGCATTTCTAGTTGACTATGGGTTCTAATATTCTTTACTATATTTACTATCTGTTTACTAATAGTTAGTTACATTGCAGGGTATACGAAGAGCCCAACGGCTCAAGTCCGCAAACGGAAGACGCTCCATTCGAAGAGAGATTACAGTCTGTTGTCGTTTCTCCCCATCGAGCGCGGCGACACCGTCGCGACTCTAGTCCGGAAGACCGAAAGCATTCAAAGGTATAAAATTTTAATCCTGTTTACTTAATATCCCACTACAATAACGAACATACTCGCACAAAAGCGACCAAAACCTAACAGATGTCAGAAAAATTAGGTCTCTTGTACTAATTGTCTAAAATTAGTTCGTCTCTTACAAGGAGCGTCATCGCAGCGTGGGTGGAACTAGCGTCGCATGCGCGGCTGCGGGGCGGCGATCTCGGTCCGGGTCCCGAGGCGGCGAGCGGCATGCGGCGCGCCGGCGCCACCGGCGGCGCCGGGATGGCTCGGGCTCGCGCGCCGGCACGCCGCTGCGGGACGAGCCTGACGCGCCGCCCGCCGAGCCGCGCCGCCCGCCGCGCGAGCGCCCGCCGCTCCCCATGAGCCTCCCTCTGCCCAAGTTCGCCGTGCAGCTGCTCCGCGCCGCGCCGCAAACCCCCCGCCCGACGCCGGCGCCCGCGCCCGCGCCCGACTCGCCCCCGCGTCCTCCTTCCGTGTCCTCTTCGAGCGGCGGCTCAGCGCCACACTCTCCGTCGCTCGAGGAGCGCATCAGGAGCCTAGACGAGAAGTACGAGAAGTGGAGCGGCTCGCGGGCGCAGGCCGACGCGCCCGACCGGGCCCGCCTGCGGCATCGCCTGCTTGAAATCGACATCAACGAGGTGAAGCCTTCCGAGGTGGTGCGCTCATTGCTCGCGAAGCGATCCGTATTCGACGAGGACTCGGAAAGACTGGAGGGCGCCGTGCGCGCGCCCAGCCCGGCCGGCAGCCCGCGCGCCCGCGCCGCGCCTGTCACCCCGCGCGTTCTGCGGTACCCGTTCCCGACGCACCAGTCGCACTTGACCCAGGCCTCGCAGTCCGGGCTGACGACTGCTGCACAACCGCAATCGCATTCGCTTTCACTCGACGACACTGAAGGGTCCGATCGACCGGCCGACCCGCGCCTGAATAGGCTCGACCGGTCCGCACAGTTGACTGAGAGATCTTGTAAATTACAAGAGGCCGATTTCAGATTCGAATCGAGAGTTCGACCGAGAACTCCCTCGACGGACATATCGCAGCCCGATTCGAATGAACGGAAATCGCCGAAAACAGAATCACTAGAACAGGAAAAGGACACCAGAGGTACAATAGAGAGAAGGAGACGTGACTCTATTTATGGTACGTGTAAGCCTTGTCCAGATGTCGGAGAAATTGAAGCAGCCGGTCGTGCCGATTTTGTGGAACTCGACTGTCGAACAAAAGATAAAAGTAAATCATTCACTATTGAAAGACGACAGTCTACAGGGAGGAGTCAAGAAGTGATTTCTGAGAAACAGAATTTCCTTTCGCATGAAAGAAAAGAAGAAAAACTATCAGATGGTACAATTTCCTCTTGCAATGAAGGCAATAATGCGCGTGATCTCACAAAAACCTTATTTAAACGCATTGCAAATGTCCCAGATGCAAAAACAGAATCTTTTACACAGAGGAGATCTAAATCGATTGATGAATATAACTCAAAATCGGACTTGCCAGCTCACATAGATGAGGAAATAAAATCTAAGTTACAAAACGAGATTAAGCTTGATAATTTAAATAGTCAAGTCAAAAGTGACAATGAAATATTAACACCAAACATGATCAAAAAAGAAATACCAGAATCAGATATTCAACAAAATCATCTTAACTCTCTTAATCTTGTAAAATCTAATAAAGATATTACTGAATTAAGTCAGGAACTTATAAAAGGCAGCGAAAAAAATGGAAAAGAGAGATTAAATCAAAGCTTAATGTTAGAGGCCTTACATAATACTAAACTAGAAAAAGAGAATATTGAGTTTGATAAAAGTTTTGAGAAAGATAAATATAATAGTAACACTTTTTTTGGAGAGAAAAAGTTATCAGATCATGAGAAGAACTTAGATGATCGAGGCAGAAGTGAAAAGTCACGACATGGAAGAGACAAACATGAAAGAGATAAACATGACACAGAAAGAGAAAAACCTAAATTAAGCAAGCATGACAAAATAACAGAAAGGGATAAAAAATTAAAGGAAGAAAATTCTCTTGACAGACATCATTCAGATAAAGCTGAAAAACTGCATAAAGAACGCGATTCAGAAAAGTTGAAACATTTGGATGAAAAGTCTTCTCGCCATGAACATCACAGACGAGAAAAAAATGAAAGAGATAAAAGAAAAGATTCAACTGACGGAGAATCTAGAAACAAGAAAGAAGAAAAATCCAAGCACGATAAATCTAAAAAAGATAGCAGCGATTCGAAACGCGACAGCAAAAAAGAATCTGACACTTCTAGGGTAAGGAAGTCTTCCAGAGATGAGTCCTCAAGAGATTGCAGAAAAGATTCGACAGATTCTTCAGCCTCTAGAGCCTCTCATGATTCTTCAAAATTAAAAGATGTAGACACTAACGAAATAAAAGAAGATTCTAAATCTAAGTCTAAACATTACAATGATGTCGTTATTAAACAAGATGTTGATAAGGATTCACCGAAATATGAGCATATCACAAAAATTAAAGTGGAAGTTAAGGAAGATAAAGAACACGGAGAACTAATACACAGATCAAAAAATGATAGCACTTCTGATCATCATTCCACTAAAATTAAAGAAGTCGGAGAAAAACAACGTCACTATTCCTTAGACTCTCCTAGTGTGGACGCCAAACGTAAGGAACGTTTAAATTCCTGTTCAAGTTTACCACCTAACATAGGTCATAAACGTCGAATGTCTTCTCAAGACAGTTTTGACTGTTTACATGACGACATGAAAAAGAATAAGTCAAATGATCGTAGAGATTCGAAGGATTCCCGGAACGCAGAGAGACATAAAACAACGAAATTTAGTAAGGGCCATTTTGCAAAAATTATAGAGAGCAAGACAAAAGACGACAAAAAGAATCAAGTTAAACCGCCTGATGATTTAATTGAAAATAAAAACCATGAATATAAAGATCACAAACAGTGTGATCGGGAATACAAAGAGCAAAAACAAAGCGATCGCGAGTATAAAGACCAAAAACATGGCGATCGGGAATATAAAGAACAAAGACAAGGAGATCGCGATTGTAAAGATCATAAACAAGGAGATCGCGAGTATAAAGATCATAAGCCAGGAGATCGCGAATATAAAGATCAAAAACAAGGAGATCGTGAGTCTAAAGATCAAAAACAAGGAGATCGTGAGTATAAAGATCAAAAACAAGGTGATCGTGAGTATAAAGATCAAAAACAAGGAGATCGCCAAAAAGTACTTAAGAAAAGTCCAGCAGTAGATAGCGACGAAAAATCACACTGTGAGGCACACAATAAAGTAGTGCATAATAATATCGATTTCTTAGCGACCTTAGAACTTCGGTCAAGCGAAGAAGACGAAAAACAAAAAGCTCTTAGAAAAGAGATGAAAGAAAAGAAACGCATACAACAACTACAACAAATTCAAGAACTACAGATGCAACAAGATGCATTACAACAGGCTGAAATTTTGAATAAATTAAAGGATGACAGAAGGTTAAAAATTGATGATAAGAAAAAAGATTCCATGCGTGATAAACGTTTGTCAACTGAAAGAAAAAGTCGAGACGATAAAAGTGATAACAGTAAAAGAAAAAATAGGAAACAATTACAAAGCACTGATAGTTCTGACTCTGATGAACCTAAAAAGCACTCTATTTTTGATATTATCGATGACGGTCCTACATATATATCAATGTATGATAAAGTAAAAGCACGATCATGCAAAAATATGCAAAAACAGGAAGAAGAAAAACGCCAAGAGAAGATTAAGGCCAAATTCAGCCAATTGAAACAAAGTCGAGCCAAACGGGAAGAAAAGAAAAGGTCAAGCTGGGATGAAGATAGTGATTCCGAGAATGAGAGAAAGAAAAAGACATCAGCGGATAGTTCAACGGATGATGACAACATTGTTATATATGGTAAAAAACGTGAAAAAATACATGGGTCGTGTATTGAATATGATCTAAGTAAAACTAATGACTTTTTCAGTGCGCCAAGCAATGAAGAAGACTCACGTAATAAACTTTCTAGGAAAAACTCCAGAACTCGGATTATGTCGGATACGTCTGATGATGATATGTCAAAACGAAGTCGAAGTCCTAGCTTTTTAGATGAAAACAGAAAAGAATTAATTCTAGATACTGATATCGTTCTTAGAGCAAAAGATAATGGATCGCATATTAAAGAATCTAGTGGGGAAAGAGTAAAGAAAAACTCATTGCTAAATTTATTTGGAAAAAGTGACAGTGATGACAGTAAATTGAAATCCACTTTAGAAAATGACTCTGAATATAAATCCGCTTTTGTTAAAACTATTGCCAATATTGACTTTTCGTCAGAAAGTGAATCTGCTATATGCAATAGAAATGTTGAGATTCGTAAAAGACACAAAAAGAAACAGAAGAAGCATAAAAGTTCAACCTCAGATGGTGAGAATAAATTAGAAAATGATGATCGGAACACACACGATGGCGAAGTTAAACTTAAAATATCTGAGAAAGCTCGCCGTCATAGTAGTCATACTAGAAAAGATAAGCGAAAAGATAAGACACGAGAAAGCGTTGATACCGACGACAATCGTGAAGAGAAAAGTAAATTAAAAAGAGATAAGAAACTCTTGAACAATAGTTTTGATATTGGTACAGAAAACATTTCTAAGAAAGAGGGTAAAATGGAAGATATTTTTGGACCTATATCAGATGATTCGGACAGAGAAACTAAATGCTCTCAGGTTAAACATGATTTTTCATCCCATGATTACGACTCTGCAGTAGTTTCGAATGATCAAGCTCATTCTACATCTAATTGTGACGTGATTGATGCTAAGTTTAAAGAGAAAGAAGAAAACAAACGTAGGAGAGAAAAAAAACGCAAAGAAAAACGGTATTTCAACAAAGACGATGATAACAGCCTGGATGTTGGTTCTGTTAGTAAAGCGATAGAAGCAAGGCTTATTGCGGAATCTATAACTGATGATGATAAATGTGCTGGCTTAGACTCTTTGCCAGATTATATTAAAAAAGTTGAGCAAAATGAGTTTAAACATTTAGACATCAAATTAAGCCTTGAAAATTATAAATCTAGCGATAAACATGTTGATAAATTAAAGAAGGATTGTAGAGACAAGAAAAAGAAGAAGAAAAGAAGCAAAGACGACAGACAGAATCGAAAAGAGCATCATAGCTATTACCATCACGATCGAGTAGAGAAATCTGAAGTTATTAGTGAAGAACCGTTGATCGAAATCTCTTCAAGTGATATGCTTCTGGACATTCCTTTACCTAGTGATAACCCGACTGCGACGACTGATAAATTTGACGATAATCAATCACAGTCAGAGTCTCAGAGTTTGCCGCTGTTGATAGATAGCCCGCAAGGTTTGGCGCAAGCCATAGAAAACGAGTGTTCCAAGAACATTGGTTCAGATACACCTGAGAGAAGTTCTATGGATATCAGTATGGAGATTGATTATCCAGAAACAAAGCAAGTTGAAGTCGATGACATTCCTATGCCACCACCTATTGAAAGTATCGACATTAGTGAAGTTCCGTTACCGGATGGCCCACCTATTGATCCGCCGAAGAGGGACTTTATTTTTAACGATGATATCGACAACAGTGAAAGTGCTGTTCGAAGCATATCAAATCTAACTACAGACGCAGAAAAACAACTGGATATTATTGAAACAACTAATAAAGTTGAGAAAAAACAAGATGAAAAGCAACGAGCTATTATTTCCCAGGAAGAGACTGAAGATGCAGTTGCTGCTCTTTTAGGGGAGAGTTTTGGTGGCAAGGAAGAAACCTTTTCTGATTGTTATGAACAAACTGAAAATATTTCCTCTCATAACACTGAAATTGAAAGTGTAACAATAGAGACTGAAAATATTCCTGAAGAAGATGCTGAAGAAATGAGACGGGCAGTGCAAAATCTTAATGCTTGTGAAATGGAAATGAAACCTGATACACCAGTTTCTGATAGTGATTTACTACTTATTGATACTGATACTGAGGAGGCCGATGAGACACCGCAGGATGCTATAGAAAGGTTACCAGTGAATATTATTGCTACAAATCAGTCCTTAAGCATAACATCAGAACAAAGTAAACAAAACTCCAATAAACCGATTGAAGTAAAATCATTGGAAGTTAAAAATCCCGATGTGAAGATCTCAGAAATTTCCAATATAGTTATATCGAAGCCAAAAGCAACTATCCTTCAAGTTTTAAATTCAGAATCGAATGAAAGGCCTAGTAAAACAGGTGACGTTGACACAAAGATTCAGCTTGCTAAGAGAGAAAGTACTCAACTTATCACTTCAACGGCTACACCTGTAATAACATCTTGGACGCTGACAAACAACAAATTAATTGAACCACATGTCGTAAATATACATTCAAATAAATTACCAACGAATACGGATAAGAATGAAAACAAACCTGCGCATATAACTACGAATATAGTTCAAATTAAAACTTCACAAAATCAAAACATGCCGGTAAATAATGCACATCGGCCCGTTGTTACTCCAAATAGAGTCGGAGCGCCCTATCAAGTAATTAATCAAATAATCCGACCCCAAATACCAAATATGCAACCACCTACAATCAAAATTCCGGATCCACATATTCTATACCAGAAATCTCCTGGTATAGTCATATCGCCTAGAATGTCTAACGATCCTAAGATGCAGAGTCCTAAACCCTCTCCTCAGGGAGAATCTATTACATCACCAAGAATGACAATACTTAGCACTTCTCCGCAAAACTTAAACTCGGTAGGCTTGCCTTCTCCCAATAATGTGCAACAAAGATCGCCAGGCCAAGTCACGGTCGTGCGCATGCAACAGCCACCACTCAGCCCTATTCAAGCCATGCACATACCACACGGTTCTAGAGCAATGATGTCGCCAAATAGACCCAATTCTGTGCTAGTGCAAACTCAAGGCGGTCCTATTCAATTCAATCGATTACCGGTTACTCCGGTTCTCGCCCCTATTTCTAAACAAATAAGTGTAAACAATGCAGTGCAGCAAAACAAATCAAATTCAATCAATACTTCTCCTATTATTTCCCAACAAAAAAATTTAGGTGGAGAAAATCGAAAAAATGAACATAGATCGACTGTAGAAAATACAATCGAAAATACAAAAATAATTCTTTCACCTACCAGCTTGCCTCAAACAACAAACCCTACAGTTATGGCTCAAAACCGTTTGATTTCAATGCAACATGCCGTACATGTTAGTAATATGAACCCAACGTTACATCTTGGAAATAAAGTATTGATTAATAATCTTAATCAACTAAGTGACAAAAGAGATAATCAAATGCAAAAATCGGAACAGCTGACACATATGTCCTTTGGAACGTCTCCCATTATTCATGTGGCTGGTATGAATCACCCGTCGATAATTCAAAGTGGAAACAAGCCGGTTGTGTGTACTCTACAGGAAACTAATAGAAGTCAAGGGTCTAATGTTATACATACTCTTAATTCCCAGAGACTGCTAACAACGACATCTATTACAAATGTTATTCAATTAGATGCAAATAAATCATCATCATCTGTACTTTCAATGGCCACAGTTCGACCACCCTCTGTCTTGGCAAAATTAGATACATCAAAACCAGTAGCTTCTACAACTGCGTGTTTAACAAATGTTGTCATGACACCGCTCCTTTTAAAAACAAGTAATGCTACAAGTACTATCAAATTGAACACAAAAAACGAAAAAGAATCCGAATGCCAAAATATAACGTCCAATATTGTGAACCGAGATACAGAACCACAACGTGATGAAAAATCTGATTCACAAAAAATGACTTTCAAAAACGATGTACTGGAACAGCATTTAGCAACAAGCAAAGATTCTTCAAAACATTTTTCTTCATCAGTAGATACAATTTCAAAAGAGACAGATTTCGAGGAGTTATTGAAAGACAATACTAATGAAATTAAGGTTACAAATGACCCTGAGAAAACACTGGAAGTAAATGTAGGGAAAAAAGTCACTTTGATACCAACTACAAATAGTGATCGGAAACCAAGTATGGATAACACAAACAATGAAGTTGAAAATAACAAGCGATTGTCAGACGAAAATATTGTTGAGTATACACACCGCGATGAAGATATAACCAAGAGTCACATGGAGAAAGAGCATACCGAGAATATAAATAATATAGCTAGCAAACTTGCTGATAATAAGTCTAAACTTGATAGTACCAACAAAGAAGTACATAATGATAGTTCCCTATATCTCACTAATGATATAATTACAAATGATGAAAAATCTTTAGAATTTGGAAAATGCAATAAGGCAAACGAAGAGAACTTTTTACGATTAATATCGAAGGAATGCGAGAATAGCGACAACAATCTAAAGGATGAAAATGATTCTTGGAGCGCAAAAGACGTCAATATAGACTCTGTTATTAAGAAAGTGGACTCGCTTTGCAACGACAACATGGAAGTAAGTGACAGAACGGATGGAATGATTGGGGTTGAAATTGCGCTTTCTGTTAATACTCACAATACCAACTGTACAGACAACTTGTCAGACGAATTAGACATTGCTAAAAATGTAGAAGTACTCTCTGAAACAGTTATTGAGACTACACCTGAAGATATATCTAGTCCTTCAAAGGCATCAATCCCAAGCAAAAGGGGTGGAAGGGGTGTAAGAGGTAAAAAGTCTGAGAAAAATCAGGATAGAGTACAGACTCGCCAAATATCAAAACCTACTAGAGGTGGTTCATCTGCCAAACGTGGAAGAGGAAGAGCTAAAGTCGATAAGAAAATCAAGAATATGATAAACAATAGCGTTAACAATATCCCTGGTGATGTTTATGATTTTCATGAAGATTCTGGAGATGAATCTCCAAACAAAGCGGAATCACGGCCTAGATTGATACTTACGATAAAAAGTCCACTTTCTGGCCATTCCAATGCAACACCAACTTCTACTCTCAGTATCACACAAAAAGAACAGTCAAAAGTACTAGCTGAGAAATCCAACAAACCGGAGGATAAACCCGAAGACTTCGCCTCTCCATCTACTAACACACGAAAATCGAGAAGGCTGCAAGAAAAAGATGTTCAAAAAACTATTGTTGACGACTCACTAGATGATTTCATCAGAGGACCAGGAGTTAAGTTTGGCAAAAAAAGACCTACTCGGCAGGCGGGTGCTAAAGTAAATCAATGTAATGACACTAGAAAATCACCGCGTGGTGCTAAGCGCACTAGAGACAGAAGTTTGTCGGATGCGTCAGTTGACAGTGGTGATGAAAAAATTGTCCGCCGCGATGACGTATGTCGGGACGCCAAAGTGCCGAGAACGAGTGAACCGGCGGTTAAGCCAGAATCAGCACCTACGTATATTCAAGGTCCTCATTTATCGAAACCAGTACAGACTGCGGTAACACAATCTACACCTAGCGTCTCCGTCGTTTCTCAACCTATAGTCACTCAACCCATTATAACTCACCCGCCAATGCAGACGCCTATTACGAAGCCGCCTAAAAAGATGATTTCAGAAATAAGCGCAAAATTAGCCGGCGCATTCGATGCGGCGACCGTGCGGGTGCACGTCCCGTGTGGCGTCGCGCAACAACCCCAGGCAGCTCAGTTCGGGCAGCCAGCGCAGCTCGCGCAGCACACGCTCTCGGAGCGGCCACAGGAGGCCACCGTCGACAAACCGCCGCTGCGGGAGCCAGCGCCGGCCGCTCTGGCCGCGGCCGACCCCATGCTGGCTGTGAGCGAGTACCGCATTGACCCGCACGGCGGCGACACGTTCGCCAGGCGGCTCGTGGACAACGTGCCCGGCAACATGATGCCGGTCGGGGCGACGGAAGCGACTGACGCGCGCGTGCAGTCGCCCGCGCTTCCTCACCGACCGCCCTCCACCCATCGACCGGGCGATAGAGCCACTCCGATTCTGATGAGGTGCGTAAATCGATATAGATTATTCATTTCGAAAACATTTCGATTGAATCGAAACCTCAAACTTTCGACGTTTTATTTTTAGAGGTGGCGAGGGAGAGGGCGCTGTAGGTGCAGTGGGAGTGGGCGCGATAGCGGCGGGAGGTGCGGGCGGGTCACGTGGGTACCGCGGCGCGTACGCCGGGCCGGCCAGCCTGCCGCGCGGCGCGCACCACCCGCCGCACCCACACCAGCAGCTGCCGCCACAAGCTGCGCTCGGCCCGCACGCGCCCCACGCCCCTCACGCGCCCCTGGCGCCTCATGCACCTCATGCGCCTCATGCGCCTCATGCGCCCCACGCGCCACACGCCTCGCACACTCCACACCATGCTGCTCATCACATCAAGCAGGTCGCTGCAGCCGGACAGCATCCGCCTGGTGAGCCTCCTTTTTGATTCCCCTGTCGATGTGATTGAGATGAGGCACAGAAGAAAATTTCTGCTGTTGTCGGGGGTCCCAGACAGTGAAAATGAAAATACTCGGCTGGTGGTATCCACAATCCTCCAGAAGCATCTGGGTCTCTCACATTTCACAATCCTCATTTAGTACCTGTCATCGGCTTGGAAGCGGTAAGAAGCGTCCCATAATATTGCGTTTCACTGATACTGAGGAGAAATCAACTGTTTGGAAAAAGAAATCCTTACTAAAGGGTACTTCCTATGTTTTGTCAGAGTTTCTCACTCGGAGACGACAATCCCTCTTTATCAATACTCGTAACAGATTTGGTATCCATAACTCATGGACCTTAGGCGGTAACATCTACGTCAAGGTCCGTCGTGATGGGTCTAGACAGCGCGTTGCTTCACCGGAGGATTTGGAATCACTGGTGCTGAATTATTTGCCTCCATCTGATTCGGGTCCAACCGATGTCACGTCTGAGATAACCACTGCTGTGCCTGCAACCCAAAGTTCCGTGACAAGCAAGCCTCTTTATACAAGAAACAAGCGCCCGATTCGTGCAAAAAAAGCAGCTAACTTATAATCTGCTAAGTGCTGCTTTCGTTCTTGTGGTTTATGTTCGTAAATTTTTGTTGCATGGGATTGCAAATGTGCATGGGATTTATCTGTAATTATGTTAATACAGCTATTATCTGGTTGTCATAGTGTCATATGTTAACATTTTTTACTACCTTACATAAACAATTAAGTAGTTTGTTATTAATATAATATTACTTGTCATTGTTTCACTATTCTGTCATAGTGGAACTGTCAACCAACTGTCATTGTCAAACTACTAATGTTCCGTTTTAAGTGGTTAAATTGTTATTTCTTTTCCGTTATTTTTGTATTATCATTTTTCTTTTTTGATAATTGTAATTGGTTCAATGTTTTATGTGCATCTGTATCAGTCCTCAGTTCTAATAGTCACCAAGCGGACAGTGCAATTCTATGCTTATAGCATTCTATTCTTTGTTCTGTAATTTGTTGCTTTATCAATTGTTATTACTTTTATTATTATTATTATTATTTTTTTTTAGTCTTAATCGTTATTATTTTTATAAACACATTATTTTAATTATTTAGTACATTTTCATATATAATCGATGTCAGATGACACTTATTTCAACAAATGTTAGCAGTTCATCCGATTCATTTGATGACTCACTTGACTCCCACGTATTACTTTGTGATTGCCTTAAGTCGGTACTTCCAAGCTCTATAAACGGATTCAATATTTGTCACATTAATGCTCAAAGCATTCCTCAGCACTACACGGAACTTCTCACAAACTTTAGCTCTGATGTTGTCCACGCCTTACTTATTTCTGAAAGTTGGCTTAAGCCAGCTCTCCCTTCTACTTCTTATAGCCTTCCTGGATATATTCTTATAAGAAATGATCGCACTGGAAAAGGTGGAGGTGGGGTAGCTATATACCTGCGCAACGATATTAGTTATAAAGTCATATGTATGTCTCCATCTCTTTACACATATTCTGTGGAATATATTTTTATGGAAGTATCAGTTGACGGTGCTAAGGTTGTTGTTGGGGTCGTATACTGTCCACCTTCTATAGACTACTTCCCCACTCTTGAGTCTGTCCTTGAATCAATCTCTAGTGAGCACGCACACCATATAATCATGGGCGACTTTAATACAAATATGCTTAAATCCTCAGCTCGATCTTCTAAACTCCAATCCATCATTCAATCTACTGACTTTTCTCTTCTACCATCAAACCCAACTCACCAAAATTTGAACGCGTTTGACTCCCTCATAGACCTAATGATTACCTCATCTCCTGACTTGGTAATTAAGCATGGCCAATTGCCAGCTCCTAGTTTCTCTAAACATGACCTTCTATTTCTGAGTTACAAGTTAAAGCCACCTAGGGTCAAGCCTAGACTAAAATATCTGCGAAGTTTTGGAAAACTGGATATTGAAAAACTAAAACAGGATGCTGCGGAACTTGATTGAACAACATTAATGGAAGCGTCTTCCATTGATGACAAAGTTAACATTCTTAACTCTTCTGTGTTACAACTTTTTGATAAACACGCTCCTATTCTTCCGATTAGTCTTAAACGTCCGCCTGCTCCCTGGATTTCTAGTGATATTCGTAAAGCCATGGCTTAAAGAGACAGTGCATTTAGTAAGTTTAAAAAAGTCCGGTCTGATTTTAATTTAAATACTTACAAAAGACTTCGGAATCGCTGTAATCAACTGGTAAGATCAGCCAAACGTAGATTTATTCACGACAATGTTCAATCATCATCTTCGGCAAACGTATGGAAGTTTTTGCATTCTCAGGGTCTCGGGAAGTCTTTAAACCCTCCCGATTCTTACTCTGTTATTTCCTCTAACGAGCTTTATAAATACTTCTCTTTAACTACCACGCTAGATCCCGTTGTAAAATTGTCAACAATAACTTTAATCACTTCCTTGCCACGTCCGACAGCTAATGTGTTCAATTTTTCTCCTATAACCTTAGATGAGACTTTTAAAACTATTTCAGTTCTCAAGTCCAATGCTGTTGGCTATGATGATTTGAGTCGCCGCATGATCTTTCTTTTACTTAACTTTATTGTACCACCATTGACCCACATTATCAATTTCTTCCTACAACATGGCTCCTTTTCCAGTATATGGCGCAAAGCCTATGTTATCCCGGTTCCTAAAACACCTAACCCTACTTCTTCCCATCAATTTCGTCCCATCTATATTTTGCCATATCTCTAAAATTATCGAGGCAGCTGTACACAAACAGCTCTCTAGCCATGCCTTACAAAACGCCCTTTTAAGTCCCTTTCAATCCGGTTTTCGTACAGGACATAGCACTACAACAGCTCTACTAAATATCCTGGATGATGTAAGAGTTGGAATGGAATACTCCCGCCTTACGGTCTTAATTCTGATTGATTTCTCCAACGCCTTCAACTCTATCAATCACGAAGTTCTCCTCTCTATTCTCTCTTACGTCGGGGTCTCTGATTCGATTCGGGAATGGTTCGCATCCTACCTTCGAGAACGCCAGCAAGCGGTGCGCCTGGGAGATGATTTGTCCCAGTGGGTGACAATTCATGCTGGTGTGCCGCAAGGTGGCATTCTCTCTCCGTTATTATTTTCCCTTTTCATAAACCTTGTCACCAAATCTATTAGCTGCTCTTATCATCTATACGCTGATGACCTGCAACTATACACCCAGCTAGAGTGCAATGACCTGGACAATGCCATTGCTCGGATTAATGCTGATTTGACCAACATCACAAACTGGTCACAAAAGTTTGGTGTCTCTGTGAACCCGTCTAAGACTCAAGCCATTATCTTGGGCAGCAAACGGCTATTGTCCAGTTTAAAAAATATACCTGTAATTATTTTTAATAACGTGGTAGTGCCCTACAGCACATGCGTTAAGAATCTTGGCCTATTTATCGACTCTTCCTTAACCTGGGATACACATGTTAATGAAATCAGCAGTAAGGTTACTAGAACGCTTCGTGCTCTCTATCGATTAAAATATTTTCTTCCTACTAAAACCAAAACCCTTCTTATTCAATCCTTGGTTTTACCCATAATTGACTATGGTGACGTGTGCTGCACTAATATCTCTCAAGAACTCCTTAATATATTGGATCGACTATTAAACAACTGTCTTCGTTTCATTTTCGGTTTGCGTAAATACGATCATATTTCCCATTACCGTTCTCTTCTCGGCTGGCTTCCCATTCGAGAACGTCGCAAAATTCGAGTTCTAACCACACTATTTTCAATACTTTTTGATCCGTACGCCGCAATTTACTTAAAGGACAGATTCCAATTCCTATCTTCCTCTCACGAACGTAATCTCCGTTCTTCTAATACTCTTTCGCTCTTAACTCCTTCTCATCACTCTAGTTTTTTGACAAACTCTTTTACAGTGACTGCTATACGACTCTGGAACGAGCTTCCGTTGAATATTAAGCAATCCCCAAACAAATTTAACCTGAAACGCTGTCTCCGTACTTTATTTATTGATGCTGCTTCTCTAACTTTATAACCCCATTTCTGATGTACGTTATTTTATGTTTATATATATTTATATCATATGCATTTATTGCGTTAATTTATACAAATATGTATGCCACGTTTATTTATTTTGTATATATATTGCCTGCACCACTATATATATATATTTTTCAGTTTTGTGTAATGGTTGACTGGGAGATAATGCCATCTGGCATTAAGTCCGCCATTTGTACATTTTGTAACATTTAGTGCAATAAAGTTAAAAAAAAAAATCGTTTATTCTCACACCTGTTGGTTTTGATCGTTTGAATTGTTACAATGATTTCATCCCAGGTCCCAACCCTCGAGTCACACTCACGAGCGTGCCGTCGATCAGCCCGCAAGGACAAATTGGATTGGTACGTGAATAAGATAAAAGTCTTACTGATACGAAACATTTTCAAATTGATATCGACTTCGATTTCTTTTCAATTATCTACGTATTGTACTTCTGTCCATGCTAACCGGGATACAGTCGACGGATTTAGTCCGGAGTCCCCCGCCAGCTCATCAACAGACTTCACCGGTGACTACGGTATATTCTGATGTAATTAAATAGTTCATCAGAAATATGTTTTATTTCTCGTACAATTAAAAAAAAATTCTAAGACAAGTAAATTACAGCTCGATCTGTTTCTCGGATTGCATTTTCATCGATTGATTAAATTCAAATTAGAAACTAGATTTGAAATATCTAATAGGGGAAGTTAGAGGGCTTGGCCAAAATTAATAGACTTTCATTGATTTGGTGACATTACTCCCTTACATTCATTGTATTCATTAATTATAAAACTTATTTTACAATGGGTGTTTACAGGGCGAAGGAATGTATCCTCACTTCTCTCATCAACACTATCAGGTCTATCAACAACATTTCCGAGCAACGCAGCACGAAAATCGAGCTTCACCCTCTCCATTTACGAGGTTAGTAGATGTAAAGGTTTAACTGTCATATGGACATGTTTAACAGTTATTGTTGTATAGTACTATATAATACCTAATCGAATTTTAAATATTAGACCTTTATTTCTATTTATATATAGAAGTTCTATTATTTTAAGACAAAATTATTATAAAATGATTTGAAGTAGATAATCTATGTTTTAATTTCACTTACTTAAACAGTACGGAGACCAGTTTCCCCGTTCAAAGTAGTGCTTGTAAATTGGAAATATTTACATCATCATGCTACACAAAATTTTGTTGTAAGACTTATTTTATTTATTAAATGGTTAGTGCATGTTTGTGCAATATGTAATTCACGCCATGTCGCCACAGAAACCTGGAAGCGGAGGGTAGCGAGGCGCCCACGCCGCCGCTGGAGCTGCGCCGGCCGCCGTCGGCGCGCGTGCCCCGGCCCGCGCACTCGCCCGCCCCCGCGGACAGGCTCATCAGTGAGTACACTTGCATGTTCGCGGCCGGACACGTTCCGGCCGGTCCACTTTAGAAACAAGGGACACCCGGATGGAACGAAGTTCCTTCCGATTAATTTGTGAAGAAATCGTAATATTTTATTATTAACTTGTAATAATATTTTCAGAATCAACAACAAAATATAATATTAATTACTATAATAATACATATAAATAAAATAGAATCCTAAACATATTTTCTACTTCAATTACCACAAGCCAATTTTTATTATTAAATCTATACAAAAAACCTGTATAAACTCAACAAAAATAATCGTCGCGACACCATACTGTTCAATACGAATTAGAAAGACAAAACAAAAATCATTGGCTTGCTTTCTATGAGAGAGAGAGAGAGAGAGAGAGAGAGAGAGAGAGAGAGAGAGAGAGAGAGAGAGAGAGAGAGAGAGACAGAGAGAGAGATAGACAGAGGGAACAAACGCGCACACCGCACGCTTACAACTATAGTAAAAAGTGTCGTTACAACTTTTTGCTATAGTTTAATTTATTATTATATTTAATCCGTTTAGCCTCCTTTTGCAACGCGCAATAAGAAACTTGCTCCAATATCCAGGGTTATATCATTTAAAATACCGCTACGAACGAACGTCCGATCGAGTCGTTCCGAACTTTTAGGATTAAATATCATCGTATAGGTACGTAACGTTGGTTCACTTCAGTGTACGCAGTGGGATGTGGGCGCTCGCCGCCGCCGGCGCACGGCACGTCACGGCTGCCGGGCGCGCTGCCGCCGTCTGCCGCGCCCGGGCCCCCGCACGCCTCGCAGGTGCCCCGCGAGGCCGACTCGCTGCAAATGCTACTCAGGGTGAGTCCGACCGCGCTCGCCTCCCTCCCTCCCTCCCTCCCTCCCTCCCTCCCGCAATTTTTTTCGCAAGAGACGGAGTACATCTTATACACCCGAAAGCCATACAGTTTCCAGCTAAGTACAATTACGGGACGGCTGAAAGAAGAATGTTGCCTTTAATACTATCATGGGCTTCTACAGTACATAAAATGCAGGGCAGCACTGTGGATCACGCAGTCGTATACTTAGGTGCGAAACTGTTTGTAGAAGGTCAAGCCTACGTGGCTCTTAGTAGAGTAAGATCTTTGCAGGGACTACGTATAGAGAAGTTGGACTGCAATAAACTAAAGGGCAAGAAACCTTGCAATAATGAAGCACTAAATGAATTAAATAGAATGCGAAATAAAAACTAAAAACTAGAATATAAAAATAGGTAAAAAACTTTTTAAGTTAAACGGTTTTATGTTAAACATACATTGCAATGTTTAAGATA